>CAJNDS010000212.1:2500-195436 GCA_905221605.1 Symbiodinium natans
TGCACCAGACACGATGCCAAAAACACCCGCCAAAAACAGGTGCGCACTTTGACGGGATTCTTTTGCTGCATGCAGGGACTTGTGGCGTATGCAAACTGGTTGGCCTACGACACCTACCATCTCCCTGCCAGCTATGCTATGACAACCAAGAGCTTTGCCCACAGATCTTTGGCAAGGAGCTCCAAACCACCATGGAACCAGTGGTCGTACCTTAGAACTTCAGGGTGGAAAATCAGAGTGACAAGCAGTCGCTCAAGGCTCCTCTATGTTGAGCGATGCAGAAACTGAAGAGCTCGAACCACGAACCACGTGCAACTTTGGGATGGTGGCTGCTCTAGTTTTCCGAAAGCAAGACTCAGAAGCTCTGTGGCAAGTTTCCTCAGCACCTCATCAGCTAAAAATCACTTGAATTGGTATGCACACTGGTCGCAACTGCATTCACCTCGACCCCGGCCGTGGGCATCAGAGCTTACCATGGGGAGCCCTTGCTCCTCACTTCTGATTAATTCCGTCCACGGCAACCCGCGCGTGTTCTCTGTAGGAATACCCTACGCAAACCTACAACAATCAATGACGCATATGCGCTCCCTTCTCAGTTTCTCTCAACCTTCTTCTTTTCTAGCCAACCTTGCAATGCAAGTGCTGCGACAAGCACTCAGCAAGCAGTAACATGTGAAACCGTGCAAATAGCATCTGAATGGGGTTAGTGTGCGTTTTGGAAGGCAAGCCATGGGAGCGCGGGTTTGTTTTGCGCTGTTCCACTGTGCTCTGGGTGTTTTCTCGTCACTCTCGTCCTTTCAGGACTCCGTTCAAATTTGGCGCATCCACACACTCCGCTGATTTTGGCGCATCCACACCTTCCGCTGTTTCAATACTCCAACTTGCACAGCTGCTGTATGTAGCTCCTGAGCGCGCCCTTTCAGACTTCCAGACTTTACGCATTGCTCGGTTTCCCGGACCTTTGACTGTGCACCTAGCGCCTTGGCCGAAGGAGATATGTGGGTCAACCTGCTGTGAGGCTTTGGCTTTGGGCATCCGGCGCTGGGCAAAAGAAGAGAGGCAAGATGAGGCAAGGCGGCAAGACCCCCGTTTCTCAATGCGACCGTCAAGTGGCCAGCTGCAGTCGATGTTCCGCGACGTCTTCAGCTGGAACGCAAAGAACTGCTCAGCTCGCTCCTTGCCACACAAGCACTGGTGTAAAACATCTCAGAACTACAACAGCGCATTCTAAAAAAACGACCCTTTTGTGTTCACAATGCGTGCTGACCCCGATCCTCCTCCGCCGTGAAGGTTTCCGTCGCCAAGTGGCTCAACACCAGCTGTACATGAAGGATCCCGACCTCTTGAATTGAAGTCTTGGGAGTGCAATTTTGTGCAGCTCTCACAACAGGCGGCAGCAGAAGAGACGGTCGGCATCTGCATATGCCGAGTGGCTGTCCAGTTGGAGACGAGCACAAAGAGAGTGCGCTCCAGGGTTGTTTCCAAGCTACTGACCAAGGTGACCTGTCAAGCCGCAGTTCAACAAGTTCTCAACGCAGGATGATGCAGCTGTTACAACTTCGTCTACATCTGCATCCAGGCCGCATACCAAGTCCAAAACCTCAGTACTCCGAAGCCAAATGAAAGCTGCGAACATGTCGTAGTCTCCAGCACTTTTTGTCACTTTGAAATTTAAGCAGACACCGCTGGCAATCTGCACATGCTTTGAGAAAATCTTTCTTTGTCCATTATGCAAAGCTGTGAACCTGCGAACTCTGGGCCAGCGAACTAACTAACTGCCCGAGTCCTTTCTTTTGCTCACTGCCTGGAATCCCTAGAATGTCAAAATGCAGCTTCCATGCTACCAAGTAGCATAAGCATTCCCATGACATCAAGGAGACCGCCGCTAAGTTCCCTGGCGCCCGTTGCTGAGATAGCTCTCTGCAGAGCGGATAGCATCGAAATTAGATAGAAGTTGAATCTTCCGACCACCTTTGCGAGCAGTGCAAGCACTCTGAAGAAACTGACTCGCTCGTAAGCACGGGGATTGCTACGCATTGCGGCACCATGGAGCTCAGGCCACCGCCACTGACACTGGCAAAAAGGTCAAATGCTGGACCTCACTACTGGGTCAAGCTCACACGGAACCACGAATAGTGTCGCCCGGAAGGTGAAAATCTGAGGATTGCCCACAAGTTACAAGTTGGTGGCCGCTGAATTAGACATCAAGCAAACGATCGGAGAACCATGAGGCACTTCTATTGGCTCCTATTGGCTGAAGTTGAGTACTCACTTCAGCCGAAGTGTCACGCCCACAAAATCTAGCCAAGCATCCGAGACCAGCGTCTTGGTGAGAATTCCAACATGCGTTCCCGCAACATCCAGCTCCTACGCATCTTGCGGTGCTCAAAAGTGATGGGAAATCTCTCATGCCGTTGGGTTTCTGACTGTTGAGATGATTGAGACGACACGTTTTGGTGTGGTCAAGTTGATATCTTGGGGCGGGCAATATGTGGCACATTCGTCTGTAAGCACATGAGGACGGGTCCAGTCCTGAAGCTTTTGGACCGGAGCCCGCAGTGGAAACATGTCGTCCTATGCTCAGCCACACTTCATTGTCATACGAATCGCCCTGTCGCCTGCGCAAGCGATCCCAAACTGTCGTTGCTGCGCGCTGGACTGCTGGCCCTGGATCTCTGATGTCCAGAAGCAAGCTTTGCATCCGAGGAAGGCGCTTTACTGGCCCGACGCCCCGACTCCGGACTTGGACGACACGCGTTGGCATTTGTTGGCCTTCGTTGGCTCGTCGTTCTTGCGCCCTTCTTCCCATGCCGTGGGGATGTGTTCCGCTGCCCCTCCTCCGAGATGCAGAACTTCGGGGATCCCCATACGTCTTAACTCCCACACCTCACTCTCAGCTTCGTGAAATACATCCTAAACTTCGTAGGGGTTGACACTTTTGAACAGAACCCTGTTGTGCTATTGAAAACTTCCATGTTTCTCCCTCCGAGCAGGCAATCGGAATCGAGAGAAAAGCAGAGTGTGGGGATCTTGCAAAGAATGAAACTAAAACACTACCATAGACTGAGCAGCACGTCTTGCCGCCACAGGCTCAAGTCGGGGTAACGCTCTCCGGCTTGAGCCAAAGCATGTTTGCATCTGTCATCAATGTGTCGTTAATTGCTCGGGTCTGACCACGCCCTCAGGGCGTAAAGAGGGGGGGGTGGACATCTAAAGAGTGTCGTTTTCTCTCTCCATTCTCCCGCTGCTGGTTACTACGACGAGTTCCAGCAGTGCACCAACATATATGTTTTTTGCTAATTTTCTCTTTGCTTGCTCTTCTAAATGTTCTGCCACCGGCGGTCCTTCTTGGATATCAGCCACAAGGGAAGGTACCGGAATTGCGGATCCTCCTGAGAACAGATTGCATGCCACAAGGATCCGACTCAGACGCCGTCCGTTCACCCTGCAGGTGTTGCTAAGGTCCTGCGGACGCAGAGTGATCGCGTGATGCATCGAATGCTCCTTATGTCACTTGAATTCAAGACATCCTGTCGAAAAAGACATGCTGCAGCAGATGGGCTGTCGGACTGCCCTCGTATCACATCCCCACTCCATCTCACATGCAGCTCCGGGACTTCATTCCACATGCTTCTGGATATCCCAAAGAGCACGCTGGCAAGGAACCACCTCAATTGACTGTCATGTCTTGCCCATTCTAATTGCCACGAGTAAGTGGCCTGCTCCAGACATAGACTATCATGTCGGCTTGGCGTCGAAGACAATTCTTCTTCTTGAGTCTTACATGGCCACATTGCATTTGGAAACAAATTCGTCCTTCTGATGACACGCCTAGAACGGAAGTGCGAATTAAGAGTCAGGCTCCACTGAAAAGCAAGAATGTGGCATCAACTCCTTTGTGCTGCTATGCTGCGACAGGGGGTTAAACGAGCTGCCAACAGGCGGGTTGGTGATTCCTGAACAGCAGCCGAACGGCCGGCGCAGCGCAGCACAATGCAAATCACCACGATATTTGGGCATTGTTTCATGGCATCTTTCCATTCTGCTAGTCAAGGCAGCCTACTCCGTCAACCGAATGGACCACCCATCATTTCCAGTACTTTCGGCCTGAGCCTAAGCAAAGCTGGGAACATACAAGCCAGGATTCCCCAATGGTCCGCATCGTGTGCCAAGAAAGCTACCTGCTGCCAGGCTATGCCCAAAGCCTGGCAACGTATTTGGCAAGCAACAATTGACAACGGTAGCATTGCACAGCTACAACGTTGTCTGAGTCGATGACTGCCCCAGCAACCACAGTGCGGGTACAAGTCCACGCTGGGTTCAAAGAAGTGAGGGCCCCGACGACGAAGGCAAAAAGGAGGAGACATACGACCGCTTTGAAAGCCTTATTTTGCACGAGCCCATGACGTGAAAGCGGAGGAGTGAAGGAGCATTGTTTCGCAAATTGCGTCACCAAGTCATGCGGAGAACATGTACAGTGGGCATGTCTGGCACGTTCCACTCACAGAGCACAAGCATTGCATGGCTGCTGAAAGAGGATCACTCAGGAATAGGCAAGCTATGCAGTGCTCTAACAAGTGGCAAGTTGCAAAATATGTGAGTCGTGGCTTGAACCAGCCTTCCTCCCACAGCCGCTTCCTCAAAGCACCTCAGATGAGGGTCAACGCGCTTCAGTTAACAAAAACCTATCTTCGTGAGTGATTGCAGGAGCATGGCGCTGGCGTGTCTAAAAATCAGGTAGGAAATTAGCGCGGGTCGAGCCAGTGGCGCGGCGATTGATATCATGCCCTGGAGTGTCTGGGCGAAACGCGAAACATCACACATTAAGGCCGTGCCTGCAAGACAGAAGCGGTGCGAACTTCAGGGGCCGCTTTGTCGAAAGTAGACTTGACAGGTATCGGTGGCAGCTTGCTGACAATCAAGCACGTGCCTGCAAAACCTGCTGTAAAAGTGCATTAACAGTACAATATAGGTTGGTCGAGGCTTTATTTTAACCTTTTTTTGCGGTAAACCTTTTCTTCCGGGGGCTCCCTATTACAATATAGTCAAGGGCTTCCTTCTTGAAATGTAGAGGGAGGAAAATAAAGGTTTTCCTGTTAAAATCCGAAGAAAATTGAGGCTTTCCGATTAATATACAAAGGAAATAGAGATTGTCCTATTGAAACACATGGATCTGTAGGGTTTTCCCATTAAAATACAAAGGAGACAAGGTTTTCCGTTCAACGGCAGGGGTTTACAATTAAAAGTGAAAGGATATAGAGGTTTCCATACAAGGCGGACGAAAAGAGGGTTTGCCTATTGAATAAACAGAGAAACTAGAAGTTGTACTATCAACAGATAAAGGACAGAGAGGTCTGCCTTTTCAAAAGATTAAGGAGATACAAGTGGAGGTTTTGGAATTCAAGGATAGAATTAAAGGGCACACTGGGTTTCTAAAAAATACAGTAAAGACACATAGAGGTTTCCTTTAGAGGATTTCTGAACAACTTTAGGGTTTACTGTGTTGAACATGTTTGGTCTATGCGAAGGCTCGGAAGCAAGCATGCAAGAAAGCGGGTAGGGGGGGGGTAGGGGGGGTAGGGGGGGGGGGGGGTAGGGGGGTGGGGTAGGGGGGTAGGGGGGGGGGGTGGGGGGGGTTAGGGGGGGGGGTAGGGGGGGGGTAGGGGGGGTAGGGGGGGGGGGGGGAGCGGGGGGGGTAGGGGGCGGGGTAGGGGGCGGGTAAGGGGTGGGGTCCGGGGGGTAGTGGCATTTGCAACTCGCACAGCTTTGAAACAGCAGGGGGTTGGGCGGGGGCGCAGCCGGCCCAATTTGCAAACATGATTCTCGCATAATGGATTTCCAAAAACGTACGCATATGTTTTGAAGCATATGGCGGGTTAGGGTTTCGGGTTTAGGGTTAAGGGAGTCAATCTTTCTTTATTTATTTCTTTTTTGCTTTCTTTCTTTCCGTTGGCTGTCTTTAATTCTCTCCCTCCTCCTGGAGCTTGCTAGGGGATAAACAGAACACGAAAACCTCTATTTCCTCTGTATCTTACTAGGAGACCCTTATACCAAAAAAAATTAACACCTAAAAAAAGAAAGTGTCAAAATAATTGGGGGCCATAGACTTTCAATTTATTGCATTTATATTGTACTCTTACTGCACGTTCCTGAGATGCAATACAATCAAACACCGAAGTCATAACAAAAGCGGTTGGGCAAGCCAAACCCCATCGCCAACCACCCTGAAGACAGCTTTCCCCGCTCAGGGCCCCCAGACCCCACAGCTGAGCCCTCTAGAACCCTGCGTAACATCGGTTGCCCCCTGGCCCTCTTCCAGGCCCTTCGGAGGCCCTATGAGCCCAGAGGCCCTGAACTGCTGCACACAATGGGGATGATTGAACCCCGAATGTCTGCTCCAAAAGCACAAGAAACGTTAAACTTTAAGATGTATCAAAAGCATGAAAAACACAATGTTCGCCCTCAATGAAGCCCTAAGCCCTTACCCCAAAACCCCAGCCACAAAGCCTAGAGCACAGCTTGGCTCGTGGATTGCAAAAACCTCAATCCTGGAGCCACAGACTTTTAGTTCGAGTATCTACATTCCAAGTTTGGAAGGTGCGATACCCAGACAGCATGATACTTCGGATCAGGGGTTTTCTGCGAGCAGAGGGGGGGAAAGCATCACTCACATGCCCAGAAGTGTATGGCGTATATAACATCTGATTTTTTGCTTTGGGGGCGATGGCTAGGGGAATGTTCTAGGGTATGCTCACAACTCGCTTGACACAAGTTTTTTTGAGCTGCAGCTGCCGCTGAAGGAACTGGTGAAGCATGGACTTGAGAGTTGTGAGGCCACGTAACTTCACGATGCCGTCTTCTCGTTTGCGTGTGTGCTTGTGACTCAGGCTTTGAACATGTCGCGCATGTGGCCCGCGAACATGTTGCAAGCCAGAAGTATTGGCGAGGTCAAATATCTGAAGGTTCATGGTCGGAGTCGAAGGCTTAACTCATCTTAGACTTAAATTCCAAACATCTCAAGCCTGTCGATGCACCCTACATCACCTTTACGTCCTTTTACACTTTACACGCTCTAGGTACGAAGGTCTCTGCACTGCGTCAGTTCAGACACATTTCTAAGATTTTCGGGGACGAGGCACGATACTCCTTGGTCGCCTCGCTCGGCAAGTACTCATCGCCCACCACCTTCTCCGGAAGTGTGCGAAAGATTAAACGCAAGGAGGTCTGCACACTCGGCCTCTCCAATGTGGAACTGTGCAAGTCTCGCGTATACTCGAGGCCGATGAAAGGCAGCAAATTGGTCGCTGGCATCAACACCAGCATACCTGAGATGCCCGCTGTTGGATGGCAATCGCACACGGAACACGCAACCTGTATCACCTGAGTATCAGGCGTTAGTATTATAGGACCGCCTTGGTGCAGGGGCAGCATGCGGATTCCAAGGTGCTGTGTGCTGTCTCACATCTTGTGCACACATGCTGTGCAATCAAGTGCCTGGATGCCGGCGAGCAAAGCTCGTGACATCAAGCACTCGCCTCTGGAACACAGGTCTGACACGGTCGGACGTGGTTGACAGCAAGTCAAAGTCCGTGAAGTGAAGACAAGCTGCCCATCAATGACGATCCAGGCGTCATCAGGCGAGGAGTGCTTGCTTACCTATCGTATCTATCGCCTATCTCCGCTTAACAAAACTCCCCAGAACCATCGATTCGCTCCACATCGCTACACAAGTCGTGCAAGAAACATGCGTGACGCATCATGTGATGCGAATCAGCGCCTCATCCCAGCTCCACTTCCCCTTCACGGGTCTGTCTGTTCGCCGGGCCTGGGGTGATGGCTCTAGTCAGCATGTTATGGGAAACAGGGGCCAAGGTCCTTTGAAGCCTCTGGAGAAACGACATCGTGCGCATGGAATCTTCGACCCTTTGGCCTGAGGAGCAGAGGTCCCCCAGCATGCGACGACCTCGCGGTGCAGAGTGTCAGGTCGTCTCTGGAATCTCCGGTGCATTTATTGGCCTCGGAGAGGCCCACAGCAGCCACGCCGACAGCCGTGCCGATCCTTTGGCATTCACCGTTGCACACAACGAATGTCAGAAGATTCGGCTCGATCGCAAGCTGCCAAGAATCAACGCACTTGCAAAGATGGAGCCGCAGATGTGTCCTGGCAGCGCTTCCAAACGCTTTCACTAACGCAGGAGTGGAGGAGGCGAAAGGCGAGCCTATGTACTGCCCGAGCAGCCATGCCTTAGCGATCCATGCATTGTCAGCCTGTGAGTCGCCAGTCCAGCTCTGGCACGCTGTAACTACTGCAGCGGGCCAGACATCAAAATTGGATCACGGGGCAGTTCCGACCTCCCTCCTTATTGGATTACTCGTTCATCCAGGCACCCACTGCTGCATGGCCTCTGAGCCTCTGAGTGTTAAGCTTCGAATGGGGTGGATGTCTTTCTTCTTCGAGTTCGTGACGGCCCCCCCTTCCCCCCCCCCCCCCCCCCCCCCCCAAAGGGGAAGAGTTTGTTCATCACTTGTGATTGGATTCGGCCCTGTACTTTTCCAAGTCTTGAAAAGCTTCACAAGCTGAGAGTTGCAACGTCTTTCCACTGCCTGCAAGGCGCAGAGCATTCTGCAGCAGATCTTGCCGGATATGCTGTCCAGTTCTCAGCAGCATCCAACGCCCTTGCCAAACGGACTTCCAAATTCGTCTCGTGAAACACTATCAAACTCTCTCGGCACAGATCCGGCCTATTGTTGACGATCTCGCCTGGCTGTTGGCAGCTTCTCAGGGGGATTGTACGACCTTTCACACGTTGCGCGCCTAAGCGTCGCCCATTTTCAAATGCACTGCAGCATCTGCCAATGACCACCTAAGCAAACAGACGGAGTCAAGGGTCACACAATGTCACACATCTCACATAATCTCACGTGAATGTACACCGAGATGTTAGCCCACAGAAGGCAGTTAATGATCACCGACAGCGCTGCGGTGTTCACCTGGCAGTGCATCTACGATCCTCCAGAACGTCATGCGAAGAAAGGGGAACGGTTTCATGGCTCACCGTCTGGTGCTCACGAGCATGGATGCAAACCTCGGGAAGCAGGGCGGCATCATGCTCTCCCTTTGCGCTAGCACGTCTACGCCAAGCAAAACCAAGCGGCGAGGACCATGAAACTCACATAGCCCAATATCACAGGTCGGACTGATGTCGCCCGGGAATCATCGACCTGCAAAGGCGACTTGGCACACGGCTTGAACTTCAGGAAAGTGGAAGTTGAAGACTTGGGGATGTTGGGACTCTACGGTTTGAAGACTTGATGGCTCTGCTGATGGTTCAGACGGCTTCGGTCAGATAAGTCTCAACCTTGATGTCAAAGTTAATGCCGTGGGCAAAGACTTCCTGAGATGACACTGGGGCAAAGGTCGGTTGAATCAGAGTGTCTGCAATAGACGGAATCTGCAGCGAGCAGTACAGAAACAGAAGTACTGAAAGCAACAACTGCACCGATACAGTATGGAAAAATGCACATGCTAGAGTCGCTTGCGATGACAATCGACATGCCCGAGAGAAAGCCGCTCTGAAGTGCAAAAAGCCAGTCGCCTGGGTTGCATGGCAGTGCAGTATTTGCCTGCATCAGGCAGTTCCACGCAGTTCTACACATGCTCACATCAAAACCACATCGGTGCAGTAGCATCTCTGGTTGACTATTTCTTTGGACTTAGTCACCGTGAAGTTCGTAGACGCCCATCACAACAGCGCAAAAGAAAGTTGACTCCTGGGCAGCACAGACTCCTGCTTTTGGCAAGAGGGAGGGCAAACGCGGCAAACGCCATCCTTCAGCACGGCACACTTTCCAGTGCAAGGGGCAAGTGCGGAGCGGCCAGGATGCTGTCTCCAGTTCTCCGCGGTGTTGAGGATGCGGCCCTGCCGTGTCAGAAAGTGTGAAAAAAAAACCACGCATTGACACCCGGATGCAAGCCCAGGCCTGCAGGATTGTGCCCAAATGCCGGGTAGGTTCCCAGGCCTGGTTACAGACACATCGAGATACCGGTCACACCATCACAGGTTGCCCCGTATGCGCCTCAAACCTTCAATGACACAGCGTGGAACCGTTTGGTACAGTGAAATTGCGTTGTTGCGACATTCTGGCAAGACCGGGCCAGGAAAAAAACGAATCGAATACGATATGGAGTTCAACGACAGCACATCGGCCACATACAGTCAGGCAACTACAAGTACCGCACAAAGTCGGAAGTTGGATGGGCATCAGTCGAAACAGATCGGTCGGACAATACGGGACAGAGAGAAAGACAGGTAGCCCAGGTTGTTGTCATGTTCCGCGCCCGCCTTTCATTTGTTCTGTGCCCGCTTCCTGCTCCCAGATGTCGGCAGTTGGTGACAAAAACACAGAATCATTGTTCTGGTGCTCCAGGTACGGTTTGTCTTTGTCACGTGCCTGTTGCGTGCCAGCCCCGCCCGTGCTTCCGGAAACGAAAAGCGGGTGTCAGTGACTGTCAGTGACTGGAAAGGCTTGCACTGACACAACAAAGCCAAGCCAAAGGCCTGAACCCCAAGAAGCCCCAGATCCAAGATCCCGGCAAGGGGAGCTAGCCCCAAGCGCGTCTGTAGCAAACCATTACTTCTGCACGTAGTCGTAGTAGTCGTAGAAGTCGTAGTGGTCGTAGTGGTCGTAGCAGTCGTAGCAGTCGTAGTCGTCATAGCAGTCGTAGTCATAGCAGCAGCAGCAGCAGCAGCAGCAGCAGCAGCAGCAGCAGCAGCAGCAGCAGCAGCAGTCGTGGCAGCAGTTGCAATTGCACTTGTACTTATACTTGTAGTTGTAGTTGTAGCAGTAGCAGCAGTAGCAGAAGCGGTAGCACTCGTGGCAGTAACAACAGCAGGCCTAGCAGTACTGCCACCTTTTATTTGAAGTAGGAGATCCACTTCTTCTTGAAAAAGCCTCGTCTTCCAATTCTGCTTGCTCAACCTCTGATACCCCTCAATCCATCTGCAAAGTGTTAACATCGTTGTTTTGAAAAGAATGGGTCCAGGCATATAAAAGTGCGGCCATATGCGAGCCATGGACGACGATGAAGAGTGCTTGCGTTGCTGCTTCCTTGAAACTTCATAGGCGAACCTCTTTTGCCGCAATAATTATTTTCATAGGAGAACCTCTATTTCGTCTATACGAAGTAGGACAGTACAATGGCTTCTAGCCAATGCTGATCGGGCAACCTGAATTTCCTCTCTTTTGGAAAGGAGACATCCTTCATGTGCTCTGTATTATCAAAGAACAGCCCGCATTTCCTCCCTTCACGCATGGAGAAGCCAAAAGGCTGGGCGTGGGGTGGGGCGTAGGCCCGTTCAAGGGCCATGGAGGGAAACCCTGAACCCGAGCCTTCATGGCTTCACGATAGCGTCTACTCTGAACCTGCTTGCAGCCCCAAAACACCCTTTTTAAACAAGTAGCCACCCTCACAACCAGGCTCCCTGTCAGCGACCAACTCTTGCACAGGAGAGCGGCGCAGATCGCGACTGATTCAACCCTTGTTGCCAGAGCTTCGGGAAGCCTCCCAGCCCTTGCTGCGCAGATTTGGTTTCGACGAAGCATTCGACGGACCGACCGGCCGAAGTCCTGTTTAGTGCAAACAGCATTGTAGAAACTTGCACAGTGAAAATGGGGAGTGCAATGTCAACACAAGCAAAAAAAGTGCACGGGCGCGTTGTTTCTGCCACACGCCCAAGGCCCGGCTCATGGTGTTTGCTTTATTGGGGGCAAACGATTCTTTTGCTATGCGCCGGGCCGCTACAAAAAGTTGCAAGAATCGGTCCGATGCCTACGCGCCGATTTCCCGACTCGTGCATCCGCGTGTTCCAGCTCTCGGAGCTGCTTCCGACCCAAGCCTCCCCATATCTCCGCACACCTCCAACTCAACGAAACGTATTTTCCGACTCTGCGAGACTCGACGCGGCGTTGGTTTTTCGGTTTACCTCACTCGCTCGCCATCTGCGAAGAGCAGGCTGCACAGACGCGACGATGCGCATGCTGCTTACTTACAGCTCATCTATCCGCATGCAACCATGGCAGGCCATGATCAAAACCAAGCGAGTTCATGATTTAGCAAGTTGCGCCAAGCGGCTTTGCACACACGGGCTGCTGCGAGTATAGTAGCCCCTCCAAGGACCTGCACTGGTAGTACGCTCACGCTGTGTCTCTGCCAAAGCCTTCCTAACATGGTCCTGCAGCTGTTGCAACGCAGCCAGCACGCATAAAACAGGAAGTGACGAAAGCCATATGACTTCGTTGATGTCATACACGTCGGAACATGCACAGGCGATCGCTAAGTCACGGACGAGCATTCCGGCCAACACTGCCAAGTCGCTACCTGGCACGATCAGGGGGTTCCAGTTCAGATCTGTCACTGGCTTGTCACAGTTGTCACAACAGAAACAGGGCAAGCCGCAGTTGTTATAGATGGTGCTCAGGACCTTGTGACAGATCAGTTGCAACACGACAACAAAGCACATACTTCTTTGGAGGCACAATCTGCTTTCGAACGAAGTATCTGAGCAGAAAGCAGTCGGACCAAAGAGAAGAAGCCCAACAATGTTCGAAGTGACAAGGTTCTCCTCCTGGCACTCAAAACGCGCCCTAGTAGAAATGTGTGAGCTCTGTGTCGCAACTTAGACACTCCGACATCTCTGACCTCCTCCGTGTGGACTTTTAGCCGCGCTCTGCAGGCCGAAGATTCTCGCAGCACCCTGACACCGGCATGTCAAACATGAAACGCTTGAATCATTGAAGGCCAGACAAGGCCGCCTTTCTATGCTGCGAAGTGGTTGCTGTAGGAGCTCGCCCAACACGGCAAGCACGGCACCTGCAGGAGGGCATGTGAAGCTTTAAGCGGCGGCCAGGACAATTCAGTTCAGAAATGATCAAAAGATCAAAGCCTGCACAGGTGCCAAACGTCAGAGCCGCAACAAGTCCGACAAGCCCCCCAGCCGAACTGACCTCGCAGTGACAGCTGTAACATGCTGCAACGATGCCCTTTTAAACGAATGCTGCTTGATACTGAAAGCTACTAGTAGTGAGGATGAGACGTAAGTTGACCAGACAACCGTGAGCCACAACGAAACCTCGCAAAAGCTGCGAAGCGTGTCTGACCTTGGCCGCGCATGTGCAACTAGCTGGAAACTGCCCCATGTCGCCATCATGAGGCAGCATGTGGATGCAACTAGCTAAGCGTCTGGCTCCCAGTTGCTCCGGGCGTTCAGAACTCTGTCCACCAGCATTTGGCCTTCAACCAGCTTTGAGCGCCGTATGCCGTGAACTTGAACTTGTCACACAAGACGAGGCCTAGTCTTTCCGTAAGGCGGGCTTGCAGAAGCAAAGGCCCGCAGATGACCTGAGCAACGTTTCTGTGTATTTGCCTCATGATACAGACTCCCACAAGATGTGACTAAGACACAGGCATAACTGAGCGAAGCCAAAGCAGCCAAAGCAAGGGCAGTTTTGCCAGACATGGTAATGAAGCCTGAGGACGTGCAGCAAATTCTGCAGTTGGCTGCCCCACTCCAAGAGAAAAATGACAAACCAGCCGAACTAGATTGGTGCAGTCAGTCAGTCAAGATGCTCATGTACACCAAGATTTCCAGGGAAAGCCGCCCAGCTAGCAGAATGCCGCAGGCTATGGCGGCCACCGAGGCTGCACCTCGAAAATTCTGAAGAGGCGGCATGCAGACATCAGAAACTTGCGTGGCTTATGAGTCTCCGGGAAGGCGGCTTCCGGTTTGCCCCATCATCTTGCCTGCCTCGCACAGCTCAATGCTGGTACTTGGGATGCTTCTTGCCAACAAGCACAATGCGGACACTTGCTGGACCTTGCCATTCTGCGACTGTCGTGCAAGCCACGCTGTTCCAAGCTTTATGCAGGGCAAATGACACTGGTGCCTAGTTGTTGACGGTTCCCGTTTCGAGGGCTCGGTGGGAAGTGGCGCGGCGCAGGCGCTCATCTGCTTTCACATCGAGACCAGCACGCTTCCAGCCACGGATCGGAATTGACAACTTTCTGGCGGACGTGCAATATTGCTGCTTTTGAACGTAGCTGAGATATCCTTGCTGAGTGTCGATGCGCAGCAATACAAAAAGTTTTAGGGCTGCCATCCTGACAAAAGCTTGTGTCACACATCTGCAGCACACCGGCACACCGGGCATGGCGCGCACGCGCGAGAGAAGAAAGGCAAGGCGGGAGATGTGCAGAGATGTGCAGAGCAAGGGTTAACAGGGTTAACCACAAAGGCCATGACCCAGGGCTGGGGAAGCCCTGAAGGCTCTGGCCGAGATGATGCTCAGGTTGCGGCTGATGCGTCAGCAGAGCCTGCAACACATCGCCATTGCCGCTTTTGGTCACACGGCTCCATGCCGACTACGGCTGAGAAAACCCTCAGGAAAATAATCCGAAACATTTCGAAACCAATGTGGACAAGCTCTAGTAGATCGCTTGCTGAGCAGTGTTTCTTGCGTGCAATACATCAGCTTGCGAGATAGGGTTTATATTACTGTTACTGGTGAGTGTAAATAAGGGTCCTTTTCAATATTGGTGAGTGTATCTACTCGGCGTCCTTTTGGGGATACAAGAAGTAAAACCCTACTTCAATATGTTCTTTCAGGCACCGGAGAATTGTGTTTGAACCTCAATCTGGACCGCCAGCAGACTGCAATCAGACAACATTTGATCAATCTCATCTACCGTCAGCGGCAGCTAGGGGGCAATGATAAAGAATGTTAGCAGCGTCCACAGAACGCACCTCGGCAGGGGGTACAAAGCCACCCCGGGCCCGGGCAAAGCGGGTCGCGTCGCGACACAACTTGTATACAGCTTGCACGACCAACACAACAGCATTCTTGTGAAGCGGCAGCTCACAAAAAAACGCTCTCCATTCTATTTTGCATCCGATGACGGCTCACCCAGTGGACGCCGAAAGTGGCACGCTGATGCTCAAGAGGCAGCCTCCTTCCTAAGTGCACGTGAGTGCTGTTTTGAAGCTTTGTGCGTAGCAGCATAGCACTGCTGAGACTGACACGGATCACGTTCCCATTGACCCCTTTTGCCCATTCCTGGCCACAAGGAGTTCTGCCTTCTCTGCAGTGCTCGAGCGAGTATCTGCTACAAGGTACTACTATGTCACTATGTGCTACCGCACCGGCCCTGGAGTAACTGAGCATGCTGAGGCCTGGCGTGAAAGGTACAGTAGTCGTTGGCAAACTGAAAGAATTTCCCTTGAGTCCATTAACGTTTGCAACCAGGTGTATAACTGTGTAACTGAAAGCTCCTGATCTGTGCGGGCCTGAGTTGGAGGAAGCTCAGATGAAGCGAGCCAACAGCTCCAGCAATCCTGAGCATGCAGCAAACTGCAACAAGACTGCTTTGCAACCCCCGAACTCTACGAACACTCTAGGGGATATCGTTTTTCTTGCGCAGGGGGAGGGGGGGCTGTGGGTCCGGATCCGGGTGTGTCCGGGTCCGGGTCCGGCTTTGGGTTTGGGTCCGGGTCGGTCCATCCGGGTCCGGGCCCGGGTCCAGGTCCGGGTTGCCGGGGCCCGGGTCGCTGGGTCCGGTCGGGTCCAGTGGGGATCCGGGTCCGGGTCCGGTGCGGATCCGGGTCCGGTCCGGGTCCGGGTCGGGGACCGGGGGGGAGCGGTGTACGGACGTTGAGGCGCGAGAAAAGCGTGATTATGACACTCTAGGGTCTTTCTATGTCCATATTGGTCCATAGCACAATGGAGCCAAGCCACCATTCAGAGGCCACTCTTCCCAGCATCCTGAGGGCCCCAAATGGCCCAAAACATGAAAAAAATCGACATCCTCCAGATGCCTTCAGAAGTGACTCTTTCATGTTTACCCCTGTTTTCGCACAGGTCCTTCAGATATCGCACCTGTTTCCCAGGCTTCCTCCCTCTGTATCCATCATTGCTTTCCTCAAGCGAAAATGGCGAAACTTCCAGATCGTACACCTCATGCCCCTCATGCCCCTGGTTGCAATCTAGCATGTCTAGCATGTCTCATTCCAAACTCATTCCAAAGGGCCGAAGGATCTGGAAGAATCTGGGCACCCTGGACCTTCCTCTTGAAAGCGGCCGCCTGAGGCAGATGATGCTAGATGCGGGAGGCGGAGCCTTCGTGTCGGGTCATCAATGCAGCGGCGCCTGATTCGCTGCAGTTTGTGCATCTTGCACATGAGCCTGACAGGGGCTATGCCGGCTTTGCAGGGCCAGGGTCACCTTGACATCGCAAAAAACATCAACTCGAAAGAAGCATAGGCTAGCATAGGCACCGTCGCGAGGACCGGCTCCGGGATGGTGTCACCACTGCCACCCTCAACACGTGTTATGGCTTTGGCATTCACAGCACTGCTCCGTGGCACAACTTACGCTTCGCGAGCTCTCTTTGATAGAACTGACACTCTACTTGAATACTGGCTCTCTGGAACAGACTTGTGCTCTATGGTGGCCTGCCGTGGGAAGGAAAACCTTCGCCTGACTTCCGAGTCGTGTGCTGGCTTCTGCGACCTCCCACCACTCTTGCGGACTGCCTGGGCCTGAGCGACATGTTTCGCAGACGAGGCCCTCACCAAAAGTAACTCACAACAACTCAACACCACTGCTATCGACCACAGGTGGAGAAGTGCTATTAGGAAGCAGGCGCTGCCAACGGTCAAGGTAGACTGATCTTCCTGTGGTCTCCGTGGCTTAAACAGGTAGGCACATGGTAGGCACACAGTCGGCACACACTGTGCGAGAAAGCTTCTTCGCAGTTTCCCCGCCTTGCTGAAAGCATACGTGCAGGAGTCCGAGTGCTTTGGAGTGCCATCTGTCTGAAAAGTGTAGCAATTGCCCGGCGATAGCTCGAGGCTGAAGCGCTTGCAGGATGGATCGCTGCTGCAAATGTGGGCACAGTGCTTCAACGATGCTCCGATGGCAACCGCTTGGAGCGGCCCGTTCCAAGAACCTCTCAGCATCAACTTGTAGCCCTCCAGCTCTTCGGAAGGGCAATCCCTTCCAAACTCCTGCACAGGCAACTTGGAACTGTAGAGGTGGTGCTGACGCTCACAGAAGCTACCTCAAAGCTAGCTTATGACCGATGAAGACGCACAGCAGCTCAGCGACTTAGGCTACATGGCTGGTTCGTTCGTTTTGCAGGGCGCAGTAGTTCTGGCGGTTTGTGGCATTGAAAGCTTTGCTTGAGTGGGTAGAACATGGCGTGGAATGAAAAGGGATGAGCTACCTTCCCAAACATCAAATGCCGGGACGAAGTCCCCGTCGCAATTGCCTAACGGAGAGGCACCAGCTCGCAAACGCTCCATCAATCCCCGCCACACCCGCCCGATGGACACGTGCCTGTCTCTTTTGCGAACTCTGCACCGCACACTTCGGCACTTCGCCAATCGAATGAAGGGGGCCACCAAATATAGGTCGGATGAACAACATCCAAGTGAATCCAGCTACTGCCATGCTCGCGCCTGAACATCCCATGCGCCTTGTGTGCTTAACTTGAGTTTCCCTCCTGTCATGCAGAACCGGCTGAGTTTCGCTATCGCTTTCTTTGCCTGCGCTTGCCACGCACACCTCGCTCTAGCAGCACACTGTCTGGGTCCAGGAGGCGAACATGCTTTGCATTGCTTTGCTCAGTGCATCTCTGCACTGATAGCCTGGGGCATGTACACACACTTGCTAACTCAAGAGCGGGGCCTTGCCCGGATTCGATTCCTGCTGACGGGCAACGCATTCTTGCACTCACACGGCTGCAAGTGAGTCCGGCCGTCCTGCTTCGTGCCTGTAGATTGAGCGGCGGCGGCGCCGACGCCGGTCTACGGCAAACGCACATGAAGGTATCAACATGAATCGAAGGCAGCACAGAAAGCCCCGTGACTCAGCATGCATCCCCGAAGCCACCCAGACAAAACCAACAAGCATGAAGTGTTCCTGCTGCAGCCTCCGCGTCGTGTGTTCCAGGTGACCCCAAGCCCCATCGCCCCGTTGCATAATCGGCCAATATCGCCCCATCGCCCTACTGCCCAATCCTCACAAATGGCCCCTGTTTCGCGAAGTTGCCCAGTCAACGATGCCACATGGCACACACCAAGGGCGGCGATGATACTCTGCTTGGGGAAATTGGGGTTCTTGTGTTTTCCGTGCACACCTCGCTTTACTTCGCACCCAGGAACCACCTTGAATCCAAGGCGACACTGCGACGTGTGTTTGCGTAGGTCCAGGAGGCGAACATGCTTTGCTCAGTGCATCTCTGCACCGATAGCACGGGGCACGTACACACACTTGCTAACTCAAGAGCGGGGCCTTGCCCGGACTCGATTCCTGCTGACGGACAACGCATTCTTGCACTCACACGGCTGCAAGAGGGTCCGGCCGTCCTGCTTCGTGCCTGTAGATTGAGCGGCGCCGCCGCCGCCGGTCTATAGCAGACGCACATTCATGAAGGTATCAACATGAATCGGAGGCCATACGGAGCAAGGACTTATCTCCACGGCTGTCATCGTCCATGACAAGGTGTCACGCGAGCTTCTCGAAAAGTTCATGCGCAAGGGAACACATCGCTGGCCCATGATGTCGGCAAAAGCTTCGGATGAAAACGCTCGAAGACCCCATCATCTACAGTAGTACGTTGACAATTGCGGATTGGTGGAACGTACGGGTCTCCTCGGCCGACATTGATGTGTCCTCGTCCTCCTCATGGAGTGCCTGCAGGCGTAACACGGATCAACATGGCAGTCTTGCACGGCACACACTGGCCATGCAACCAGCGTGCCGCGCAGAATAGATCGCAACAGGGGTATGTCTGGAATTCGATTTGAACTTGCGATCTAAGTCTATTTAGTCCGAGAAAGGGTTAGTTGTCGAAGACGAGCTTGTTCCCACGGATTGAAATCGATTTCAAGCCCTTGGTGCGGGTACGGATAAAATCGATTTTAATCGTTTTTGAGGTCGTGCAACGTTTGGTTGAAAATCGAATTTAATCGATTTCGAAAACCCATTCTTTAGCCCATGTTTGGGCATCATGCAACGCAAATGGCCCTTTGGAGAAAAATCGAATTTAATCCGGTTTGGAAAATCCATTCCTTTTCCCATGTTCAAGGTATTGTGTCCAAGGCCTGAAAAGGCTTGGGACTTGGCGTTTCCAAGCCCCGAAAAGTCTTAAGTTTGATTTCTTTCTTGCTGTTGGCGCTTGGGTCCTCAACGTGGGCTTGGACTGAAGAAGCCGGGGCTGGGAGTGGACCACACCTGCACCCCCACTGCACCCTGATTTACCCTGGACCTCATTGGACCACCCAGAGCAAAGGCCTCTGGACCACTCCTGTACAGCTCCGATATAGCAAAGACCCCTGCGCCTCTTGCACCCCCCTTTATACAGAGCGACCACTCCTGTACAGAGCCTCCCCCAAAGGTCCCCAGAACCAGAACCGGATTGAAATCGATGTTAATCCGGTTTTCGGGCGGAGCAGGTGACGGACTAAAATTGATTTTAATCCCTTGGAGCTTAGAGGCGCATTAAAATCGATTTTGCGCCGGCTGGAGATTGGCACGGATTACAACCGGCTTTAAGCCGACGAACCAAACAGCAGTTTAAAATCGATTTCAACTCGGTTTTCAATGACCAGCGGCTTAAAATCAATTCCAGTCCAGCACATGCAAATGATTAGCTTTGCACGGGCCAGAACGGCTTGAAATCGATTTCAAGCTGTTGAGTTGGTCGTCGGCGACAAGTAAATTCATTGGACTAGAACTGATTTTAATCGAAAGGTAAGATCGAATTCCAGCCATATTCATCGCAATAGCATCAGTGGAGCCGGCGCACTCGAAAAGCAATTGGCGCCTGCGATGTCGAGGTGTCCGAATTCGCCTGGTTCTCCTCCTCCGGCATATTTAAGGCAAGCCAGCTAACATCGAAAAGGCCCTGCGTTGGGCAAACTGTATGTATTGCCACAGCACACTGCAAACCTGTCCCATCACGCTAGCGATAGGCACCACCGATTCAGCGTGAGCAGAAGAGTGAAGGTTGTGGTCTGTTTGAAAGGGCTCATGAGTGGCTCATGTCTGGTATGCCTTTGCTCTGTGGCATCACAGCCTCTGGAGAGTATGAGCCTGTAGTGCAAACAGCTGCACGCAAGTAAAGCTACCGCACACATGTCCTTGCAGGAAAGTGTTCCAAAGAAAAACAAGGCTGTATCAGGCCTTGGCAAGCACTACTTCAGCAAACGCTCGAAGTGGCCCATCATCTACTAGTAAAGGAAAATTCTCCAAGTTGTGCAAGTTTCACGCGCGAACACGTCTCCTCGGCCGATGTTGATGTCTCCTCGTCCTCCTGGTGGAGCGCCTGCAACGACTCGCAAGGCACGCACGCTGTCCAGGCAACGGCTTTTCCAACGTGCTTGCAGCTGCACTAGCTTGAGAAGCCGCTCCACGCAACCACAGCG
Source organism: Symbiodinium natans (assembly GCA_905221605.1). Classification (NCBI taxonomy): domain Eukaryota; class Dinophyceae; order Suessiales; family Symbiodiniaceae; genus Symbiodinium; species Symbiodinium natans. Next base: position 22,984 of record CAJNDS010000212.1, read on the forward strand.
GCGCCTGCGATATCGATGCGTCCACGCTCGCCTGGCTGTCCTCCTGCAGTCTCAGCCAGCATGCTTCCACTCTGAAACACCAGGATGTAGCTACCGCGTTGTTTATCTGGAATCTTGACAGCACACAATGAGAAGGCTGTGGTCTTCTTTGCAAGGGCTCGTGAGTGTCTCGTGTCAGGCATTTGATCTGTGGCATAACAGCCTCTTGAAGCTACCACGGGCACGTCTTTGCGGGACGTGCTCGAAAAATTCGAAAGACCACCGAAGACACGAAAAAGGCGAGCCACCAAGCCACCAGGTTGAACAGTCGAGCGGGCGAGCCAAGCGTGCGAGCCAAGGAGCCACCAGATTGAGCCACCGAATGGCGAGCCACCAAGAGCCAGCCACAGAGCCACCAGATTGAGCCACCAAGGAGCAACCGATGAGCCAACCACCGGACCAGATGAAGCCACCATCAGCAAGAGCGAGCCACCGAGACACGGGTTGAGCCTGCGAACGGACGAGCCACGGAGCTACCGGATTGAGAAAAACGAGCGAGCAACCAAGCGCTCGATTATTGAGCCACCAAGCGCACCCAGCCACCGAGCCACCGAGCGAGCCACCGAGCCACCAGTGCGCGAGCTAAGGAGCCACCCGAACGGGCGAGCGCGAGCCACCAGACCACCAAGTGCGAGCCACCGAGCCGCCAGATAGAGCCACCAGAGCGAGCCACTGGGTTGAGCCACCAAGAGATACCGGATTGAGCCACCAAGCGCAAGCCACGGATCCACCAACGAACGGGCGAACAGGCGAGCCATCAAGCCCAACGGATTGAGCCACCGAAGAGAGGAGACGAGGAGCCCAGGAACCCGGCAAATGATACCCGCGTGAAGGGAGACATAGGGGACAAGGATGCATGAAACGAGACAAGGGAGACAAGGAGCCCGGGAACCCGGCAAAGGCCGGAACAAGGCTCTATCAGACTTTGCAAGCACTAGTTCAGCAAGCGCTCGCAGGGCCACATCATCTACTAGTGCATGCTGTGGTCGCTTTTGTGCAAGGTTCTCGTACGAACAGCTCTCCTCGGCCGATGTCGATGTTTCCTCGTCCTCCTGGTGGGATACCTGCGAACACAACAACTCACAAGGCACCCAAGCTGTCCAGGCAACGATTTTTCGCAACGTACATGCGGCAGCGGCGACTGCTCGGCGCACTCGAGCAGCCGACCGCACTCGCAATGTCGATGCATCCGGGTTCGCCTGGCTCTCCTCCTGCAGTCTCAAAGCTACAGCGTTGTTTATCTGGCACGTTGAATCTTGACAGCACACAATACAACAAGGCTACATCAGACCTTTGCAAGCACTACTTCAGCAAGCGCTCGCAGGGTCACATCATCTACTAGTGCATTACTGTACTTCTGCCATGCTCGCTTTTGCGCAAAGTTCTCGCGCGAACAGGTCTCCTCTGCCGATGTAGATGTCTCCTCGTCCTCCTGGTGGAGCGCCTGCAACGACTCGCAAGGCCACACGCTGTCCAGGCAGCGACTTTTCCAACGTGCTTGCAGCACTAGCTTGAGAAGCCGGTGCAGCAGCGGCGCCTGCGATGTCGTTGCGTCCACGTTCGCCTGGCTCTCCTCCTGCAGTCTCATGCTTCCAGCCAGAAAAACTGGGATGTAGCTACACTATTCGATCTGTGGCATCACGGCCTCTTGAAGCTACGACGGGTACGTCTTCGCAGGACATGCTCGAAAGACAAAACAAGGCTGTATCAGACCTTTGCAAGCACTACTTCAGCAAGCGCTCGCAAAGTCAGTCGCTTTTGTACAAGGTTCTCGTACGAACAGCTCTCCTCGGCCGATGTCGATGTTTCCTCGTCCTCCTGGTGGGATACCTGCAAACATAACAACTCACAAGGCACCCAAGCTGTCCAAGCAACGAGTTTTCCCAACGTACATGCGGCTGCGGCGACTGCTCGGCGCACTCGAGCAGCCGACCGCACTCGCAATGTCGATGCATCCGGGTTCGCCTGGCTCTCCTCCTGCAGTCTCATGCTTCCACTCAGAAACACTAGGATGTAGCTACAGTGTTGTTTATCTGGCATGTTGAATTTCAACAGCACACAATGAGAAGGCTGTGGTCTTGTTTGCAAGGGTTCGTGAGTGTCTCACGTCAGGCATTTGATCTGTGGCATCACGGCCTCCTGAAGCTACCACGGGTACATCTTCGCAGGACATGCTCGAAAGACAAAACAAGGCTGTATCAGACCTTTGCAAGCGCTACTTCAGCAAGCGCTCGCAGGGTTACATCATCTACTAGTGCAGTGCTGGTCATTGCCATTGTCGCTTTTGTGCAAGGTTCTCGTACGAACAGCTCTCCTCGGCCGATCCCGATGTTTCCTCGTCCTCCTGGTGGGATACCTGCGAACACAACAACTCACAAGGCACCCAAGCTGTCCAGGCAACGATTTTTCGCAACGTACATGCGGCAGCGGCGACTGCTCGGCGCACTCGAGCAGCCGACCGCACTCGCAATGTCGATGCATCCGGGTTCGCCTGGCTCTCCTCCTGCAGTCTCAAAGCTACAGCGTTGTTTATCTGGCACGTTGAATCTTGACAGCACACAATACAACAAGGCTACATCAGACCTTTGCAAGCACTACTTCAGCAAGCGCACGCAGGGTCACATCATCTACTAGTGCAGTACTGTACTTCTGCCATGCTCGCTTTTGCGCAAAGTTCTCGCGCGAACAGGTCTCCTCTGCCGATGTAGATGTCTCCTCGTCCTCCTGGTGGAGCGCCTGCAACGACTCGCAAGGCCACACGCTGTCCAGGCAGCGACTTTTCCAACGTGCTTGCAGCACTAGCTTGAGAAGCCGGTGCAGCAGCGGCGCCTGCGATGTCGATGCGTCCACGTTCGCCTGGCTCTCCTCCTGCAGTCTCATGCTTCCAGTCAGAAAAACTGGGATGTAGCTACACTATTCGATCTGTGGCATCACGGCCTCTTGAAGCTACGACGGGTACGTCTTCGCAGGACATGCTCGAAAGGCAAAACAAGGCTGTATCAGACCTTTGCAAGCACTGCTTCAGCAAGCGCTCGCAAAGTCAGTCGCTTTTGTACAAGGTTCTCGTACGAACAGCTCTCCTCGGCCGATGTCGATGTTTCCTCGTCCTCCTGGTGGGATACCTGCAAACATAACAACTCACAAGGCACCCAAGCTGTCCAAGCAACGAGTTTTCCCAACGTACATGCGGCTGCGGCGACTGCTCGGCGCACTCGAGCAGCCGACCGCACTCGCAATGTCGATGCATCCGGGTTCGCCTGGCTCTCCTCCTGCAGTCTCATGCTTCCACTCAGAAACACTAGGATGTAGCTACAGTGTTGTTTATCTGGCATGTTGAATTTCAACAGCACACAATGAGAAGGCTGTGGTCTTGTTTGCAAGGGTTCGTGAGTGTCTCACGTCAGGCATTTGATCTGTGGCATCACGGCCTCCTGAAGCTACCACGGGTACATCTTCGCAGGACATGCTCGAAAGACAAAACAAAGCTGTATCAGACCTTTGCAAGCGCTACTTCAGCAAGCGCTCGCAGGGTTACATCATCTACTAGTGCAGTGCTGGTCATTGCCATTGTCGCTTTTGTGCAAGCTTCTCGTACGAACAGCTCTCCTCGGCCGATGCCAATGTTTCCTCGTCCTCCTGGTGGGATACCTGCAAACACAGCAACTCACAAGGCACCCAAGCTGTCCAGGCACCGATTCTTCGCAACGGCAGCGGCGACTACTCGGCGCACTCGAGCAGCCGACCGCACTCGCAATGTCGATGCGTCCACGTTCGCCTGGCTCTCCTCCTGCAGTCTCATGCTTCCACTCAGACATGATTCGACTCTGAAAAACCAGGATGCGGTCAGTTGTGCATCCCTGCAAACATGTCCCACACGGCAACGGCAGTATCAATTCAGCATGAGCAGAAATCTTGAGAGTATGGGCCTGTGGGTGCGAACAGCTGCGATACCTGAATTCGAAGGTTTCTGCATCAGCCTTTTGTATTTGGCGGTTGCCTCGCAAGGTGCGGCAGTTGAGCCCTGCGGCATGCACAAGTGGGCGGACACTTGCCACGGCCACCGCGGCCACCGTCACTCTGGGAAACGAGTGGGGCACACGGAGTGCGCCGTGGCGGGCTGGTGCAGGCATGTGCAGGCCACTGCAATGTCCATGACCACGTGGGGATGCTGCTGGTGGAGCAGCCCAGACAAATTGCCCGTAGGTGAGAGGACATGGGCTTCTTTTCGGAAGTTGTTTCCAAAGAAAGGCTGTCCCTATCAGACCTTTGCAACTAGTACTTCAACACTACTCGGACAAAGTACCGAGATCGCCCGTGTAGTCGTCAACAGCTTCGGGCGACGACATGCCAAACTCCGAGATGTTTGCTTGTTGAAGGACCCCATCTTTTATCAGTAAATAAGTATTGATGATACATCTGGTACGTTGGTGCACTTCTTTGGAACTGTCTCGCGCGCATAAGACTCCTCGGTCGATGTCGATGTCGCCTCTTGATCATCCTGCTGTTGGAGCTCCTGCAACCGGAACAGGGACGATCTTGCAAGGCACCAACGCTTCCTACGGAGCGCGATGATTTCCAGTGCCCCATGTGGGCTACGAGGAAATGCACATCTCAGGAGCTGCAACATGTCCAACAACGCAATCCGAGGTACCAGGATGTATCAAGAATTTGTGACAGCTTTAGGGCCTGGGTGTGACATGGCGTGACCCACATTGAAATCGCCCTGGATTCCATGCCTCCTCAGGCTCCCCAGCAGGCCCCTCCAAGACCTGCTCTGCTGTGGCTTTCCACTTAGATCAGACGTAGTGGCCACGTGAGCATTGTCAGCACCACAAGCTGCCACAACAAGCTGCTACCTCCTCGATCTTCGTCAAGAGTGGGGCATGTTCTGCTGGGATCTGGGCCTCAAGCAAGGCTGCAGTAGAAGCCCGACAACAGCCTGCGAAAGTGGTGCCAGAGCTGTTTGTTCCCAAACTCGCATGTCGGCATCGCCGGGCATTGGCGCAAGCTCGCGATCAGCGCAGCTTGGCTGCTGATCGCTATGCACTACAAAGTCATGGTATCCCTCAAGGTCAAGTACATGCTGTAGACGTGACATTTCAAGCCTTCTGCTGGCGAACTGGCCACTGCAGGTAGCTGCTGGTGGATAAAGTAAGTGGCGTGTGTGAAAAGCATGAGGCGCGTCACTGCTGCAGCTTGTTGTCCATGACGACATGGCCCACCTCATTGCTCAATGCCGCATGCCACATGAGGTTTAAGTTGACCAGGCTGTCTCAGATGAACGGCTCGGATTCTTTACACACGGAGACTCTGCCTTCCAGACCTTGCAACATGTTTATCGCACTTGCCAGTACTTCATTTCAAAGGTTAGTGTCAGAGGGGCTCGCTTTATGCGGACCTCTGAGCCTATGGGCACAAACGTCCAAGACACTCTTACAGAGTCCACATGTCCCAGATTACGTGCAGGCAGCGGGTCGCCGAACAAAATGTTGAATGTTCTTGGCACAAAAAAATTGAAGTCAGGCACTCTCGCCAATTTGTGCGAGATGGACTCTGTATCAATGAGTTGCGAATTCATTGTGGGGTCTGCGGCCGCGCACATCTCGTGGACGGCTCAAGCCCCACCGGAATGTACATGTGGCCCATCTTCAGGTGAGATGAGCAGTAAAAGCATCGGTCAATTCACCGCAAGAGGATTGGCATATCCTGGCATTCACTCGTGTCGCTCATCCAGGTGCACGCTCACGTCGAGCGATGAGTCGCTGACGGGCTGCACTGGATCGACGGGTGACATAATTGGCTCACGCATCGTTTTGCGATACTTTACCACCCGTACCGCTGCACAACTAGCAGCACTGATTCCACCAAGCAGGGCGCCAATGGAGATAGAAAGCATCAGTGGGCTGGCTTCTTCAGGAAGCTCGGGCTCATCATCCCAAATCATGCCCTCGTTGGCCTCGTCACTGAGGGTGGACAACGATCTGGCATCAGCACGCACCTTCGGTGCGGTCTGCTGTGGTTCACCCACCACTGCCCGAACTCCATTCGCGGGCAAGGACATCACTCCCTGCAAGCGCTTCATGAGCAGCCCATTCATCTTTTCAGAAGCCGATCTCCCACGGTGTAAAGCTATCAGCCTGGCCTCGACCATGTCCAGGAAATCCTGCGTGTACTTTGCATGAGGAGCCAGACTGGCATCTGGCAAAACCTCGAAGTTGATAACCAAGCATGCCCCATCCGGAAGCGAACTTCGCGGGTTCAACCGCGCGGCAGCCTCGCAGGTTAGCATCTGGCCCTTTGTAAGCCGCACCTGCTCTTGCGACACCGCTGGTAGACTGTCCGCCAGCACGGAGATGAGGGCTTTCCTGGTTTCAAGGCTTGGTGGAGCAAATGTCGGCACGCCTGACATGTCCGTACTGCCCGTTCCCAGAATACCTGGAATGGTCAACGATCCCATGACCCTCTTGTCACCTGAGGCCCCAAGAGCAGACTTCTTCGCCTGTTCTTCCACAGCCTTGCCTGGCTCAGTCCAGAGCAACTGGACTTCATTCCACGCTGGTGGCCGTGGTCTGCGCAACCATGGCTCCACGTCTGACGCCTCGGCTGCTAGCCAGCGTCCGTGGTCCTCCACCTCATCCTCATCATGCAAGTCCTCGAAATGAAGCAAGATGCCCTGGTCCATCTCCAGATCCTCATAGACGCTGACAACAAGCAAGCTGCGAAGAGAAGTCTTGACGATGACGTGAAATTCAAAGACGACAACCTCATCTAGCGCAGCTGCCACACGTCCCAAAAGTTTCTCCTTTGTTGTGCCGTTGACGAAGTAGATGGCATACGAAAGTATTCCTGTGGGATTTGGCGCGGGTGTGATTCTGATGCCACCCTTGACTTGATTGAGGACAGGATCCTCATCTCCGGTGAAGGTGGCATTAATGGGCACGCTCCTCACAATGTCCACAAGGGGCACTGACTCAGCCTGACCCTCGCCATTCCCGTTGCCCGGTATAACAACGACTTGTGTGGCTTCAGACGGAAGTGGAGTATTCTCAACCGGCACCTGCATCACGGCGGAGCAGTTCTCTGTCCCGGGTAAGGTCCACTGAAACCCGTTGACAGCTTGACCCTGAGCATTTGCGAGGAACACCTTGTAGAAGGTGATGCTGCCCTTGCAACTCAGCGGTGGCATGAACTGGATTTGTCCCTCAATGACATGCTGCTGCACGTCAGTGTCAACGAAGCGCAACTGCCGTGGCCTCAATGCCGGCGATGGTGGCATAGTTGATGCGTCGAAGTCCGAGAGTTCTCCCTCCGATGCGTTTACACCCTCCGTGTCGGCGTAGGCAGAGACCACCTTGACATGCCAGCTTGGTGGCTTCACAGCCGGCAAAGCATAGCTTGCCATAGAGCCAGTCTGGGTCAACTCCAGTGTCCAGCCTTTCTCGACCTCTGACCGATCACTGGACCATGAGATCCTCTGCGGACCTTTCTCCAAGTCGAAGCGCATGGGCAGCACCAGCCTTGTTCCCGACAACTGCTGGCCACCAATCTCCAAGTAGTCATAGTACTTTTCCGTCCGGAAGCTCGTCAGCCAGACCGTCGCGGGACCACTGAAGCTGATGACGGCCATCTCATTGTTGGTGTAGGCGCCGCGGCGGAAGCTGTAGACATCTCCGGTAGTGTTGGATTCAAGAAGAGAACAATCTCCTTCGCAGGAGGGGGTTTTGAATCCAGACGCAGGAACTTTTCCCAGAAAGGATTGCGCTTCATCCTTCCAGTACAGGTTGTAGTGCGTGAGAGTGCTTTCTGATTGCGCCCGCTTGAACTGAACTTGCCCTGCGACGTATCCCACTCGTCCATCCTCGTCACCACCCCAAATGACTTCACCAGGTCCATACTTGGGAACGCCGTAGTCCTTGATGTCCACAACAGCCGCCTTTGAAGGTCCCGCTTTTGCACTCCTGTTTGCTGCCACAACTGCAAGTCCCGTGACATACTTGGGTATTGTCAAGTTGCTGAGCGAGATTTGAAGATCTGCCGCACCGGATGCATTCGCCCTCCCAACTTGCTCCATCAGAAAGCCTGCAACAGAAATGAAGTGCAGGCTGTAGTACTCAACGTCACTCTCGTCTGCAGCTGCTGCAACATGAGCGACTCCACCTATTCGTCCAACTTCAGGATCCGCATCTGTAAAGGTAAGACCTTGAGGCCGATTCACGGGTGGATAGAGTGCATCGTATGAGGCAGCTAGCATCAGAGCACGTCGCGCATTGATGCGACCTTCCGTGAGACTGCTGTTATGGAGCGCATCCACTCTCGTCGCAGACTCCAGCAAAATGCGCTTCACCTGAGGCATCGTCAACTGAGGACGGTGCATCCAGATCAAGGCGGCAAGGCCACTCACATGAGGAGTGGCCATTGATGTTCCACTTAGGGAGGCATACTTGTTGTTGGGAACCGTCGAGTAAATGGCGCTGCCTGGAGCGGCTACATCCACAGTCGTCTTTCCATAGCATGAAAAAGAAGACAGAGACCCTGTCTTTGTTGTGGATGCTACGGAAACAATATTTGCTGTCGGATAATTGGAAGGGTAATGAGGAAACTCATCGTTGTCAGACCCTTCATTGCCGGCAGCCGCAATGAACAGCATGCCGGCTTGCTCGGCCCGCTCGATGGCCACCTTGAATCGGCACGGAAAACGCATAAAAAGCCAACACGCACACGCACTTACACATGACAGGCCGTCCAGCTTAGGGGGCTCAGAAACTGGGCAGCAGACCCGCATTGCCGAGGAGGATCCACCACCTCCCCAAGAGTTGCTGGAGAGCTTCGCGCCCATGGCTACCGCGTAGTTCAGGCACTTGATGGCATCGGAGGTGCGTCCACCACCAGAGGCCGATAGGAATTTCATGGCCATCAGCCGGACACCCTGCCAAGCCACTCCGGCAACTCCGATGGAGTTGTTCCCGTTGCCTGCGAGCATGAGTGATTCCACTATTCAACTGCCTTTCAATCCCCGCGCCGCTAAGCTTCCACGAAGGGATTTGCAAGAGGGTCTTCGTAGTCGAAATTCAACTCCAGAATCAGAAGCACACATAAATAACGGATATATAGATGGCCCTCTTGACTTGACAGGAAGTCTACGTCCTAGGTTTCATGATGCTTTCTCAAGGAAGTGCATGACCCTCCTACCCTCATTCTAGAATGCCAACCCCCCCCCCCCATTCCTTTTCCTGTTCACAAGAAAGCCCAAGTTTCCAACCTAAGTCCTTAGGGCTAGTCACCACCCCACACACTGGAGTGTTCTTTGTTTTCTGAAGTTCGCATTGCCACGTGTCGTCGTCCCTGAGTTGTTCTAATTGCTGACCAAGATGTACACACAGTTGATCAGACTGTGTTTCCACCCTCAAGCATAGCTTTGTTAGGCAGCGTTTGCTTGAAGGCCACTGCCCCCCTGCATGATGCAACAATTCTCCCTCGTGCAGTTCGGGAGTGGCCACACACACACATTTTTCAAGATCCAGCTTTTGTTGGCTTACGCTTGCGAATCAACAGCTCTTGTGCAGCCAACATCTCCTTGTAGAGCGTTCGGCCAGCACTTCCTTCCTTCCTTCCGCCCTTCCGTCCGAGGTGTACAATCTTTTTCAATAATCTATTTATGTGTTCTCTGCGGGTTCAATGGGCAAGAATGCAATGGCACTTCGTCCATCTTATTTTAATCTGAAGCTCCGACTTTCTATGAAACTTCCGCCTATCGTTGTAGCTTCTGGCCACTTCTGGCCCTGCAGCGGCAGCAGAGGAAAGAATCAGCTTTTGTCTCATTTGCGAGTGCAAGGAATGCAAGGAATTGAAAATCCGTCTGAGCCATACAGGCAACTGGAGCGCCAGGTCTCGGAACCGACTGGCAGTCGCAATAAACATAAGAAGCTGCTCCTAAAACAAGACTTAGGTCACAGGACTTAGGGAGCACTCACCCTGCTTTATGTAGGATCTTGCATTGTAACGCGTTAGCAATTGGTGGCACCAGGAGTCCCAGCCATTCAAGCATCTCCCAGAGGTGCAGTCCTCTTCAGGTTCATGTCAGCCCCTGGACAACTTGAGGAGATATTCTGAAGTACTACCTCCACCTACCGCACCTGTCCGACGGCATGTGGCCAAACCCATTTAACCTCCCTGCAGCTGCCCAGCTTCCCCAACAGCCCCCTGCATCACCCAGTGATGCAAGCACGAGAGATTCCCCAAACAATTCAAACGACATTGATCGACGAAAGAGATGCACGTTATGAGCGTGTTGTTGCGCATGTTCAAACAACGCAAACACATGCAACCAATCAATCAATCGGAAAGACAAACATTGAGGTTTGTGTCAAACAGTTAGAGCAGGAATACAAGTCTCAGATGCAGGCTACACTGCCAAACAGAATACAACATGATACAAACATGCGCCCTACCAGCTGCGAGCTTGTGCCTGCGATGGTACCCGCGCAGTGCGTCCCGTGCATCTGATCATCCATAGGATCCCCATCATTGTTGGCAAAGTCTGCGCCGTGGATGTCATCCACAATTCCATTGCCATCATCGTCAATACCATTGTCTGGGATCTCATTGGGGTTTATCCACATTTGATCCTTGAGGTCGGGATGCGTATAGTCGATGCCAGTATCGATGACTGCAACCACAAGCCCTTCCGGGGGTGGTTCGTGAGCCAATTTCCAAGCCTCTGCGGCATCAATGTCCCGGTCACCGTAGTGATGCAATCCCCAAAGTCTCTCCAAGGACTTGTCATTTGGAATTACCGTGTCCTTGCCATGAGTGAAAGTGACATTGAACTTTTCCCATTCATCAATCTCATCTCTGTCGGCCGAGAAAACACCCCATGCAGGATCTTCTGCAGAAACGTACTTGTCAGCGTGCTTGCTTCGGAGTGAAAGCGTGCCATCTTTGTTGTAGATGAATTTGAACTTTTCGAAGTCGTCTGCCTTCGGATGTCCACGGTGCCACGATGCCAGCCTACCAGACGGAGTTGCGACTACATAAGTTCCGTGCTGGGTCTTCAAAGAATTGTAACCGTCCTCGTGAGGCACCACGAAGAAGTGCGTATCTGCATGAATCTTGTCAGGATAGAAGCCGACCCCACCCCAACGCATAGCAGCCATAAAGCCACCGTGCCAGCTCTGCAAAGAAATGGTGCTGAGTCCATGCTCGCGGTGTCTCGGCAAAGGAGCAGCATCGCGATCCTCGCAGCATCCCAAGCGCAGTCCATCTGGAGTTGGGCAGCACAGGCCGCGAAGACCCATGGCGGAACATTGAGGATTGGCAGAACAGAGACGCTCTGGACGCTTCTCTTCCACATCCAAGTGGAGCCAGGTGTCTGGGACTGCGACTTCGACACCGTCTTGCGCTTGGAGGATCTCCATCATGTCATCCTCCTCCACGTCTGAGTTGCATGCGACGACAGCCATGTCTAGGCTGGGCAGCACTTCTGCTCTACGAACCCCGGAGAGATGCTCGAGCTGTTTCACACCTCAGTTTTTAGCCATGGGCCTTATGGGCAAACGGAAAAACCCGACCTAGAACTCCAAGTGCAGCGCAACTTCGCGCAACTTCTCACGCAACTTCACGCAACTGTGCTGGAGCGGGCCACTCAGGTCCGGACGATCATGTAGGGGGACAGCTGAACCAGACTCATAGCGGAGGATGATCCGAGACTCGTGGGTCTCTTTCACACCTGATTCCACGAGGGCCTGCGCCAGGCCTTTTCCGTAAAGAATCTGGAGGAACAGGAAAAGTGATCCCATCGTCCCCATTGCTCCGGCTGCTACACTCTAGCACGGGGACTCTCGCAGCCAGTATGCTACTATCCGTGCACGACATGCCTCACGACCATCACTTGAACAAGAGGAACTAGAACAAGCTCGAAGCAACCATAAGCCGAGGCCTCCACATGGCAGGGCGTGGCCCCGACCCCGTCTTCGATTGCTTTGGGCAGTCTGTACATAAGTCTGCAATGTCTGCAATGTCTGCAGTCATTGCAGCACCGAGTGGGATCTGGAAAGCACTCGGACCAGCAATTGAAGTTCAGAGCTACGGCCGCGGCGGGAAACAAGCAGCACGAGGCATGAGATGCATGCTCGTGAAGTCTTGAAAGAGTGCGCACACGCACTACATCACACTACCACGCCTGCCTGCAGGTTTGTGGTACCGCTGCTCAGAGCTGTCAGTTCCTGGGGGTTGGGAGTTTGAATCTGCTTTGGCTGGAGACCGCGATGTGCCCCAAGAAGCCTTTGCGATCTCGGCTTGAGCAGCCCTGTACTGGCCATGTGCCTCACCAAGAGTGCGCTGCTGAAGCAGCGATGCGCAACAAGCTACTGTGTAACGAAGTGGAGGGCGCACCTGCTGAACGCGACCAAAGTCGACATCCAGTTCCGAATCGAGCTTTGCACCTGCCTGGCAGGACTAGTTGCCAAAGTACGTAGCTGACAGCATACCCATGCACGAGCGCTATCACTGCTCTGCATGGTTGCGATCCTCCGCTGCCACTTTTGCCAGCTGCGGCTGCAGGACCTGTTCTACCTGTCAAGAAAAATCGCATGAAACTTCGCACGAAAAATGATGAATGGCGCATATGCTCATGGCCTCCGAGCAAAGCAAGGCACATACAACGCACAAAACAGTTACTCGTGGCTCAACTTGCTTTAAATCGAGGTCGTCGCAGTCGTTGAAGTGCCATCCGTCGTATCTCGACTCGTCACCAAATGCTCCTACCAGTTGGCTGGGAAATCTTCTTCGCAAACATTCGCGAGGACAATACGTGTGAGGCCTCCTTTACCGATGTTGAATCCGGCGCCGGCTCATCTATCTCCTCCAAAAAAAACTTCAGCTCTCAGTACATCTCTCAAGTTGGAACATGTGGCGGCCTAGAGGGCCAAGAGGGCCCAGAGGGTCCAGCAAGGAGGGGGAAGAGGCCTGAGAGGGCCTGGAGGGCATAGGTGCCATGGACTTTTACGTCTTGCGTGGGAAACCTTGGGCTTGAACAAAAAGAACAAAATCACACTCGTGATAAGCCAGATACGTTTAAACTGCATTTAAATCTGGTATACTTTCAACCAACCTGCTTCGGAAACGACAATGCGAATCACACCATTCTGGATTTGTTGTGAAAACTTGGTTTTGAAAAGTTTCAAGCGTTTCAATACAAGCGTGATAAGCTTTCGTTTATCATCAGGTTTAGCCCTCAAAAATGTTTCCGGACGCACCAACCATTGCTTTATGAACTTACCTTTAAACTAAAAAATGACTTCAAAGAGCTTGGTTGCAAGAAGCTCGGAAACGCTTGACTTTATACACCTACAGCACGTATAAAACGGTTCTACATTGCTAAAGAACGAACTTTCCTTCAATGATGGCTGATTCTGCACGCTTTTGTGTTGATTAGTACGAGTACATGAAAGAAACCAATTCCAACCGGGTACAAAGAGGTCCTACATGCAGAGGGCCTAGGCGAAAAACCTAATCACCACCTAAGCGTCGCTTTCAATTGAGCCTTGCACACGACACACTGCTGGTCGCCTCCGAGATCGAGCTCGAAGTCGACGTGCCCGCGTCAACATCAGTCTCCTCCGCCAGGTCCTCCTGCAGCTTCAGCATGAGCGCAAGTTGGCACAGTTCATGCGTCTTGTGGATCTTTGTCACTGAGCCTCAACATCATGCAACATCTGAAGTCTCCGGGGTACACCAAGGGAGTCAACATCTCTAACAATGGCGAACGGTCCCGAAACTTGTGTGAAGCGCGATGTCTCATGCAAGCCGCATGCAAGTTGCAATGCTTGAGGCCACAGGCCATCGAATGTCGCACAACACACCAAGTTGTCACAGTTTTGGGAAGCTTGAAGTAAAACTATTGAGATTACCGGGCAACAATGGCGAAAGGTCCCGATCCTTGTGTGAGATGTTTCATGAGAGCCGCATGCAAGTTGAACGCTTCCCACATACTTAATGCTTGAATCCACAACGAAACCGTGACAGCCCGAAACCCCTAGAAGCGGACGAGACCGTGGCAGCCCAAAACCCCTAGAAGCGGACGAGACCGTGACAGCCCAAAACCCCTCGAAGCGCACGAGGCCGTGACAGCCCAAAACCTATAGAAGCGGACGAGACCGTGACAGCCCAAAACCCCTAAAAGCGCACGAGACCGTGACAGCCCAAAACCCCTAGAAGCGGACGAGACCGTGACAGCCCCAAACCCCTCGAAGCGCACGAGACCGTGACAGCCCAAAACCCCTAGAAGCGGACGAGACCGTGACAGCCCAAAACCCCTAGAAGCGGACGAGACCGTGACAGCCCAAAACCCCTAGAAGCGGACGAGACCGTGACAGCCCAAAACCCCTAGAAGCGCACGAGACCGTGACAGCCCAAAACCCCTAGAAGCGCACGAGACCGTGACAGCCCAAAACCCCTAGAAGCGGACGAGACCGTGACAGCCCAAAACCCCTAGAAGCGCACGAGACCGTGACAGCCCAAAACCCCTAGAAGCGGACGAGACCGTGACAGCCCAAAACCCCTAGAAGCGGACGAGACCGTGACAGCCCAAAACCCCTAGAAGCGGGCGAGACCGTGACAGCCCAAAACCCCTAGAAGCGGACGAGACCGTGACAGCCCCAAACCCCTAGAAGCGGACGAGGCCATGACAGATGTGACAGCCCAAAACCCCTAGAAGCGGACGAGGCCGTGACAGCCCAAAACCCCTAGAAGCGGACGAGGCCATGACAGATGTGACAGCCCAAAACCCCTAGAAGCGGACGAGGCCGTGACAGCCCAAAACCCCTAGAAGCGGACGAGGCCATGACAGCCCAAAAACTGGCAACGCCCGCCAGGGCGGAAGCCACTTGCTTTAGCAATGGGCCGGGCATGCAGGGCCGCCATCATGGGCGGCCTTGCGGGGCCCTTCCAGACCGGGCCGGATCGGGGCGGGGACGCGAGAGCACCTTCACTTGCAAAGCAGGAAACGCCGCCCATACCGATGATTTTGAGCCTTTTTTCGACCGAAAAAGGGTGTTTCTGGGGGCCCCGGCGGGAATCATGAGCATCAGCGGCATCGCTATTTCGGGAAGAGGGGCTCCCAATCCCGCCCAGGGGCAGCGTTTTGTGGATTTTCCTTGCGAGGGGTGCCGATGGCCGCAAGGAGCCCAATGATGCTCATGATGCTGGGGGGGGGGGAGGGCCCGGGGGGCTTATAAAGGGCGAGGAACGGAGCCAATGATGCTCGTGATGCCTCCGTCGGAGGGCTCGTGCAGCTTGTCTCCGGCGAGCCCCGCGCGCGTGTGCGGTTTGGATGGCCATGCCGGCAGGCGCAGGCGCGCGCGCGCGCGCCCCCGCTTGCATGCCTCTGCCTCCTCGGGGCGTTGCCCGTCCCTGGGCGCAGCCTAAAATGGGATAGCCCCGGACACCCCCGCAAAAGTCCCCCAAAAGGGAGCGCATCATGAGCATCAACGGGTTGAGTGCCGGAGCCCCAAGCGCATCAGGAGCATCAGCGGCCCCAGTCCGGGATGCCGGGCGCGCATCATGAGCATCAGCGGCGCCGGCCTTGGATGAAACGGCGGCCCACGCCTGCTTTCCCTCTGTCGCCAAACCCGTGCGCTCCGACTATATGAAAAGTCTACAGCTGACCCACCCCATCGGGATGCACGCCGGGCGGAGGCCGGGCGGAGGAGGGCGCGCGCGCGCGCGTCCCTTCCCGGTTTGCAGAACAACTCTCCTCGAGCTTCTGCCTGCGCTGCCCGCCCATGGGCGCAGCCCCTTAAAATATCATACGCTTAAGACATCATCTGAGCTTTATAGGCTTGTGTTTTGTGTGCCCCTGTGCCCCCAAGATGTTGAGCAAGCTCTTTCCAAGAACCTTAGGTGGCATTGGATGGTTTTCTGGCGGGAGGTCTCCTTTGCCGATGTTGATTCCGTCGCCGGCTCGTCTAGCTCCTGCAACAGCTCACAGAAATATCTCCAGGATGTTTGCACACACGACACACTGCTGGTCGCCTCCGAGATCGAGCTCGAAGTCGACGTGCCCGCGTCAACATCAGTCTCCTCCGCCAGGTCCTCCTGCAGCTTCAGCGTGAGCGCAAGTTGGCACAGTTCATGCGTCTTGTGGATCTTTGTCACTGAGCCTCAACATCATGCAACATCTGAAGTCTCCGGGGTACACCAAGGGAGTCAACATCTCTAACAATGGCGAACGGTCCCGAAACTTGTGTGAAGCGCGATGTCTCATGCAAGCCGCATGCAAGTTGCAATGCTTGAGGCCACAGGCCATCGAATGTCGCACAACACACCAAGTTGTCACAGTTTTGGGAAGCTTGAAGTAAAACTATTGAGATTACTGGGCTTCTGTCATCAGTTGAATAGAGTTTGCCTTAATTTGCAAACATTTCAAGTTTCCAGGGTTCCGGAACCAAGCCTTTGGTACATGTTGTGAGTTTACTCCACGCCAACTCACATCATGTCAGCGAGACGACCGATACGAAAGCATCACCACCGGCCGTTGTCATCTTCGTTCTCTTCGTCTCCACCATCACACACAGCAACAATGTCATCCTCTGATCTGCATCGCTATATGTTACGTTCGCTAGGCCCTTGCACGTCTCATGTTGTTCACGGGGGCTTTATCGATGTGCTCTTTTCGGCTGCTAAATCATAAGGAAGCTTCACGAAACGCATTTTCAGGTGCACGTATGTATGTATGTACGCTTATATCCGCCGACCCCAGCCGCAGCGGGGCGGCGTCAGTGAAGACGCATAGTGTCCTCTCCACCCCTTGCCGTGTCCCCTCACCCCTTACGGTCTCCCCTCACCCTCAAGCCCGATCCAGCGCCCTGCCCCCTGCCCAAACCGCAAGCCCTACCCCCAACCCCGTACCTGAAAATGCGGTGTTTTAGGGGACCTCACCCACAACCCCTTACCCGGAATGAGGGGCTCCAGTGCATGCCCCCTTACCTGAAAATGAAGTGCCCCCCGCCGCTTCCCTCCCCACCCCCCCGACCCCCCACCCACCCACCCACACCTACCCACCGCCTCAAAGTCTTGTGTTGCGGGGTGGGCGGCACTGGCGGCAGCCAATAAATCCGGCAACGCCCGCCAGGGCGGAAGCCCTTGCTTTAGCTATGGGCCGGGCATGCAGGGCCGCCATCATGGGCGGCCTCCCGGGGCCCTTCCAGACCGGGCCGGATCGGGGCGGGGACGCGTCACTTGCAAAGCAGGAAACGCCGCCCATACCGATGATTTTGAGCCTTTTTTCGACCGCTGGGGGCCCCGGCGGGAATCATGAGCATCAGCGGCATCGCTATTTCGGGAAGAGGGGCTCCAAATCCCGCCTCGGCAGGGGCAGCGTTTTTGTGGATTTTCCTTGCGAGGGGTGCCGATGGCCGCAAGGAGGAGAAGCGGGAGCCCAATGATGCTCATGATGCGGGAGGGCCCGGGGGGCTTATAAAGGGCGAGGAACGGAGCCAATGATGCTCGTGATGCCTCCGTCGGAGGGCTCGCGCGCGCGTGCCGTTTGGATGGCCTTGCCGGCAGGCGCAGGCGCGCGCGCTCGCGCGGCCACGCTTGCATGCCTCTGCCTCCTCGGGGGGTTGCCCGTCCCTCGGCGCAGCCTAAAATGGGATAGCCCCGGACACCCCCGCAAAAGTCCCCCAGAAGGGAGCGCATCATGAGCATCAACGGGTTGAGTGCCGGAGCCCCAAGCGCATCAGGAGCATCAGCGGCCCCAGTCCGGGATGCCGGGCGCGCATCATGAGCATCAGCGGCGCCGGCCTTGGATGAAACGGCGGCCCACGCCTGCTTTCCCTCTGTCGGCAAACCCGTGCGCTCCGACTATATGAAAAGTCTACAGCTGACCCACCCCATCGGGATGCACGCCGGGCGGAGGCCGGGCGGAGGAGGGCGCGCGCGCGCGCGCGCGTCCCTTCCCGGTTTGCAGAACAACTCTCCTCGAGCTTCTGCCTGCGCTGCCCGCCCATGGGCGCAGCCCCTTAAAATATCATACGCTTAAGACATCATCTGAGCTTTATAGGCTTGTGTTTTGTGTGCCCCTGTGCCCCCAAGATGTTGAGCAAGCTCTTTCCAAGAACCTTAGGTGGCATTGGATGGTTTTCTGGCGGGAGGTCTCCTTTGCCGATGTTGATTCCGTCGCCGGCTCGTCTAGCTCCTGCAACAGCTCACAGAAATATCTCCAGGATGTTTGCACACACGACACACTGCTGGTCGCCTCCGAGATCGAGCTCGAAGTCGACGTGCCCGCGTCAACATCAGTCTCCTCCGCCAGGTCCTCCTGCAGCTTCAGCGTGAGCGCAAGTTGGCACAGTTCATGCGTCTTGTGGATCTTTGTCACTGAGCCTCAACATCATGCAACATCTGAAGTCTCCGGGGTACACCAAGGGAGTCAACATCTCTAACAATGGCGAACGGTCCCGAAACTTGTGTGAAGCGCGATGTCTCATGCAAGCCGCATGCAAGTTGCAATGCTTGAGGCCACAGGCCATCGAATGTCGCACAACACACCAAGTTGTCACAGTTTTGGGAAGCTTGAAGTAAAACTATTGAGATTACTGGGCTTCTGTCATCAGTTGAATAGAGTTTGCCTTAATTTGCAAACATTTCAAGTTTCCAGGGTTCCGGAACCAAGCCTTTGGTACATGTTGTGAGTTTACTCCACGCCAACTCACATCATGTCAGCGAGACGACCGATACGAAAGCATCACCACCGGCCGTTGTCATCTTCGTTCTCTTCGTCTCCACCATCACACACAGCAACAATGTCATCCTCTGATCTGCATCGCTATATGTTACGTTCGCTAGGCCCTTGCACGTCTCATGTTGTTCACGGGGGCTTTATCGATGTGCTCTTTTCGGCTGCTAAATCATAAGGAAGCTTCACGAAGCGCTTTTTCAGGCGCACGTTTTTATGTATGTACGTTTATATATATATATACACACATGTATATAATATATGTATATATCATACGCTTAAGACATCATCTGAGCTTTATAGGCTTGTGTTTTGTGTGCCCCTGTGCCCCCAAGATGTTGAGCAAGCTCTTTCCAAGAACCTTAGGTGGCATTGGATGGTTTTCTGGCGGGAGGTCTCCTTTGCCGATGTTGATTCCGTCGCCGGCTCGTCTAGCTCCTGCAACAGCTCACAGAAATATCTCCAGGATGTTTGCACACACGACACACTGCTGGTCGCCTCCGAGATCGAGCTCGAAGTCGACGTGCCCGCGTCAACATCAGTCTCCTCCGCCAGGTCCTCCTGCAGCTTCAGCGTGAGCGCAAGTTGGCACAGTTCATGCGTCTTGTGGATCTTTGTCACTGAGCCTCAACATCATGCAACATCTGAAGTCTCCGGGGTACACCAAGGGAGTCAACATCTCTAACAATGGCGAACGGTCCCGAAACTTGTGTGAAGCGCGATGTCTCATGCAAGCCGCATGCAAGTTGAACACAATTTCCACATACATAATGCTTGAGGCCACATGCCACCGAATCTCACCTGCCTAGAGAGTCTCAGAAACCTAGGGAGGTCTCCTTTGCCGATGTTGATTCCGTAGCCGGCTCGTCTAGCTCCTGCAACAGCTCCAGCTCTCGGAAATATCCCAGATTCACCACCCACATGTACCAGTAGGACACTAGGCTTCTCTCAGGCTGCTAGCATTTCCGAGATGTGACACGTCTGATCAGCACACAATGCCCAAACTCAAAGCTGGAAGCTTCACGGTAACATGGGCATTGGCCTGCCTCGGAGGTTTCTACATGCGCCTCCTGCGCTGCGATGCAACCGCGACAAATAATTCTGAAGAGCCGGACATCCAAAGCTACGCAGTGCAGGAAGGGCTCAACCGACTGAACTGGCAGCATCACCCCCATTGGCATTTCACCACTGCGTGGCCATGTGTCCGCTACATGATGCTGACTTGACACGCAATCGACAGGAGCTACTGCACGCACCCTCACACACATCACATGTCGTGATAAAGACTACTGCAGATGCCCTGCTGCAATGTACTGCACATGTGTCAACCCCGGGCAGAACGGAAGAACTGCGGCACATGTGTTGTTTCTTGCCCAAGGCCTCTGCGGTGAGTCTTGCTTTCTCTTTCTCAAGCAGAGCCTCCTGGGGGCGAACGGTATAGGAACATCATGAACAGACGACCACTGGGCACAGACATTGCGACTGCCTGATTCATGATGTTTTCTCGTTCTCGCAG
This sequence comes from Symbiodinium natans, assembly GCA_905221605.1. Lineage (NCBI taxonomy): Eukaryota > Dinophyceae > Suessiales > Symbiodiniaceae > Symbiodinium > Symbiodinium natans. The sequence continues at coordinate 43,272 of CAJNDS010000212.1, forward strand.
AAGAAGTTGCGTCTGTGCCGGAGCCAGACGCCCGAACAACAGGATTGTGGCTACACCCAAGCAGAATCGGCACAAAAATGCTGCTGTCACCTTCAATAGTGCGCGTTGGCGCTTCTTGTCCTGCAAAGTCTCTGAAATGAATTATTTGGAAACGCGAGGTTCCAGAGCATCGTCACACAGTCATGCTCAGTCACGGGTCCCTGTCTCTTTCGGCGCTCCTTGCATGGAGCATGTGCGTTGCTTTATCTTTGAGCAAACTGCCCTTCTTCGTCCTGCCTGTCTGCAGGTGGACTAAGGCCTCTCTCCATCAAAGAGTCCTTACCTTCCGGGCGTTCTCTTTGAGCTCTCCCAATTTGGACCACAACATCCCAACATGTCCCAAGTTTGACAACTCGCTGCCTTGCTCGGAAAACCATCTGTGTGTCTGCCGCGTGCCCGGTTTGCTCAGCTCATTCCTCGACAGATCACTTTGTCAAGGTGTGTCAGGTGGTCAAACAAAGCATGTTCAAGCTGGCAGCTGTCCTCAAAGTCCCCCGGATCTCATGCTCCGCCTGCTCTGTAAGCAAAAGCTGTCCGAGCCGTGGATTCTTGATTGTGTCTTTTTCTTGCAGGCGGAATCGCGGCGCTTGGGTTGTCAAACGGAGTGATTACAAACAATGGTATAAAGACATGAACAGCTTGCAAAATGCTCTCGAGGTGATTCAGCGCTACAGAGCTCCAACTTACAGCACGGGCTCGTGTCCGACCACTCTTGAAATGTATGCAAGAATTCAAACCGCATTTCCACATATCAGGATGTTCTACAGCCCCAGATGTCGTAAATACCTGCATTTCCTAGTGCTTGGCAGCCCCAATTACAAAACAATACAGAATTCCCCCTATTGCAGATTACTGCATTTGGCGGTGGTTCAAGAATCCTTATATGGGAAATTGCCAACTTTTGCAAACGGGTTTCTTTGCGTGCCTTCTTTCACGGTCGAGACGGTTGATACGGGTTTGAGGTGTAGTTCACCTTGCTGCTATGGTCGGTCTTTGGCTACTGATGCCAGAAATAACTAAGTTTCTGCGCAGCCTGAGTACGGCATTCGGTGAAGAGTCGTGCACGGTGCTGCCATGTGTTGCCTGTTCACGCGGGCTACTGCCTGGACGAAAGCCCTGAACTTGCGTGAGTGCTTTGGCAACAGCACAGCTTCCTCCAAGAAATTGCCACGCGGCAACGGTTTTGGTTTAGAGGGTTGTCAAGGTAGGCTTGACGACTGCGGAGTGGCCCGAGGCCTTCATGTGAGAATCAACAGAGTTGCACTTGGCTCATCCGGGCTACTTGGTTGGTTACATGAGTACATGAGCGGCATCGTCGCAGCCTCCTACCAATCCTTACCAGCACCTGGCCACCTCAAAGCCAGCAGCGAATGGAGGTGATTTCTTCATGCGGCTTGTCAGCGATTTTTCGCGGAAGAGTGCTCTTCCTTTCAAGCCTTCTGCGCAACGGACAATTGACCGGACAGGACTAAACAGTTTTGGTTTGCGCATGCCATTCGCCAGGAAACCTCAGCATTACAACAGGACAACAAGACAGGTTTGGGACCGAGTCGGGAACGACCTGCACAAAGCCTGTGCAGCTGCTCTGCGAGACTAATCGTGTGGTCACGTCTTGGCTCCAAAGGCCCGTAGCAGCTCGCAGCTGTCCACAGCTGAGGATCGGACTTGGCTCGGGCGCGCCGCGAATCCTATGCAGCCCAGTTCACGGCAATGCTCCGGAAACGAGCGTGGCCAGGTCATCAAATCTCGCCCGCATGCTTTGATGAGCAACACATAGCATTCGTGCAGTAGCAATGATGAGTTCAACAACCAAGCAAAACTGTGTCTAGGCATGTGCAGCAAGAACTGCGTTCTGAAAATGCGGTCCTCCTTCGAAGAGCCAGAACAGCAAAGCCACGCAGCCCCACACCTGGCTTTCTGCCAATGCAAGCCTGCGGCACAGTGCAAATGCCGGGCCACTCGCCTGCTTCATCTGAGGAACATGAACATGCGGACCTTCAACCACTCCCATGTCTCCATGGTGACCGAACGGGCCAAAGTGATATCGACTGAAACTTAGGACCGCGACACTCAGTTCTGCTCTGGATCTTCTCCGTCCAAAGGCCACCAGTGCATTTGACAGAACCTCAGCGTTCCAACTCTCAGGAAAAAACACAATCCCTGGCCCGGCCTATCCCGCATCCTCCCAAGACGCTCTGGGCTTCTGGCAACAGAAATTGCCCAGGGGAGGGCCCAGCTGGTTTTGAGACAGAAGCAATGTGATGCCAATTGCACAATTTGTCCCGTCGGTGCTGCTAGAAACAAGCCCATTCTGACCATGCACGTTGCCCGGCCAGAGCTGGCTGCACATGTTATGTTGGCCAAGTCGCCTGTCATCGCTGTTAACACTGTTGCCATGCTAGATCCTGGACTATGTCCGCGCGCCCTGCATTGAAAAGACGCGTTAACCTGAACTGCAGAGTCGAACTTCCCGCCAGAAGCTTAACCTGAAACACCGTACAGTATGTTTCCCCTAGCTTCACGCTACCCGCTTGGCCTTGCACCACCAAGCCCTTAGCATCCATTGCAAGGGCTTTCTGAATGAATACAAGGAGATACATAGGCTACACACCTGAGCCATTCCGGACAATTTGACTATTTTCGCTGCAAGGCGTGCGCTGCTCCTGCGAGGAACGGACGACCCTGCTGGTAGGGTTCCATACCGCACGGCCAAAGCTGGCACGGGTGACCACCACCCACATCCCATCACCAAAGCTCCATCTGCACATCTTCCTGAGCACTGGTGCATGCTCACACTCTGCAGACACCTGCACATGCACAGACTCTGATACGAGGGAGCGGAGTTCGGAGGATCCTGGGTCACCTGGCCGTGGGCTTGTCTTTGAAGCAGGCCCGGAGCATGGCGGGGAAAACTACCTTCGCACAGCTCGGAAAGAAGAACGAAGAGGAACCAAGGGGAAAGCAGATGATCTGCACCAGCCTGGGGACCCTTTGCCCAGCCCAAAAAGCAGCCACCGAGTTCAGTGAGCTCCTGACGCTTGTGGACTCGGACTCGGGGATACACTTATGGCAAATCGCAGCAACGCCCCCAAGCCGATGCAGGCACTCAAGTTGTCAAGGCTCAAGCTGCCGAAGCTCTAAGGGATGCTGAGGGCATCTGAGGGCTCTGCTCCGGTGTGGACGACAGCTTTGCCAGGACCCGTACGCTTTGCCACAATGTCAAAACGAACCTTCAAAAAACAACATGCCCCTGTGCTCTCCGTGTACTCGCTGATACCCCGGGGTCGCGACTACCACAGGAAGTTGATGAGTCTGAGCCTGAAGCCACTGGATCCACCTCAAGGCAATCCACGTTCCAATCTTGGGGGAAGGGGGGCCAAGATGGGTTGGATCCTGACGCCACTCCATTCAAGCACTTTCAATCATTGGAACTGAAACATTGCAATACATGTTGGGTTAGTCTAAATTTCCCGCTCCATCATGAGACTAGGGAACTCCTGAACCCTATACCTCTAGCCCCAAGCCATCATGCACTCAGGGTTTTGGGACTGCAAAGGCCGCAGCATGTACCAGAGAAGTATGACAATCACCCAAACCCATGTAGTTGGAATACGAGCGGCATCACGCCTATAAGGTTTCAATGTGGCTGCCAAATGGGGGGAAAGCGGGAGACGTCGCCCATTCAAGCGCGAATGCCACATTCACTGGCATTGGCAGCACAGACTCGTTGTCATTGCTTTCATGCATGACGGCCGAAGCAGGTGGACGAAGACACGTTGTTGCAAACGCCCATTCAAATTGACCCGGCATGCATATATATATATATATATATATATATATATATATATATATATATATATATATATATATATATATATATATATATAGATATATATATATATATAATGTAGATATATATGGTCAAAATGACCCGGCATGCATATATGTATGTATATATATATATTTATTTATTTATTTGTTTATAGTTATAGCTATATTTATATTTATATTATATATATTTATATAGATATAAATATAAATATTTATATTTGTATTTATATTTATTTTTATTTGTTTATATTTATTTATATTTATATATTTATATGCATATATTTATATTTATCTTTATCTTTATATTTACATTTATTTTTGTTTATTTACACACACACACACACACACACACACACACACAGAGTCGTCAGAATGGATGCTCTTCAAGGCAGGCCAGCTTTTTCGAAACGAGTACGATTTCTTCATCAGCCCTCGAACAGTGTGAATGAGAACTACAGATAAAGGACCCACAGTATGATGCCACGTGCGTTCCATGTTTGGTGAGGCGCATCGTTTCTCACAACTCGAAGCAACTGGCGAGGATGTCAGAAGGTCAGAAAGCCGAGGCCGTCACCTGGCGATCAGAGCCTCAGCCTGACGCTCGGCATCTGCCAGAGCAGCATCATCGTTTTGGAAGCACTTGCCAAGGCAACCCAGGCGATCGTACCTCTCGATTCTGATTGAAGGTCATCACTCGGGTCTTCTGTTTTGGCACGCTTGACACTGTGAAAGTCAGGATGAATCAGCAGAAGGCTTCTCAACCAAGTCAGGCCTGTCAAAATTTCGAAAGGAGTTGTCTTCCTTGGACTTGAAGACCTCATGTGGACTCACGCACAAGTGAACCTTCGTTTGTTCTCTCATGTTTGGTACCTTAGGCAGACACTGTATAAATAATTTGCTTTGGTTTCCAGGACTGTGGGTCCTGATAGTTCGCCTGCGCAGCGCGTTGGACGTGAGAAGTCTGACAACTGACAAGTACTGCCACTGGAGCGCCTCAACAACGAAGTGTCGCATTTCAACGTCAAAATCGAGCCACTCCTCACAGCACTGAGCCCGGGCCCAGCAGCATTCGCTCGCGTAAAGACACCGCAGCTCCATACACCCATATGACCCATATGCTTTCCTGAACGAAGATTTGGTCACACAGGTTTCCAGGCTGCTCACTCAGCTCGCAAAGTGCGAGCTCAAGCTCCTGAACAAGTTCACTCAAGGTTGCGAAAGGAATGAATGAGATGCAAGAAGTCACGATTCCAGCCTCTTTATTCTTCCAGGCAGTCACATCCATGGCTTCCCAGCTCCATCCTAACTTGGCGACCTTGGGAACTTGATCATTCCCATCGCCAGTTGCTGGGCCGGCCAAGGATCTAAGCCGTGAGCCCCTTTAACAACGCGCTTCGCCTGCCAAGGCCCAAGGCAGCGGCAGAGAACAGGTAAACCTAAGGGTGTCAAATCTGTCCATCTGTCAAGAAGAGGCCTTCGCGGGCTGAGCAAGCTGAGCATTCCAACTGTGGCGCGCCTGACATCCAAAGGATCATGTAGTATGTTGCTCTTTCGCCCGAACCTCGCTGGAATAGCCCCGATTGGCAAGCTGCAATCGTCGAGACATAAGAAGCAATCTCCAGTTGACGCAGTAAGGACGACGATACGGGAATGCATGCTGGTGGCAATTGTTTTGCATGCGAACAGAGAACACGCTTTTTTCTTCAGTGGAAGAGCAAAGAAGGTAAGAAAGGGGCAGCAAGAGTGCTACCCTAATCTGTCACCGAAGCACGCAAATGCCACGAACCCAACGTCACGGCCGCCTCGGCCAGGTTGTTCAATGCCTTCATCGCTTCTGAGGCTGCGGTCGCTGGATCCGTGGCGATCGCCTCTGTTGAAAAATATCCTAGATGTACTTTCCAAGCAAAAAGCACCCAACCTGAACGAGCCAGACGCATCAAGAGGTGTCAGCAGTAAGATGAAGCAGAAGCAAGATGGGCTTTTGTAACATGAGATGCCTGCCTGCCGTGCTACCATTGTGGTCAAGGGTACATGGAGAAGAGGATGCAGGCCTCAGCACCAGACTCATGGCCCGGTCGTGCACGCTACGAATTTGTGCGAACATGTTGAAGGCCCACAATGGCCCACACACATCTGGCTGGTCCACTCCTTTGATGCGAAGACCTGCCAATCAAAAAAACAGGCTGCCTTTTTGTTTCGGGTGTGAGGCGCGCTCTTGTTGTTTGCATGAGCATACCAGTTTTTTCTTGGGTGCAGGCCCGGGCAAGCTCACTGCCAGAATGCAGGGGTGCTGTGGTTTTGCTGCAGGATAGAGGACACGTTTCGCACGCTACAGGTGCAGGGAGTGGGCATGCTTTTTGCTCTGGGTGCGGGATGGTGCTGGGGGCGCGAGGGCGCAAAAGTGCTCGGGGCCTCTTCGTTTTGCTGCGCACACGGGTCAGGCCGCCCCCAAAAAGTACCAACAGCCCACAGCTAAGGAGCTCCTACAACAGTAACGTTTCGAAGGGTAGAACTTCATCCCTCATTCCAAACTCATTCCCCTCTGAGCTCGCCGAAGCATGTGCGGACATGTGAGGGACTCTCACAAATACGGCAAAAACACGGTCCGAACCTGGCCTTGTACAAGTGCGACTCATGGGGAAATCGCGTGGGGATGCCAGCAGCCTGATCTGAGCTCCACCAGCATGTGGGGAGGCATGCCCTGGGGGCAAAAGCATCCAAAGCCTCCATCTGGACCATCATGTCCAGCTGCTTGTCTTTCTGGACGTATGCAGGAGTTTCGTGCCCGTCCTTTGTGAAAGAACACATAGAACACCCCTGTCACAGCTCCAGGACAGCAACCGGCAACAATGATTTTTACAGTCCTGGAAGGCAATCGGCCACATAAAGTACAGCGCTCCAACGTGCTCTCCTTGGAGTGGACGGTTTGAGCGTTTGAGCCATTCTGCAAATCGTCTCACATGTCTGCATATGCCAGCGGCCTCGCAGGAGGGTCTTCACAAGCGGAGCGCAGACTTTCGACAACTCCTGCCAGACGATGCGCGTGTTGAAACGTCTCATAGCTTTGCGACTATTGCCGAGAACGTATGTTTGTAGCGGTCCTCCGAGTTCTGGAAGAAGACCGATATTATCTCGTAATTGGGCCCCAAAGCCCGGAAAACGCTGTCCTTCCCACATGGCAAGTGCATGCAGACGTGCGCAAAACACAACAAATGCAGCACCTCATGTATATAATGCGACGTGTCGGTATCACATGGAGTGGCCGGAGATGCTTCGAGGACCAGTGTATCCAATTGCGCCGTCTGTAAGCACATCTGCGTCGAAGAACAAGGGCCCACATCCAGCAGACCGAATTTTTTTTTCACGTCAGCTGACCTGTCGACCTTTGATCCACATGTACCAGGGGTTGCGGATAAACGCGAAGCTGTCCAGATTCTTCATGGTCTCAGGTTTTCGCTCCTACTTTTTCATCGGATGCTTCAAGGTGCTTCGAGTGGTTTTCTACAGAAGAGAGCTCTCGCGATCACGATTGCAACATATTGTAGCTTCCTTAGGTCCTTCGAACAGAACTTCAGGAACCAATCCTCGGCTTTCTCTCTCGCCTTCTCGCCTCAAACCGCTGATCTGTTTCAACGCCTTCCTCATTGATTCGCAGTATTATTCTTTAGTGAATTTGGCACTGCACTTGGCACTTTCCCCTGCTTGGCCTTGGCCTGTGAGTCTTTGAATGCACGGAGAAATTCAGCTTGTTAGCATTGGTCTTATCCCAGCACTCCGGCACTTCTCAAGGGTAAGCGCCATAAGCTAGTAGAAGATCACGCGCCGCAAAGAAGCTGCATTGTTCACAGTACGCTGATGCTGACTACTTGGGAAGTCTGTAATGGCGATGTGTTTCCCATGCACGTTGTCTTAATGGAAAGGCTGACGGAGATGCATAGTGAAGGAAACATCTTCGTCTCCTGCACTTTTCTGTAGGGTGATATGCGAGGTTTGGGCTCACATTATGCCTTGGTTACTGGTGCTTTTGGAGCCTCAGTGCAGGGACGCATGGATGCACTTATGATGCCTGCCCCAGTCCAAGTCTTAGTTGCAGAAATTGAATGATGTACATGGCATTGCACGCAACAAACGTGTGCAAAACAGCAAGGGCGTGCCTCCCAACTGTTTATGTAGTTGTCCGATGGTGTGGATCCAATTTGTCCCCAGCCGCCAGCACCCTGCCGGCATTGGGATGTTTGATAACACCGAGCAGAATCTGAAAACGTCCAAAGGGTCTCTCACTGGCCTCAGTGACTGGGTTCACTGGTTGCTGTCCGCCCCAGCGAATGTGTAACCTCGACTTTATGACTTTAGGAGGCTTGATGAAGCTTTGAGGAAGCATTCAACAGACTGCCAGCACTGAATGCCCAGCAGAGAGAGTTTCGGCTGCTGCTGTGCCTTGGTACACGTACAACAGGACTTTGCTGCGACGTACAAAGCGTGTTGAGACGCAGCCATGAGCCTCCGAAGGCTTCCCCCGCTGGCGTATCCTGGGCTAATTTCACGTGGCAGCTCAAAAGCCCCACACGCCTTGCACTGCGAGTGCAGCTTGGGATCTGTTCGGGCATCACTCTCTGCGTCACCATGCTAGGATTCTTCACCTCGTCCATGCGAGCCCAGGCAAGCACAAAAGTGTCGTAAGTTGATGGCAGTTGCCGCGGATGTCTGTGTGTCGAAGTGAGTTGAAGGGAGCATCATGCTGAGAATGCGACATCCAGGCGGTGGCCCCTCCACAAAAACCAAGCAAACTCAAAGTTTACAGCGCTCCCACGCGTGTGTAGGTGAATCGAGCTACAGCTTGGTCTTAAAGAAACAACACGGCCGAAGGCCATCTCTTCAACCGGTCCCGCCATGGAAGACAACTGAAGGTTCATTATGCCGCCTTCTGTTGTACCATGTGGGATGTGTCCACCGGATCTGGACCCACGTGTTGTAATCCTGACAGAGCCATTGCAGAATTCGCAGATCAAGGCCACAAGCTCTCTTCACGAAGAGGGGGTACTCGTCCCGTCTCCTGGGGGTTGTAGTACTGTGCATCCCAGTGCTCATTCACCACAGCCGTAGTCCACGCGTCCGTCCTGACCATTCTGAGACACACGATGCTGCGATTACTTCTCACTTACCATACGTTTTCTTCTTGTGCAAAGGAGTGCACGGTGCCCAGTCTTTCCAATGCTCGGATGCAGGAGGCCCGAGGAGCCAGTCTGTGCCATGAAGTAGCCATTTGGGTCCTGGTCAAACTTCTATGATGCTCTTATGCTCCCGATTAAGCTCCCCGCATATGCCGGGAAACTACTCTTCAAATCTCTTCGATCTGGAATGCAACTCCCCGGAGCGCGCCTGGCAATAGCGATGAAAGACGTCCACAGGCTCACCAGCTGTAAGATACGCGACAGTCACGGGCAGTACCTCCTTTTCCTTAGATTCAACACTATTCGTAGAGCTTCAGCTACAGTATGCAAAGGGTCAGCCGAAGGCCGAAGCACCAGAATCCATAGGCTCTCGCGGCAGCAGCGACTAAGATCCACAGCTACGACGAAGAAGCTGTAAGGCTCTGCATCCCAATGCATCCCAGCATCACTGTGACCGCTCTTGCCATTTGCACCTGCGACGACAGGCGTGCGTCACTGCGGCACATACCAAGCAGTATGACTGCAACATGTTCGGAGCCTTTGGACCACTTGCCTTTGGAGCCCTTGTGTCCTTGCATCTCGCTGAGCTGAGCCAACCATGCCCAAGCCATGCCCAAGCAAACACGCGTCCTTGTGCATATGGACCGGACTGATAACCTGCCCAAGCCATGGCTCAAATAGGGCACATGGCGATGGTCACTTTTCTTGAGAAGCTTGCATTTTGTCATGGAAGTAGCTGGGACGATGTACTGTGCAATGCAACTTTATGAAAAAGCAAATTGTCGTACCTGATGCTTGCTGTGCTTTGAATGTTTGTGGGTACTATGCCCGTGCAGCTTCGAAACAGAGGCACGGAGCTATGTAACCACATCACTGGCAAAGCACGGCTCAAACGAACCATAGCGAAAACCGGACCAGCTATGGCGAAGCTGCCCCTTCAAAGAAGCAACATCGTAGTTGTACTCATGCTCTGGCAACAACGACCACAGTAAGACGTCCTAAGCGTAGGATACCTGAACGTCACCGAGGTGATTCACCAGGGTCTCTGACCACAAACTGAAGACCTGCTTCCGGCACTGGGCATGCGCTACAAGCCGTTTCGCGGTACTGCGCACACGCTGGACATCATCCAGCAGTGACAGAGCTGCACAGCTCTCAGATCGACGAATTTGCACAGCGTGCCTGCACAATGCTCACCCGCGACAACTGTACAATTGCAGTCTCGGGCTCTGGCAGAAACTTGTCAAAGATCTTCCACAGGCTGTTCAAATGTACAGTGGTTGAAAAGAAGTCTATTTCTTTCAGCCCAGCAATCAGATTTCGAGTGCCATCTGCCAGATTTGTAGCATCTACAAAAAGATCCGTGCAGCAGAGCCATCTTCTCCAAATACCCAGGCAACATCCCAGTGTCCTTAGCAGGTTGACATACGAAGCCTCATGTGAGCCAGCCCTCCCTCCAGCAAGGCGCAAAAAAGTAAACTATGGTAAAACTCGGACCAGCCATGCGGTCTTGCACAAGCAAGCATCTTCCGGAATTGGCAGCCCCACTGATTTGGGATATGTCGCGCAGTTGAAGCACGACTCGCCCCAGGTTGAAGTGCATGCAGAGTATGCTGTGCCGCGATATTTGAGGGGTGCCTCTGGCGGAAATGCGTAAGACTTGTTCACGTCCATCATATCTTTCCTTACGGAAGATAGTCCACAGTCCTTTTCGCTGCAAGCAGCTTTGATGTCCCAAAACACGAAGATCACACCAAAGGGCGAGTATGTAGCATCCTCAAAGTCTGGAAAGTCGTTGCTGACCTAAGCGCATCCCGTGAAGCTTCTCAATGATTCTGACAATTCTCAACTTCTCATCCCAACTTTTACAACACTCCCAGCATGTGAGTTCAGGGCTCAAAGCTTCGGGTGGATCACACTTGAAGTAGCGGCAATCCAGAGAAGACTATTTGAACGAACCTAGATCAAACGTGAACACTTGGGAAGAGCCCTGTGTACAATAGATCGGAATCGCCTTTCTTGCCTTCGCACGTTTGGCTTCTCAGAAACATCTTGATCTTAACAGCCGGTTATGTCACTCTCTTCCTTCTGTCGGCCTTCCTCCAGAACTCGCTTTGGAGTAACCTTGACAAACAACTTAACTGCTGCAGAAAACTCATTGAAAAACCTTGCCAGAACACTTTGCCAGGAAAGCTGTTGCCATCCAGAAGGGTCGAAACCAGCGTGTGCATGTCGTTTCGCAACACTGTGTCGGGCGTGAAGCCGAACACCGTGTCCTGCAGTCTTTCACATGCCAAGACTACTCACATGCCGAGAAAGACTCACAACCTCTGAGCCGGATCAGTTGTCCTGCGGCGCGTTCCTGAAGCGCACCCCAACGTGGCCAGTCCATCGCATGTGAGGAGCAGACTCGTTGTAGTTCGTCTGGTCACCAGGGAAGCCCACCAGTTGAACCTCCGAGGCCAAGGAAGGCAGCTCGAGGGCACCTGCCCAAAGCCGCAGCCCCTTCAAAGAAGGGAATTGCTTGCATTTCTTTGAGCCCTCAACCTCCCTGGCCTCCTTTGATCGCAGCGCAGGCTACAAAAGCCACAAGATGTAGGGCGTGCATGTTCTCAAGTTCTCAAGACTGTGTGTTCGGATTCGTTTGGGTTATCAGCGGCGTCTGTGGAGAGGGTATTGATACACCTAATGCCAATGGCTGGATTGCAATCTGCACAACTTGATGCTTGACACTGAAAGACGGCTCGAGCCAGCTGCGTGCACATCTTCTTGGTTATTGCAGTATGAGCGTGCTTCGCCAAAATGTTCTCCCTTGCCATTAGCGATGAATAGCCATCGTAGAAACGCGCTGTCGCCGGATCCAGGACTTCTGTCAGTGGCACGGAAAGACTCCAGTGGCACAAGCATCTTCTTTTACCCGCGCGATGAGAACAAGGCGTGCTCAGCTTGGCTGGAGCATATGCCTGGTGCACGAGATGCTAAAGATCCCCCTCAAGACTCCTCAAGACTCCTCAAGACTCCTCAAGACTCATCCCGCATAACCCGCAGCCGCAGCCGCCGCTCGCTGCGGCCTTAGAACCGGCCGCTGTTGCCAGCCCAGGCCGCACGAAGCACATGCAGCCACGCCTTCAACAACCTTGTTGCCCACAATTATACTTGGGTGTCTGGCACGGCCGAGCTCGCAGAAGCTTCAGGCGCGGCCACTGCCTACAGGATGTGATGATGTTCAGCTATGCTGAACACTGCTGAAAATAGAACTCGTAGTTGTGTGGGACGTGGAAGTCCTGCGGCTTCGAGATTGCCATACGGATGGAGGCGTCTACAGCCAGATCATCCTGTGCAAACAGGGCATCAGGTCAGCTCGTGATAGAACAGAAGATAAGCGAAGAGAAGAAGCATTTACTGGCTCCCAGTCCAGCACTTTGTCCACCTCTGCTTCCGCCTCCAAGCCATCTCTGCTCTTCGGATCTTGCGTTACAAAGGGTCCAGGCAAGGAAGCGACGCAACAAGCGGCCTCAACCTCGAGATCCGGTCCATCCTGACATGCTCACGTCATTCTGTGCGATCCACTGATCCACTCAGCAAGCCTAAAAAGTCGACTGCATCTCAAGCACTGCAGCGAAGTAGTTTTGCCCGCACTCAGGGGCCGAGGACGCGGCCATTTCCTCCATGCCTTCGTCAATCAACTCTTCGATGAGACCTGACCAAGGCGTTGGGGGGCCAAGCCCGGTAGAAGCAACAAGTACAAGAACAAGAAATGAACCTTCCAGGTAACAGGAAACCATCAGAACATTCTTTCTGTACCGGCTCGCTCAGACGAGGGTTTGAGTCAGGCCCCGGCCAGGCACATGACTTCTTCGCCGTTGCGGAGGGGGGGGGGTACGAAAAAAGTTTGGAGCTCGGCGGGGAGCGAAATAAGGAATCACTACCGCAGTTAAGCAACAACGGCGCGCATTGATCAACTTTCGGGCTTATAACGCGCTTTGCTGGGCACCTCGTCCCCCTTGTCCTATCTCTTCCGTGGCTTGTCACCCCGCACTCACCTGATGAGAATCGTACTGCGATGCGGACGCGTTCTGAAATCAACTCGCATGCCAGTAGGTCAGACGAGCTTTGACTCAGCAGTAGTTGGCCCGACCCTGGCCCCCCCGCCCGCTCCCCCCCTCCCGGCAGTCGTGCCGACCCTCGCCCCTCCCCCCCCCCCAAAAAAAGAAAACTGAAACCAATGATCGCTGTGTAGGAATGAAGGGCGAATGACAGCATGCATGTCATGTCAAAAATGATTTCTGTAAGCGACTCTACGAAATTCTAGGCTTGCTTCCCACCTTTTGTCTCAGCTTCGCTGGGTGCGAGACTCAGATTCAAACTTATTGAAACAAGAGAACCATCCCGTAGTGATTTCTGGTGCAACAACTCGGTAGTCTTGAACCGTGCCTGTGTGATTTCCTGGCTTGCACATGGCTTGCCCTGAGCACTGAACACAACGGCAAGGAGCAATTGCCTGCGCGCATCATCTCCCTTCTCATGGATGTGATCGATTCCTCAAGCTGCATCTGGCGGAACACATCACAAGGGTGGACCTGAATACAATGAGGCCTCCATTTCAGGAATCTTGACCAGAGAGTTCATTTGCTTCATGACCTGTCTGCGACATTTGCTGTGCTTCATCCGCTTGTGTCTTGTGGAGCCCAAGCCTCTGCGGACTTGCTCATGGAGTCAGAGAGCCGCATTGTTGCGGCAGTTGTTTCCAGTTCTGCCACTGCCTTAAATAGCATCAACTGCAGCATCAACTCACTGATCCAGAAGAAATGGAGGCGCGGGCATGCACGACAAGTGCAATATAAGCGCACTTCAGTTCAAATGGACTGTGTGGCATGTCATTCTCTGCAATAGAAAACTGCGACTGGGTTCCCTGCAGACTGCATAATTGATCTAGACGTGTAAAGGCGGTCCTGTCATTAGGATCGCTGAGTGGACAGATCCAGCAACAAATGCCTTCTGAGTGTCGTGGCCTTTGCTTTGTTCGATCGAACGAGGGACTTGGCCAGCATCTGAATGCTCTTGGGGTCACCCCCCTGTTTTGCCATGGTCTGGCAGCGAGCTCGTCTTCATCATCACTCACCGCCCAAAACTGCATGGGCCTTCTGACATCTTGAAACACACTGTCAGGATCTGCCAATGTACTGCAATCTTTCGCCTGGATGTCTTTCCGAATCTTGTCTTCCTCTTGCTCGATCTTCCTGTCTGATCTAAGAATCTAAGAATCTAAGAAGCTCAATGAAGTTCTCCAACGTGCGGACTGGCGGACCCGCCCCGTTCCCAGAAGCGGTGTCCTGATGCTTCTGTCCAAGCCTCGAGCTTCGGAACGCAGATTCCTTTGCCATTGGCGAACCATTTCTTTAGCCGACTCCTGCAAGCGCCAGGGCGAGAAACAGGGGGCATTCTTAAACCCCGACAGGGTGCCTCGAAACCCAAAGTACCAAACAAGCCACACAGGCGAACAACTCCGCTGCACGATGTTGCGCCGAGTTTACTGCCCCAAGCTTGTGGGAAGTGCTTCGGGGACCCGAAAATTCCGCCGGTTTGGAGCAATGCAAAGGTCTTATCTGTAAAGTGTCTAATGCTTCCAGCTTCCATTGAGAGGCTGCCCAGCGCAAAGAAGAAGACGCCCGAAGGGAAACAGATCCCGACCGCGGCTAGTATTATTCTCTCGGCGAAAGCTGCAGAAGCTGCGCCTGCTGGGCTTCCTGTGTGTGGCCCTTGCCAAACAAGTTGATTCCCAGCGGCATGGCTTCAGAAGGAAAAACAAAAAAAGCAAAAGCAGCGTCGCGTGGAACAGCCTGAAACTATAAAGCTGGAGTGGCTGTCGGGACTGTAGGGCAATGCTGCCATGATTGCCAAATGTTCATACAGCTTGAGCATCGGCTGACTGCATTGAAACAGGGCTTCGTGCTTACCACGGCTTACCCTGCAACTTGTACTTGCTACAGCGCTTTTCGTTCTTGCTGAGTTTTTGCTAAACCGATGCGAGACAGTAATTAGTCGGAATGCTTGCCAAGCGGCTGCATTGACGTGCGGCTGGCTGAGAGTCAAGCACTCCCACCGTCCACTAAAAGAAACCTACAACAAAAACCAAGCAGCATGGTCTTTGAAAGACTTGCTGCGCAGCGGGTCTTTGAAAGACTTGCTGTGCAAAAGGGTCAGGTGTCCTGTTGATGCGGTTGACTTGTGAGCGTTTATGCTTCGTAACGCTGTAGTGCATGTTGAATCACCGCATGTCGTCCATCCACAGGAAGCCATGGGTTAGGCTCGGCTGCGATTCAGGATTCGATGAACACCTGACACACAACTCTTCCTTTCACAATCTGGTCCCACCTCCACACCATTGTCCCCAAGGCAGCGGCGTGAGTACAGAAACGTCGGCGACAGAAGGATGTAGTGCCTGGGAAAAAAGGTACACAGAATGTCTTCTTTAGTACTAAGCGGCAACGCAGACCGATTCCAGAAGTGTCGTGAGCTGTCCAGTCCACACTGCGCAGGGCCCCGTACCCGAGAGGCCCAAGGAAGGTCGTGAACACGAGGCAGAGCAGCAACTGCAAAGGCGCAACTCGAACAAAGATGGCAAGAAACACACACCGATAGATCGACAAACGGACAGAGACACGGACGCAGACACAGACGCACGCATGGACTCTGCAAGGCGACAGTCCAACAAACTGTCTGCAGCCAATCTTGAGCTCTTTCCCGACAAACGAGCCAGGCTGACAATGACCGCCACTACCAGAAGCCCGGTCTGATCCTGGGCAACGTGACTTCCAAGACATGCTGTGAATACACACACACACACACACAGAGACACAGACACGGAGACACACAGACACACAGACACACAGACACACACACACACACACACACACACACACACAAGAGCACAAACACAAGAGCACAAACATTCTTTCACAGAGGGCCAATCCCAGGCAAGTCCATCGCAGATGCTCATGGTCAGCACAGCTACCTCAGAATTCTCCCAGACGATGCCAAAAGATGAGCCCTCAAAAACAAGCAGCATCGCTCCGTTGCCTGGCGACTCTGGCGACTCTGGCGACTCTGGCGACTCTGGCGACTCTGGCGACTCTGCCACTGAGGCCGTGGCGTGATCTCGGAAGTAGAAGTGGAAGACGTACGCGCCCAACGTAGTGTTCCCCCACCTGAGTGTTCAGCGTCTTGGCATAATACCACAAGTGCCATGTCACAATGCAGGTTGCCCCAGCAACCTTGTGTGGACTGTACGTGCCGAGCAGACCACCAGGCAAGGTCGAAGGGCACGTAAGTCATTCCCAGCCTCGTTCTAAGAAAAAAGCGCATGCTGCAACAGCACGTCACTTCAATAAGCATTAGAACAGGCTCAGCAAAACACAATTAGCCGCACTTAGCAGTGAGAGCATCTAGAAACTCTCTCACAAAAAGCAGGGCCCCCCAAGAGGCCCTGACACGAACAGGGTTGGCTGAATGATGTCAACGCCGATCTCGAGCCAAGCCCAGGCCTCGAAAGAGGACAGAAGAAACTGAGAGAGCGAGAGAGAAAGAGAGAGCGAGAGAGCAAGAGAGAGAGAGAGAGAGCGAGAGAGAGCGAGAGAGAGAGAGAGAGAGAGAGAGAAAAAAAAAAAAAAAACAACAAATCACACACTTTTGTATATCTCCACGAGAAGTGCCAAATCCTTTCACCTGAGACTCACCTTCGTCTTTGCTGTCAATTAGAACCTTGCACTCACACATAAATCAGTCAGACCTAGTCACTAGTCATGCAGCCCCTGCTTCAATTCTGGCTTTCAGAATGTGCAACAGCGACATGCTCCCTTGGTGACAGTGTTGGCACACACACAAAGCAAAAGCCAAAAACAGGAACATGAAACAAGAGCTCTTCTTGCTAAGAAAAAGGCTAAAGGGGACTCTGAAGACTCTCTGCTTTCGCAATTGGGATGCAGGCCATGCCGGTACCGTTCTCCAGCACATTGTTCGGGTAGTGGAACCTGAAGTTCATCGCATCAGCCCACACTTTGACTTCCCTGAACATTGACATTTGACGTTGCAAAACTGGGGCGCGCGCAAAGCCATCAACACCTTGGATGTGGCAACAATGTGGCTTGCGATATTATGGCAATGTAGGGAAACTCTCAGAGGCCGGCCCCGATGAACATGCTGCCGCCCAGGGCTGCAGCAGCCCAGGTTGGGCCCTTGCAAAGGCGCGAAAGAGGGATTCGCAAGGATTCGCAAGGATTGCTGAAAGCAACCCAGAAACCGAGTCGGCCTTCGGGAGCCGCTTCGACAACAAAGTTACCGCCGGCCTGGCCGCTTTCAGTATGAAGTCTGAGTCTGCATGAAGTGAATGCAGGAAAAGTGCAACTACAGATACTACAGGCTCAATGGCTCAATGCGCCGCAATGCGCGCCCGCGGCAGAGACGCAACACCAAGATCACCGAGCACGGGAACCGAGCAAAACGGGCACCTGAGGTAATGGAAGCTCCAAACGTAGAAAGCCAAGTACCTTGCCGAGCGTGAGTGGCTTGAAAGTGGCTACGCAACAGTTGCTGGTAATTGTGGCGGGTCACCACGACACCCAGCGCAGGTACATGGGACATCCGGTTCCAAAGTTCCGGAAGATCCACCTGGAGCGATGGCATGCGATGGTAACAGAGAATTCAACAGAATTCAGATCGCACACTGGCACGCACGGTTGGTAGTGGTTGCCCTATGCCATTGGATGCTCGTGCGTCGTTGAAGCACGTTGTGCTGTCGGGCTACGAGAAGGTCCACATCACATAGACCTGGGCCTCAGATAGCAGAGCTCAGCTTGAACAGGTATTTGAAACGTGAGCTGTCGACACTTGAACGTCGAACATCGCACATCTATGTCTGTGGCACTCTGGCTCTCGCAAACGTCGAATGTGAAGGGCCGCCGGTCGGGGCCTGATGTGGTGAGGATGCTGCATTGTTTTGGCACATTTTTTGGCACGTTTGTTTGGCACATTTCCTGCTGAACTGGATGGTGGAAGAGACGGAAGCCATGGAAGCCATGGGAGCCATGGGAGCCTTGCCTTCGAAAGAAGAATCAGGCAACAAGCACCTTAGCTCAGATCCATAGCAGCGAAGTGCTTCCAAAGCCCCAAGGACATCATGAAGCCCTGAAGCCACTTGTGAAGCATCCAGAAGTATGCACAAACAAATGAGCTCTCGGCGGGATGGTGGCTAAGATGCCTTGCAACCACCCTGGGACCTGCATCTGGGCCGAATGCTCAGCGAATGGTTTAGCCGTGCCACTGAAAGCACCAATTCGCGCACTGGACGGACCAGATTCACGCACTGAAACGCAGCTTCGCGCACCCAGCATTTGCGGACTGAACGTCGGTCGCAAAAACTGTCGCACGCCAAAAAACGACAATGGCACGAAAACCGAAACCCTGCACCAAAAGCACGGATCCGACCAACTTGCATGGCATCATCATGAAAACGCACAGCAAAGGCACAGCACAGCAGCCTCACGGTTAGATTGTGCGACAGCACTCAGACTAGATCAGATCAGATCATGCTAGGTCAGATCAGATGGACAGTATTTCGCTCTGGGGCCGACAATTTCTGAAAGTTGACCGATGGCTCCCAAGTCCCTGCGCGCAACGCGATCGGATTTGGTCTAACCTGATCTGACCTGCATGATCTCAGCTGAACTAGTCTGAACGGTGTCGCAAAGCTGTCGTACAGTCTGATCTGATCTTGTCTAGGCTGACCGGAGTTGACTTCCTATGAGGTGACGCAGTTCGTGCACTCGTGGCCTCATGCAAGGTGTGCAGAAAAACTTCAGCCTAACGCCCTAAAAACAACAAACACAAGCCCAAACCCCAAACCCGGAACGCCTTCTGCAAAAAGCGAAAGCCTACAAACCCCAAAACCCGAAACCCGAAAACCCTGAAAAGCCTTCTTACCAACTACTAAACCCAAAGCCTTACCCCAAAACCCCACATACCCCAGCCCCAATCTATAAACTCTAAACCCTGACAGGCCCTAACAGACCCGAAAAGCTTAAAAACATTTAAGACTCTCAAACCCTGACAACCCGTAAAAGGCTCTAGAACTCCTCAAACCCTAACACGAAACTTGAAATCTTAAAAGCACCCGAAGAAACCCAACCCTCAACCCTAAAAGGGGAACCCCCAAACCCTCAAGACCCTCAACCCCCAACACGAAACCAAGACGCCAAACTCCTAAATCTCAAAACCTTCAAGACCGCAAAAATCCCGCCCACAAATCCCCAGACTCTCCACCCTACAGTAATACGTCTGATACGTTAGATTCGGGCGCGTTCCAACATGACACGTTTTGCGTTCGCGCGTTCCAAAATGACACCGTCTTGGGCACGCATCCCCACCTTGAAATGATCCTTCTTATTGTGTATCATCCCATCGTAGGCAAGAGAGAAGTTCGCAATTACCATTTGCAAGCACAATGCTCTTACTCCCCGCCATTTGCAAACACAATGGTCGCATGATGGTTTGAAAGGAATTCACATGTTCTGAGCGCGGGCGAAGGATCGTGCTATTTCCGCGCAGGAGGAGATGAGGGGCGTCCGCCCTCCCAGCCCGCCCGGCACGCGTGGTTGCATTTAACGTCGTGCGAACTGCCGCGGGGGCTGTTAGACAGACCACCTTTGAAAAGCCACCGCAAAAATGATCACCTGAGCTCAGCAAAATCACTGCAGGGTGCAGGTTTTGACGTCGTCCGCGTTCCAAAATGACACTTTCCCGCGTTCCAAAATGACCCCTTTCCACCACCTGGCGGGGGTAGGCGGTACACAAACAACAGGTGCAAACCCCTAAATCCGAAACATCCGAAACCACAAACCTGGCCGAATCCTAAACCCAAAAACACTCGGCCCCAAACCCTCAACACTCGAGAGCCTAAAAGACCTCGACCATGAAATCCCTCAGCCCTGACCACCATCATTGGTGTGCAACAGCCTGAACCCTAAACCCCAAACACCCTTGAAGCCCTAAATACCCTAAACCCTTGAAAGTCGTGTAACCATGAATCGTTCCCTCCCTCGTGCTTGTGGGGCAGACCACCTGGATGCGCTCACAAATCTCCAGATACAGCCTGGCCTCAGTCATGCTTCCACAGTTCACTGTGCATCTGGTACACCCAACCCGGTACATTCGGTAACCCCATCAGGTGCGGACAGAGAAAACCATGCCCAGATACCACCGGTGATCCGACGTGTAAGAGTTCACCTGCCAGAGCGACGCGATATTGAGCCCGAAGCTCCGAAGGCGCAGGGAGTGGACCTGCATATAGCTCCAGCCCCATTCGTTCGTGGGCTCCATGCCACCTCCATATGGCGCGTCTTAGGCGGGTCATGTAAAACGATACGTCGAGGCACCCCAATCGATTGGCCACGCCAGCTGCCGGAAGATGAAGTGCAGGATCTGGGGGAACGGCATGGCCTCAGGTCCAAGCGAGTCGTCCCCAGAACCGCAGGAATGAAACTTGCGAGAAAAATCCCAGGGGCGGACCATGGCCATGTAGACGAGCAGCACAAACACGTCCTCTTCCGTTTAAGGACTGTATAGGGAGCGCCCGAAGGGCGCCGAGAAGAGGTTCAGAGGCTGACGCCCAAGTTTGTTTTTTCACATGTCGGGCAGCGCCGGTCCTTCATCCCAAACTTGACCTTTGGGGGTCCTCCTGGAGCGTCTGGCCGGGAGTCTTGGTAGGCTCCCAGCATGATGAAGCCTTAGGAGGGTGCCGTGAAATCTCGCGTCAATGGTCTACTGGTCCGTTGGAGTCTGCATGAAAAAAACTCGCTCCAAGTTCTCCCCAAATCTAAGTTCCCAACCGAACAAGTCCTGATCATTCCCCAATGAACGCACGAGGATCTCCGACCAAGGCTTGACTGCTGTCCTGCGCAAATGCAGAAACTCAGAAGGCCTCTCTGAAACCCCAAAAGCCACTCTTTGGAGACGTCTTTCAGCATGCTCTCCTTGCCAGTGTCGTGCAGAACGGGTAGTACTTGTGATCAGAGTCCGTGTCAATGGCACAGCCTCTTGAAGCGGAATGAGGGCTCTGCAGAGAGGAATCGGTTTTCGAATGCATCTTCGTAACGCATGTAGTGATCGGTCAGGACGCCAATCATCCACCACCTTAGCTGCAGGAGAGCTGCAGTTGCTCTTGCACTGCAGACGCTGCACTCGCAGCTGGCGCAGTGCTGATACCTCAGGTGCCAAGACGTACTCCCGAGCGCTCCGCGCGTAGCACCTGTGAATTACCTGGTCAATAGGGTCACTACGGCCGAGGCCAGTCCGTGACTCAGTGCACCCATTCACCCAAATGCACGAAGCAACATCGAGATATCATGAGATACCTGGTTCTCGAATATGGCCCACTTGGACAGCTTCTTCATCTGCCCTAGGGAGTCCATTACAACCTGACGTGATGCGCTGCTATCAACAAACATCCAAAACAACAGTGAAGCCTCGCCCTCTTCGACCACATGGTCTGTAGCCATCTCTGTAAGCTGCTTCAGATTGGACCTGAGCCCAGAACGTTGCAGCCAAAGGTCTCAAACCGAGCAACAGAGCATAGGGGGGCTTTGACTTGAGCGCTGCACTTTCCATTCGGCAGCTTGGGAAGCTCTTGCAGGATGACGAAGAACCTCAAGTAAAGCTTTCAGACTAGCCTGACGATGCCGCAATGCCGGAACTGGAACGACAATCCAGGCTGCCGGCTTGGGAACATATGATGGTGTCAGGTTTGCCTGTTCAGCTCCGTGTGCCATAGAGTCGATACTTCGTTAATGTTGGACTGGCTTTAGTATAAGCAGGTCTATAATCACAAGCTTCGAAAATTCATTCTGCGAACCGAGGTTGTTCAGGGTACCGGCTATTATCACAAGTTTTTCCCGGACGTTTTTTTGTGGGTCTGTGCTTTGGGTTAAGACTTAAGAGCTACGCAGTAAGGTTTGAAGCCCTGAGGGCTTGGGCTCCAGGAATTTTAAAGAGCCAGAGCGCGGAGAATCCAGAAATCTAAGACCGGCCAGTTCCACGTAAGGCCTTATGGAAATTCATTACGAAACGAGGCCCCAATCACATTCTGTGATAGACAGCCCACGGGCCCGTCAGGCTGTCTTTAGTAAGTTTGTCTGGGTACCCTCTACAATACCAAGTTTTTTTCGGATGAATTTTTGTTCAAGGGTTTGTGTTTAGGGTTAAGGGCTTACGCAGTAAGGCTTGAGGCCCTGAGGGCCTTGGGCTCCAGGAATCTTAAAGGCTGGAAAGCTTCAGGCCTTGAGGTCCTAAAGGCTTGAGGCCCTGAGGGCGGTTCCCCCCCCCCCAATTTGTTTGGGGGGGTCGCTGCGCCATGCGTTTATAGAGGGTCCGAATTTGTTTGGGAGGGAGGGGGGGGGGGCCCCCACACTAAAGACAGTGCAACATGACTTCGAAACCCTTCAAAGAGCAGAATTTTCTCCACGCTGCAGTTTCAAACGGTCGTCGCGTAGGAGAGCGCACTTTGTTGCACAGTGCCGCTAAACGCGATGGACATCGCAACTCCCTCCCTCAAGGAGTCAGGCGGCAGCGTTGTCTTGCATCAGCCGCTTAAGGGTGCTCCGAACGCTCAGCTCACAAGCGCAGCAAAAGACATCTCAACAAACAGACAGGAGCTTGAACCGACTGGGCCTCATCAAGGCTCAGCTGCGGATCCACTATCACGGGGCCCTTGCAAGACTTCGGATATTGCGAGATCTTGCGAGATCTTGTGAACGTTACAAAGAAGAAGTCTTGACTGGACGACGGGGGAGCTGTACAGTCACGCTGCGTCAAAGACAGAGGTGTGGTACCGGCTACCTCGGGAGGATGAGGATGTCTCCTCGGCCCGAAACTGTTCTTGCGTCACCGCCAGAGTTTCACCAAACAGAGCTACGAGAAACTTCTTGGCGTCCGCACTGCACAGCTCACTTTCAGAGCAAAGACCAGGCGCGGACGGTTGTTCTTCAGGTGTATGTGGTGCTCCGCACGCTTGGATATCCACTCGCTGTGGCAAAATGCCAGTTTCTCGGTGCGGAGTAATAAGCCTTGCTCTGGGTAGAGCCTGGCGCTCGTGGTAATCGTCGGCGCGGTCTTGTAGGCGACTGCCCGTCACGCGGCCCACCTTGAACCATGTAACGCCCTGCCGGTCATGGAGACAGAGGGTGTAGTAGAGGTAGAAGCCATCAAATCATTCACGAAGCCCCGCGTCCAAGACGCTCAACTTGAGCAGGATGTGCCGCAGTGCTATGAACTTTTTGCTCATACCTGGGTTCGTTACAGGGTCTCACGGCACCCTGAAGCCATTTCGGCAGGGCCGACTTCGCATTCCCTGCGCATAGGGTCATGGGCAACTCTCCCACCAGGGAGTTTTCGCAGGGGGCACCCCCCAGGATACTTTCGACCCGTTCTTCTACTTCTGAGTTTGTCGGTGAGAACAGTACCTTCTCGCCCTTCTCGGACACGCTCTTGTCGAAGACCCGGCTCACTAACAAGCAGAACCACAAGCTTCCTGATAAGATAGTCATGTTGCTGGCGTTGTCGGTATGGGGAACGGAGATGCGACGAGAAGAACGCCCTCGAGTAGCCGGCTGCTGTCCATCCTTGCTCATTCGCTTCCGGCTTTGGTCGATCCTTGCCTGCTGCTCCTCAAGAACCTTGGCGTTCCGCCGACTTCTCCTGCTCCTGCTGCGCCAGGACCTCCTTGTTCTGCTGGATCTCGGCGAGCTGGCCCTTGAGTATCTTATTGCGCTCGGCAATGTTTTTCTCTTGGCGGAGTTGCGCCAGCTGGCCCATCAACTGGCTCACCTTCTCGCCCGACATCTCGCCAGTCCGAAGCTCCCGGAAGGCTTTATGCTGGAGCTCGTCCTGCAGCACCGACATCTGGCTCTCGCCGCTTGCCCCGCAAGACGCAAGAGCAGAAGGGCACTGCGTCGGCGCTTCCATGGCGATGGAGAACGGTGTCAGGCGGTCCAGTGACCAACTTGCCTCCACGCAGGCCGTATGGGCGTGGAAACCACTTAACTCGAACCAAAACAGGCTGCCCATGCACAAGTGATTAATAATGACCATAAATAACTCCTCATCCACAAATACTTTTTGCAGCTCTGTCGCAGAACTGGGAAGAAACTTGGCTCTTACAGCTTCTCCCTTTGCCTTGTATGTTGAACTCAAGCTTCTTGCAGCTGTCGTTGCAATCTCTCTCAAAGAATATCCCACTCGAAACTGGCCATCCGTTTTGTCATCACGAAATGGGCCAAAGATATCCCCGTATCGTTTGCACATCTTCTCGACGGTCACACACGGTCACGGAGTGCCACGTGGCCGGCAAAGCCGTCAGTTCGACCCAGTGAGAAACCTGTGCCGCCTGCGGCGGCTGTGGCACTTGTGGCGCTTGCGGCGCTTGCGGCGAGGCTCCGTGGCAGGTCCCCGGGAGGTCCTCGGCGAGGGTGCCGCATCCGCTGGGGGCGCTGAGCTGGGTCGCGGTGCTTCCCTGTAGAGCCTGGACGAGCATGGATGTGCCATGATGTCAGAATTTGATCTGGATTGTGCCTTCCGGCGGTGGTTTTGGCGGCATCAGCTTTGGCTTCACCTTCCGGGTCGGAACATGTCGGAAAAGTTGAAGCACATGTCTCCCCTAAACTGCTTAATGCTGCTTGACAGCCCCAACGCATCTGCGCATTCGGCGTGGAAAAGCCGGCCGCGAAGAAGCGGGCCTGAGAGACGAGTTGGCTCATCGCGAGGGGTGGGCACAACAACTCAGCGTAAACGCGCTGAAAATATCAGCGAACAAAGCCCAAAGTCCCTGGAGATGCCTGCAGCACGTTGACTATGCACTCTGATCACTCTTTGTCTGATTTCTGATGTTTCTTAAATCCACGCCCAGGCAGCACCTGGAATGAACTGTCGCTTTTTGCGGATGTGTCACGTGATGTGTCAAGCTGTTTCTGGCTGCTGATGTGGTCTGCTTCAGATTCCAAAACAGAAAGGAGTGGATGGCCCACGGAGTCAGGGACGGACAGTCTGACTGTGCTCACGGAATGCAGTCGCACCTGCCTGCCCGCCATTGCCAGCTTTGCAGGTTGCTGGGAGCTCGAGCGGCTGCAGAGTAGTTGGACCACGGCGCGTACTCGGCCGTGGGTTAAAGTCCACTTTTTGGGTTTATCTGTGGTTTAGGGGGGGGGGGGAGGGGATGGGAGGGGGGGGGATAAGAACGTCATTCATATTGCGCCTGTGCCCAAAACCGGCGTTTTCATCTCTTTGTACAACATACTGCGCAAGGAGGTGGAACAAGACGCATTGTCGCAAGCGTCCATGCATTTGGTGACCATGCCCAAAACACTGGCATTTACAGCGTTTTCATCACTGTGTACAACATACTGCGCAAGGATGTAGAACAAGACATGCTGTCGCAAGCGTCCACGCTTTTGGCGACCATGCCCAAAACACTGGTAGTTACAGCGTTTTGCGATTCTGAGTTTAGCGACCTGCTGAAAGAAAACTTTAAAGTTCTTGATCTTTTCACACTCACACATGAGTCATGAACCACATAAGTATGAATCTTGTGCGATTTCCGAAGTAGTTTACGCCAGATGTTTTGCCTCTTTTTTAAGGCGTTTTCTTGGGAGCCGAATGACGAATACATCCTAAACACCAATACGCCGTGCACTTGCCCTCAATCTGCAAATGTGTCTGAAACACCACGGCCGCGCACGCGCCGTGGACCGAGTAGTTGGAAAGAATTTCTCAAGAAGTCTGTATCTCTGTGACTAACACAAACCGCAGGTCTGGTCCACCAGCAGTTTCGAAGCACCCTATGCCTGGCAGTGAGCTCGCAGGGTCTCGGAAGTAACAGCTCCATCTAGACCTCGGCTTGTCAAAAAGGCAATGCCTGAACCTCATCTTTTGCGTTGTTGCAGAGCAGGCCTTCACGGAGGCTGACAAAAGCCACCAGTTCGGCAGGCTCCTTCGAGGCAACCACAGCGACCTGAGCAACCCCATCACACAGCCGTCGCACTCTCCCCGGCCCCACTCCTACACTGTCCTACACTGTCCTACACTCTCCTACACCACCTCTTCCCGGCGAGGGGCCTCTTTGAGACCGGGCCGCGGCCCGCTTCCGAGCTCAAGACCCGACGGCCCATCCTCCACATGACTTCAGGTGAACAGGTACCTTTCAAGCACTAAGCCTTAAGCCCTCTCAGCACCTCCTCGGAGGTCACGTAGGTATACCTCGGAGACAGCCGTTGCACTGTTGCAACAAGTTGAAACTCTGTTTCCTGCAAAATCTCCGAAGCTGAGACTCAACCGTCTGAGGACTGCTTCAACCTCCTCCGGCTCAACGCGAACTCCACGAATCTTCACCTGCCAAAAGTGCAAAAGCTCCAGCAAAGCTCCGCAGCTGCCGCCAGACACCCATGGGTAAACAAAAAGCACTCCGGAGAGCTTGAGCCTGACGATCCACGCGGCCAATCACCTGCAACTCGAAGATATCGACATCACATGTCGGGTAAATGTTACATGTCCACTTCTCTAGAAGTTCTCGTTGGTGTACCTTGGTCATACCTTGGTCTTTCTTGGGGTCTCTTCGCTCTGGACTTTGGTCTCACATCTGCACCCAGCCTCCAGCTGCCCAGCCCTCCACCGGCCCATGTCTCCCGTTCTGTAGAGTCTGCCGAACTCCTGCCACCACACCGATCTCACAGAATGCTCTTGCGCAAACATGCCAACTATAGCCAGGCAATGCCCATTATGCCAGTGCTTCGATGGCACAGCTTTCAGACCCCAACAACATGAATTTAGCTTCATTCTCTGTTAAACCAAATTCGACACTGAAGCATCGGGGGCTTGCACGCACTGGCTGCAAGGCACTGAGCAATGAAGAGCAACGTGA
The DNA here is from genome assembly GCA_905221605.1 of Symbiodinium natans. Classification (NCBI taxonomy): domain Eukaryota; class Dinophyceae; order Suessiales; family Symbiodiniaceae; genus Symbiodinium; species Symbiodinium natans. Next base: position 70,272 of record CAJNDS010000212.1, read on the forward strand.
CGTGTGACCCGGAACATCCGAAAAGACGTCCTTCGTGTCGACCCACTTCTGGGCGGTCAGCTCTTCGTGCTTCCAGTAGCCTCGAGCTATGCAGCATGGTGGAGAAACACGAATGCGGAAAAACCAATGCACATGCTGCAAGCTTTAAGCCCCGCATTAGCGGTTGCCATGGGCCTGAAACTTTAAGCGACTTCCAATCCCATGTTGAATGACACGCCTGGTCCAACCGCAGACTCTGCCCGATCGATCGTGGGCACCATGCAGTAGTGCCAGATTGAGCCAGATGGGGTCCCAGCCATATTGAACCGTGAACCTGTCTTGTTCTTGTATGTTTCTGTAATTGCCGGGGCCGTAGCATGCAGCCAGAACGCCGCCAAAGCAAATCTCACCTGCCTCCGATAGTGTTGTGCAACAACAAAACGTCACTACTCTGGCACAAAGATTGGAGAGCCCATGTTTCAGAACGTTCTGCTTCTCATGTCTTGGCGCACCTCACCACCAGGAACTTGGACCAGAACGGCAGGTCCAGACTCCTACAGAGACGCAGGAGACTGGTCGGGACAAAAATTGGTATCTGAAGCTGAATGCACGGGCAAGAAGCGGATCCTGAGCGTCTTCCCTCATCACGAAGACTTTCGAATGTGGCTGGGGCCGACCACATGGGGCCTTGAGGCAAGAAACCATGAAGCAGCCACACCGAAACAAAAAAAAACACATCGAACAAGTTCACTCCTGTCCCTGGTACATCCGACGGCCTTCGACGGGAAGATTTCCAGATCAATCCCTTCCTTCGGGACGGTGTACACCTGGCAAAAAACACAGCCAAAAACACCTAAGTGACCTGAGTTCTCGCACGTACCAAGTCGAGCCAGATCGCTGGGCCGATTTCGAGAAGTTCCATCTTCAAGAGTTCGATGGCAGTTTATGGACGCGCGCTTCGTTTGCAGATCCTCGCAGCAGTTTCGTTTGCCCGCTCCCGAAGTCTAGCTGTAAGGGTATATACACTTAGTCGTGCTACAGTGGGCGAGGGCATCGTCTTCCATGCCCGCCTGCTTTGGTACGCGAATTGGGATGTTGTCAGGATTGTGTTGACTTGGCACGGTCCATTCTACAATCGCAACGGTTCGTTTGCTGCAAACGGCTGTTCGACATCTCACCCTCACCCAGCCATCTTCCGCCTTTTGCACTACAAACGGAGGGACTGGAAAATTCGATCATTGACGATAGCGCAGCGTGATCCAGTGACATCGAAGCTGCCCAGGGCGTCTAACCCGAAGGGTTGACATGGAAAGCCCGTCTTCGCTTGATACTGTTGGTGCCGAGTTCAAGGGCAGGATCAGGCGCTTCTTGGCTCAATATTCGAGGCTAGGTCTGCGACGTGTTCTTTGGCAATGTGGTGCTGGCGCTGTCGCTGCACCCGTTTTTGTTTAGGCCAGGCGAGAAAACTTGCTGGGGCAGCTGAAGAGCACGCAGCCGAAAGCCTCGATACAATCACCTTTGCACTCTACAGCTTAGAAAACCTGTTTTCTTTCACCGAGTGAGCCCACTGCCCCTCTCGTGCTTTTTCTGGAAGTATGGCAATGATGGCAATCTCTGGGCAATGAGAAGTATTTCGCAGATTTCACGCTCTTACACTCTTGTGGCTGTGCGCTGGCCTCGCTGAGCTGATGCTGTACCCACCGGGCTAACAAGGATTCGAGTCTGACGATGACGTATGTCACGACATGTGATGTGGCACGACTTCCTTCACACACAACGTCAGTGCAAGCTTCCCAAGTCGGGGCTTCACCCAAGACGTGCAGGGCTCACCGTGCAAGAGCTTTCAGATGCTCCGTAGAAATTGTGCACCTGTGCCTGCACTTGGAGCGACGGGCACCATCTTGTCCAGGTGTTGCACTAGGACTTGTGTTGACAGTTGCTATGTCCATGAGTCAATCCAACAAAGGCTGTCGGGAGGTGAGGGGTCAGTATTGTGTCCTGGATGACACGTGCACGGTATCACACCGACTGCTCAAGCTGCATTTCGGCTATATCTTGCAAGGAGTTCCTTCCACCGCCTGCACCGTGCTGATCCACGAAAACCTTGAACGCTTGAAACCGCTGAACCGTGACCTTCAAACCGTACGACACACAAACCAAGGACTCCTGATACAGGAAATGATATAACAGCATCGGAGGCCTCCAGACCTCTGGTTCGCATGGCACCTCTCCGGCAGTCAGTACAGCTTGTGCATCTTGGGCATCATGAGAACATGGAACACAGAGAGCACGTGGAACACATGACTCACATGTCACAGGCCAAGCACACATGCAGACTAGTGGCGGTTGGCGACTGCACAGCCCAGCGGCTCACCGACGGTGACGATGTGCTTCACCTAGAGCACCAGCGCTTCAGATGTCATATGATGTCATGCTTCAAGCCTCACCAGGCTTAGGGAATACGCAACCCACATTTTTTCCAGCACCAGTGGTGAGGCATGCTAGTGTAGGCATGTCCAAGCTGGTCGCGGACTCCTGCCGGCTTTTCCGGGCTCAAGCTAATCACATGTACCATAGCTCCGCGAGTCAGAGATCATAGCCCGCTTGTCGGGATAGCCTTACTTCACATCGTCCCAGCCCCTTTGAACTGATTTTCTGCTGCAGCAAGCCTAGCCGTAAGCTGCTGCTACCTACTACTAAAGACAGGAACAACTTGCGTAAAAGACTGGCAACAGGCAAAGTTCGTGACATCCAAATGTCTACTGAGGGCCGTGAGGCCTCACCTCATGCATATCATTCTGGGATGAAAGCCCAGGCCGGTCAGCGATGACTTTATCCCTTCGAACAAGCGGCGTCTGACCGCATCACAAAAAGTGCTAGATATCGAATAGTCAACAACATCCAAATACATCCAAGCTGCAAACAAATGGTTCCGGAACCTTTCCAGGCCAGTAGTTCATGTTCTCGAAGATGCACAATGCAGCTGGAGCAAGAAAGATGCGGACCACATAGACATCAAATGCCACTCCGAAGCAGTACAAGCAGCCTGAGCACCAGAACAAGCTTCGGCTGCGCACATACCCGGATCTACCCTCCCCCCCCATCCAGTTCCTTTGGCAGTGCTACTGACGCCATCTGAGCCGACGACCAATTTGTGCGATCACCGGAACAGAGGACAGGAACACAAAGGCAAAAGAGATCACCATGATCGTGCCTGCGAGGGTAATCAAGGGACCTGTCTCTTCAAGGCTCAAACGCACGGCGGAGGCATTGTCATAACCTTGCTGTCTGCGCTCATACACACGGGCGAAAAGGAAGAGGTCGTAATCCATAGCTAGCGCAAAAAGGAAACCACAGGTACTGTGCACCATCGTCCACTTTAAGCCACCCGTGGCATCAAAGCCAGCCCAAGCAAGCCAGCCGTCTTGATAAACACCAACAGCAAAGCCATACTCTGCCATGATGGGCAACGCGATTGTGAAGACCTTGCATTGAGAGGGTCTCTGTCCCACAGCCAAAAACACTAGCTGCAACTAGACTAGCCCTATACTTTTCTCCTTCACTGGGGCACGCACCATCTTGACACCGACAAAAGTGGACTGGAACAAGGTGGCCACCATGAGGCAAACAATTCCGAGGGTGATACCCAGGATCCAGGGTGCGGCCTGCCTGTACTGAGCTTCAAGGAGCATGTCCTCTGCGACTGGAGTGTAGAGCTTCAAAGAGAACAGGGTTTCACCACGACCATTCTGAATCATCACATTGGGTTCGATGACATCCCAGAAGTGGTGAATCAGTTTCTGCGCAGCATGTCCTTGCTGGTCTTCTATGTCTGAGAACATGAACATTCGCTGCGAAGCCTTGTCATCAGATATGAAGGTCTCTTTCCAGGTCGGGTTGTGTGCGCAGGACCCTGTGATAGAGTCCCACCAATATCCAAGCACGTTGTGGGAAGTAACATTCACAGATTGGCATGCATCATCTTTCAGGATTGTGCGCACAACCTGACAAGCTGCCTGCTGAAAGGCTGCGCTTCGGGTCCAGTCACCTGCATGACTAACTTCCGATGAATTTGTCAGTAGCTTTGTTGAAGTCATTAAAAGCGTCATCTGTCTCAGCTCGCGGTCGTCGAACTTGTCCCGAAGCATGTGATATGCATCATACTCGGATACAGATCTTGAGAAGTCTGTGAGGGTAACGTCAAAGTTGGCACGGAATTGCCAAATCTGCAGAATCAGGGGACTGAAACCTGCCAACACCAGAACTGGCAAAACGTAGTTCCAGGGCTTGCCAGTGACGACCTCCGCAACAGGCCTAAAGAAACCTGTCTGTACCATCTTCGATCCATGTTGCATCCAGTCCCAGAAGGTGCTATTTGGCTCGTCAAACGTCGATGGAAAAATCGATGCCAACACAGGTGGCACCGCAATGCTGTAAAGACCAACAAAGAAGCTTCCAAATGCCAGGTTCAGGGTTGCATACAAATAGCCTAGCTTGTTCAAGTCAGGATAGCAACTTGCACCCAGAAATGTAATCACGAGGATGGAAGTACTGAGGAGGATGACAAAGCCTGAGGTCTGCAAAGTCTTCATAAGCAACAAGCCAACGTCGGCAGATGCACGTGAACGACGCTCCTGTGAGAAGCGCACCCAGAAGAAGAGCGCATAGTCAAAGGCAAGTGCCAACTGCACAAACAGAATTTGAGTGTCTGGCCCGACCATATTCAACTCTGGCCAAAGATGCTTGATCAGAACGATGACGCTTCGTGAGGCAGGAACACTGGCAAGAAGGCATAGGCACGGCGTTATGGCACGTGGTAGAGTCCCAACACCGAGGATCAATAACATTACCAGGAGTGGTGTGCTCAGGGTAAGGTGAAACAGTGTCTCACTGTCACACTGCTCGTATGAGGCATCGACCACCGAATGTGGGCCGGCCATTGCTACATTGAGGTTTCCAAATCCATCCACTTCTTGGACATACTCACGGATTTTGTAGAGACATGGATTCCGGTGTCCGATGTTGCCTTTCACATGCAGATCAAGCCTCATGACAGCGGCATCTTTGCCGGAGGCAACTTCTGCAGACTTCCACTGCAACTTCTGACACCTGTCGGTCTCCTGCAAGCTCTTCAGCTTGCTCTCAACAGCTTGGGTCAAGTCCGTAAAGTTGCGGTTTTGCTGGAGATCTGATTTACTCCATATCAGGATAGCGTCGGACAGCATGCCTTCAGCATTGTGTCCGAAATCGTTCGTCAAAGACTGTGCGGTGCTCTTCAGCCTCCCAGTGAGGGGCACAAAAAAGCATCAAAAAACATGACAAGATGCACAGAAACCCAATCAGCCTGGTGTTGTAGGGCTCCAGGTGGAGAGGCTGCACCTTCAACGCCTAAGTGTGGGAGTCAAAGGCGCTTGTTTTGCGAAACGTTTCAGCTTCAAGAGTCCACAAAAACCCACAGCTCGACATCAAAGCTCACTAAGTGTCACCGTGAAGCAGAGTAGGATGCAGATGTGCAAATAGATATGAGGAACGCGTGAGTCAGCAGGCAAGCGCTGCAGAGGGGTCTCTTCAGGAGGAACTCGAAGCCGGCCAAGAGCGGCCTCGGCTCTCGCATGAACCCCGCACACTTAGCATGTGAACCCCAAACTCTGGTTTGACTGCTTCTCTCTCTTTCCTAATCTCTTTCTTTCTGGCTTTCTTCTTCACTGCTCCTTCTTCCTGTGCTCTCTCTTTTCAGCCCTTCTACGTGAGCCCCTGGCCTGCTCGTGATTAGCTCACTTTCACATGCCCCCTCCTGAACATCCTGAACCATCGCAGCGCTGGGGCCTAGTGGACATAAGACCTGGAGCCATGAAGGCTGCAGACTGGCTTGGATCCAGAGATCTGCCACTTGTAGCCGGCAGCGGGGACTGGCGGTCTATACATACGAGCTGAAGCCATCGGCATAACGATGCACAATGAGACCCAAACCGAGCGAAGGGGTCGTGCATTGCCTTGAGAATCGTGAACATCCAGAACCAGATCCAGAACCTCCCAAGTCAGCTGAAGAAGACACCAAGCGGCAAGCAGGCCAAGATGCATACAAAACCTCGGCGAGGACTCGAAGCTCCGGCCGGCCTGCGGAGTTACCATGAAGACCCTGACCTGGCGAAGATCCGTAGCTTCAGTAGGAACCCTGTCAACAGCCCAGGCCCCAAGTCGCCCCGGCCCGGGGAATTGAAAGAGAACGAGGGGAGGGGAACGAAGGGGGTGGCCGCGTTCAAATCATCAATCTGGGTCCTCATGTAAGACGACAACTCCTTCTCTTCGGACCGAGACTTGGGTAGCTCCCTGACATGCTTAAGCTCAAGAAGCTGCAGACGCCACCTCCTCAGCGGCAATAGTATTGGCCAAGTACTCAGGGCCTCGTTGAAGGACCACGAAGATGAGCCAAGGCTTCTGTCAAAGCTTGCCCAGCGACAGAAATCTCCAAGAATCAGGCTTTTGTGTCCATTGGCTGATGCAACAACCAACTTGCCACCTAGGTGGAAACAATTGGAAACAGATGCAGTTGCTGGTTGCTTCGAAAAGCAGCATTCTCCACACCAGCCTTGCGTCAACACCGGGAACATCTCCCACTCCTGCAGTCGCATTGACAGGTCTTCGGCAGGCCGTGCGTCTTTTGCAGACGAGAAGCGATGATGGCCCAAAAGTACCTCGAGCAGGCACAGAGAAGTACCCCAAGATTCACATGCCGTTGGCACTGGTCTCAGGGCGCACGGAGACTTTAGTAACGCCACAGATGTTGAATCCACCTGGCCTGACAGAAGCATCGGCAAGAAAACACCATGAAACACCGCAAGGCTCAAAGGTCTAAGTCACACACAGTGGCTGCCGAAGAAATACACACCATGCATGAGGTGTTGGTGATCGTACACAATGCCCTGCCAACAGTATGCTGCATAGCACTGCAGCACATTCTGAGGACAACTTCAGGTGATTCAAAGTGGGAAGGTGCCTTGGGAGCACCAGTTGTTCCGGAAGTGTAGATCAGCAGAGCCATATCGGATGCCTGAAAAGCATAGCACAATGCTGCACGCATGTTAGTGACCCACACCTTGTTCACATGCGTTCATACTCATGTTTCGAGAGCTCCTTCAACTAAATCCGGAGTCGGTACATGATTTTCAAGACAGACGTGGAAGCCTAGAGCCATGCGCATTTGCACATTGGAGCGAACCCTCTTCAACTTACCTCATATTGCCTCAGTCCTGGCCACGATCCACCTGCCCCGACGCCCAAACCTGCTGCAAGCTTCAAGGGGATCTGAACGCAGGCCTCTGGACGACGATAGCCGCCTGCGTAGCCCGCGCTTAGGCCTCGATCAAGCCGCGGCAATCGCCACTCACGGTCCAAGCTGAGCCATATGAGCTGAGCGTAGCGGAGCTCTCACATAACACCAAACTTGCGAGGCTTCTGCCAGGCTCACCCTCGAAGGAGTGTGTGCGCGACCGCTGCCTGCGCCTTGGACGGAAAGCTGTCCAGGCTTCCCAAAGCAAGCAAACGCACCCGCACGCTTCCAGCATGTATCCATGACTCTTACACTGCAACCTTCTCTTGGATCGATCCGAGAAGCAGCAGCTGCAGACCAGACCGGGAGCCATCCGCAGGCAAAGCGAGGAAGTTGCAACCAATCTGCGCAGTCACTCCATGACACGCAGGAGCATCAGGGATCATCAGGGAGCGTCACAATCTCAAAGCCTCCGTTGCTAGCTCACGAGCCACTTCATCGCCTCCCAGGCAATAACAACTCCACTGAATGAGCCGAATCCTGATTGGCCTGCCTGCGACTCCAATCATGGCTGCTGCTTCACTTTCATGAAGTAGAAACTGCTTTCGCGCCAGTGGGGCATCCTGCTCAGATGAGCACCATGTCAGAGAGGGTGGCTAAGCCCCAGGTCTGAGTCCACCGCATTGTCCACAGGCAGAAACGCAGCACCTGCCTGCAAACTGTTAATTACATTGCACATACTTGGACCCTTCCTCACATTTCTTCACAAGCTCTGCTTTGCAGGCCTTCAATGTGCCGTACACCGCCACCACTTGCGCCACGCTTCGGTCCATGACCAGCGCGACAACCTGAACAGAAGCAGATTTTTTTGAAATCTGCACAATGTTGAACTGTTGACACACGCAAACCAAACCAAATCTGCACAACACAGAACTTTTGCCGACTGGAGGATCCCGAGGCAAGGGCTGACCCGCATGAGATGCCCAAGGACAGCAGTGAATCAGCAACCTGCCACAGCATCCACGCTCCACAACCTCCACCCTTCCTCAATGTTGAGTTGCGGGCCTCATCCACACATGCAGCCAACTCTTTGTACGTTATCTCCTCCCAGGGTTTGGTATGTGGCGAAGACATCTGCATGGTGGAAACACCCGGGTCGGAGAAAAACAACACACACACACACACACACACACACACACACACGAGACACACACACACACACACACACACACGCACACGAGACACACACACACACACACACACACACACACACACACACACACACACACACACACACACACACACACACACACACACACACACACACACACAGAGACACACACAAAGACACAGACACACAGACACACACACACACACACACACACACACACACACACACACACATTCATTCCAACTGGCGAACAGCTCATGTAAGCACTCACGTGAGCACTCTTGTCTGAGCACACGTCTGAGCGCGCGTGTGTCCTGGGAGGCTCGGCCCGCCCCAGGAACCTTCCGTTGCCGAAGCAGAAAAACATTCACTTTCTTTGCATCCGGCACGGTACCAGCCTTTGAAACATTTGGGGCTCTGAGGCTTCTGCGATTAGAGCTGTCGCCGCAGGACGTTCCTGCATAGTGCCGAGTGCCAGTTGGCACAAGGCGCATTCGAGCTGCAAGAGCTCAGGCTCACAGGCCCGGCAATCGTACACAACAGCTCTTGAGGACGGACCTCCGTTATTGCAACCATACGATGACAATACTTCATCGGCAGGACATGCTGTAGAACTGCAAAGTACAGGATTGAGCTTTGCAGATTCGCGGATTCGGGTATCCTGCCTTTGCCTGCTCCTCGAAAAGCTCAATGACTCTCCTGCCATTCACATTCGAAGCAGTGGCAGAAATGAGAACAGAGCAGCAACAGATGTCAACAGATGGCAACAGCATCGCGCGACTTTTTTGACTTTTTGACTTTTATCTTGTCTGAGCGCATAGTCAGCATAGTCACATCACGCACCCTGCTGGCTTCCTCCGTCAGGTCCATGTCCAGCATCGGCCGAGGCTCAGCGGTTCAGGAGTGCATCTCTCCACTATCTCTCCGTGCATCTCGTGGCGCAATGGGCTCACTGGAAGCTCGCGGGCTTCCCTGAATGGATCCCCCATGGTTCCTTCTCTCTTCCTTCTTCAATGACTACGGTGGACCCTGGAGGATGGAATCCGGCAGCCTCAGGGGTTTCCCACTCATCAGGCTGGGAACGCCCACGGGGCCAAGAAGCCCCAGCGGTGGCCTCATTGACTCATGGCTCTCATAAACACTCTCAAAGCTCATAGCCTCTCATATCACAATCTTGCACGTCTTTTGTCGACCATGTTGCTTTCAAAAAGATCCCGCCTGAACTCATTCTTGCGATGCTCTGGCTTTGGTCTTCGGGCCTCTGGAGCAAATCTGCGCACTTCGTCCTTGTCGTCGTTCAGCTTCTGGCAGCTGTCTGAGAGTGCCGTCCATGTGTCGGGCGGCGAATAATCAATTCCGAGCAAGGCGTTTATCTCATCGGCTAGAACGACAAACTCTGGTTCCTTTCCAGGGCAATTCAATGTACTTAGCTTCGAATTCTGTGTCAGAACAGCTCGGGGGGGTCGGTGGGGCTGGTAGTGGGCTAGTGGGCTTTCCTTACACGTGGCCTGGACGTAAGGCTTCATGTCTCCCATCATCTTGTAAACGCCCAATGAAGTTCCTTCGTATCCAAATTTCGGCAAAACCTGGCTCTGCACAGTGAGAAATAGCTTCTGCCTCAGAGCAAAATGTGAAAGACAAGCCGCCCATGCTACACACGAGTTCAAAGCACAAGCCCATTGCCTCTGTTCCAAGAACTGCGTCTTCTTCAGCTCGCCTCTTTCGCACTTCTCCTTCAAATCTTGCAACGCGTCCTGACATGCAAAGGAGGATGGCCAGAAACAACAACGACGGTCGGCTGCGCACTCCCTATTCGTAGCCCCAATCCATGCTTTCGCTTCTTTTACCATATTGTCCTGGAACTTGTCTTCAGAAAAGCCTGATCGAAGGGCTTTCTGCAAGGCAACGAAGGATTCCAGCGAGCTCGGAGACTTGGACGCAGCGGCAGCTGTCTCCTCTGCAACCCATGATCCGCAAAACAGAGAGATTGCCCACAAAACCGGACGCAAGAAACTCACAGAAGCACCTCAAAGGAGAACTTCTCCGCCTTTTTGGGGACTTCCTTCGGCTCGAACCCGGCAAGCAGCACTTCGCGGAGTTGCCCGAGGGACTCGTTGTCCTTGTAGGAGCAGTACACCCCACCTGACATGCGTTTGACTCCTTTGACAATGCCTGACAATTTTTGCCAATGTTTGCCTATGTTTGACAAGGTTTGACAACGCTTGACCCGTAGCGGCGCAGCATGGCATAAAGTTTCAAAGGGTCGGCACCTTCCTTTCTCACCAGCTGACCTGAGAAAGACGCTTCGGCATCCTGTTCAAGAGCCAAACACTGAGACTGCAGGTGTCTTCAAAGGCAAAGCTTGCTGGTAGGCAACACGCAGCAACATGATTCCACATGATTCCCAATGTCACGGCCCATGTCCGTCCTCCAAAAAGCGTTTGGCTAGGGCCCGCTTTAAGTGGCCAAACGATGCATCTTGAGGAAGCGAAACGATCAGCTCCCAGCCATGTATGGCGTGACGCACCAACACCTCCGTCAGGTCCCTCACTTGGCCCCCAGTAAGTGGCACCGCGGGCGCAGGCTCGCGTGTGGCTGGCGTCTTGGCCATCTTGGCCTCCTCGGCTTCTTCTTCTCCTCGGCTACGAGGGAGTGATGGAAATTCAGCCACACAAGCCCACACAGATCCAAGCTTCCAGAAAGCTCGTCGAAGTCAAACATGGTTGCAGCAACTTTGGACACAACCCACTTCCAGAGCCGCAATGCACTGCGAGGCGCCCACACAAATTTGTAGTTGAAAACATGACACATGCCCATCATACACAAACCCCCGTCCCGTCCTGTCTGAGGGATAAGATGGCGTCGGCCTGAGGTAGTTTCCCACAAGATTCCACAATGCCAAGCCCTTTGAACCGCCATGTTCGCCATGGCCCTGGCCCAATCGCAAGATGGTCAGACTGACTGCACAGCTCAGCGACATCCTGCAATTGAGGCATGCGGCATGCGAGTAACAAATATCAAGGCGTGCGTCACGGCGTCACGCCCACCTCCACCAATGGTGTCCGCTGGTCACGCATTCGCATAGCCTGTGAGCATCCACTCTTTGGCATGAACGAGTGGCAGCGGAACTTGACAGCTCATTGGCGACAACCTTGCTGAGCAAACTGCCCTGGCACCAACACCAACGCTTTGCTTGACACGCCGGCAACATGCTGCAATCTTGGGCCTTGGGGAATGAATCATTACTCACCGCAAACGCTAGACTGCACACTGCAACTCAAAACACCTGAGGGTAATGCCAACGATGCACGACAACGCAGACCAACGCCCAGAACCTCGGTTGTGCAGCATGATTGAACTGTACTGACGCATCCACAACAGCGGTCTGTGATTCAAAACGAAACGCACGACGAACGAGTTGGGTTGTGCGAACACGAGTATGAAGCTTTTGCTGGGGACGCGGCAGCGCGTATCCGATCAAAAACACTGCCTTGTCGCCTCCTGGCACACCATCAACTCCAGCAATAACCTAGCTGTCGGCATTCGGACACAGCCTGTCCACGCGGTGTTCGGATTTCGCCAGTCCTGGCACCAGAACAAGACGTGGTGCTAATCGTTGCTAATCGGTGCTAATCGATGCTAATTGGTGTTGTTCAGTACCTGGCCCCGTACCGGCCTTAGCAAATGGGAAAACGCCACTTTCTGGATCTTCCTCCGATGACCTTGACATGGGACACTGGAAACCATCTCCCCCTACAGCGTGAACAAGAAAAAATGCAGGAGCCTCAAATACCAACGTGGCGCAGACATGGCTTTGCCCGCCGTTCTTGTGGATACAAGATAACTCCATTGAACATGCTGGCATGCTCGAACTAAACTACGGAGATGCCGACATGAACATGGTTCATAGCAGCTTGTCATATTTAGATGCACGTTGTGCTTGACCTCTACGACACTGACATGCACATTGCTGGACAAAAACAGGCGGCGATCGCACGCAGCTAGAGCTTCAACAAACAAACATCACCAGCATGCTGCTGATCAAGTTCATGTCAATCACAAGAACAGATTTTCATTTGATGTAAGTATACGGGGCACCTAATGTAAACTCGAATCTTACACACCACACCTCCCCGCCACGAAAACAACAGAATTGGTGTCGTGAACATCGCACACCTGTTGTCAGCATAAAACCAACCAACAACCATGCTCCAACGAACTCTGCCAATCCTGCGGACACTTAAGGGACCTTCTGAAGGCCGCAATCTTTAGGATCACTAGAGAGGTCGCCAGCACTCCAGCACTCCACCACCCCGGGTCCCTTGCCATGTGCATAGGTTTCCTACAAGCAATAATCCAAACAGAACCCTGCCCATAAGGTTTGGAGTTCAGTGTTTGGAGTTTCGCATTGCACAACTTTTGTGACGCGTGGACTCCCCGATGCCTAAGTCCCACACCGACGGAGGTGTTTTTGTCTTATGTGTTGCGGGGCAACTTTTTCTTTGGTGTGGCAGACAATTCTTTGCTTGGTGTGACGAGTTTGTTTTGTTCCGGAGCGAGCGAGACCCTTGTTTTCCCCAAGTGCGGCGGGGGGCCTCTTTTCCAATTTCCGACAGGTGTGGCAGATTTTCGCTTCCTAAGTGCAGCAGGCAATATTATGCTGTTCCTGCACGCAAGCTTGCACAGCGGAGGAGGTGGGGGGCGGGAGGGGCGGAGGGGGGGGAGGGGTGAAGCGAGGGGGCATGGCGCAGATCTCACACAAGGCATCCTGGATCGTCAGAGAAATGTGCTGGATCGCGCCAAACGATGGTCAGGGTCAATTGGTAAAGGTCGTGTCTATTTCCGTTTTGTTGTAAAATGTGCTCGTTAAGGTGGCATTTGTTTGATATTCAGTGTCTAATAAGTGTGTTAAAGAACAAATATTCTGAAAGTTTTGAAGTTGCTTTGTATTTAAGATCGCGATGTCCGCGGCGTTTGTTGCCATGTCCGTCGAGTTTGCCGTGTTGATGTCTCCCACTTCTGTTTTCGTAGTGTATTGATCGTTTATTTCCGTCATTCCCATAGAATACGACAAGTATATCTGATCTGCAAATACAGTTTGTAAGTTGTTTATAGAAGCCATTAGTAAATTAATTTAGACTTTATTAATTTAATAATGATTTTATTTTTGTTCTTGCTCCTGCTTCCTTTGTTGGTAAAGTTCCCGTTGTCGTCTGTGTATTTCTTCTCTTTTCCTTTCACGATACTCTTTTTTCTGTTGTAAAACCTTTTCTCTGTTTTGTTCTCTATATTCTTTTCTTTGTTGTGCTATACGTTCCTTGTTTTGTTCTTTATATTGTTCATTATATTCCGATCGCTCTTCTTGTGTTGCTCATAGTACTGGGTGCTTTTGTTTCAATGTTTCCTTGTTATTCTCTCTATACTGCTTTTGACGAATACTGATTTTTTCTTTGTTTGTCTCCGCATATTGTTTAACTCTCTCCTTTATCTCTTCTTTCTTGTCTTGATAGAGTTGTCCCTTGCTTCTGCCTTCTGTTCGATTGTTTAAAGTAGCCATTTCTCTAATGAAATGTCCTTCTCTTGCTCTTAACTGATCGTTGTTTTCACAAGGGTATTCTTCTCATAACTCGATGTAAAAATTTTCTGTGCCTAATTCGCTCATGTTTTGGTATATTTTGTTATGATATTTGGTTGCATCTTTGCAACTGTTACGATGAAACGCCATTCTTTTGCTTAGCGGCTGACACCTTGATCCTATGTAAATATCATCAGTGATGTTGTTTCGGATACAGTATATTTTCCCTTTCTGGAAGTCTTTACTCATACTATATATATATAACTATAACTTACTATTTCTTTAAATCTATTTTATGCTATTTTCTACACATACGGTCACGCACGTAGTCCAAAACCGTTGAAGCCGACTCACTAAGCTCAAAGACGTGCTCACTTATAAGGGTGACATAAACTTGCTCGACGCCGAGGGCGAATGCGGTGTTTGCCCCTTTGAATTTAAAAGTCAATAAGTAACCCATTTTGGTGTTGCTTCCGGTAAAACTCATATCGGGTTGCTTATCGAAATTTTTTTCCACCGATAAACTTGTCGTTGGCATATCTGTAAATGTCAATGGAAAAGCCGTCGTAAAATGGAGACATAACATTAACGGCACGGCGAAGAAAATACATTGCCTCTGCTACACTTTCTACCACTTGTTCTGGGAACTCTTTATTAGCAATCTGAACATAATATGAAATTCGTTTGTCGCTGTCAATTACAGATAGGCGGGATAAACCATTCTAATTCGCATCTAAGAATACAATTTTGAACGGACCAACTAGTTGTTGTGTTTCTTGTGGTAAAGTATAAACCATTGACATCGTCTTCTGCCTGAGTTCCTGCTACTGGTGTAGCCGGTTTGATTACGGGTTCTTGTGCATGGGAAAAAGTTTCGAAAATAAATTCTAATCGGCAATTTCCCATAGGGGGTAATACCCTGATTGAACGAAACCGCAACAAGGTTTGTGCCCCATCCGCACGAATTACCTTGCTCAATTCCTGTCGTATTAGCTCTTGTAAGTTTTGGTAAGACAATTCCTCTATCATTTCTACCAGTAGTAGCGGTGGCATCGTGAGTTTCAATTGCAAATGCATTAAGTCTGTTAATCCTGCTGTCGTATCGTGTTAAACAACCTTCTTGGATGTCGTCTAAATTTCTTACTTCTTCGGACTGAAAAGATTTCATTTCTTCGCATACTAAATTGCAATTATCAATGTCATTAATTTGTTGTCCTGCCGCGTTGCATCTATAACGAGTAAAGAAGGCGTGGCTTTCACCTAAGGGTCTTAAATATTCTCCTGCTGTGGTCGATGTGTTCACAACATCAAAAAATAAGCAAATGCTGGACATATCGATATAGTTGTTGTCTTCTCCGGTAATCACAAATTTAGTATATTTATTTCCGTTATTCGAACTAAAGACATTTCCGGATACACTGGGGAAGTGGACTTGCCTACGATCGGTGATGTAGGCGGCGCTTTCGGGAAGTCCGAACTGTAAAGCGTTTATCATATTATCCTGAGTTTCTGCTATAACTAAATCCATAACTTATATAGTATTTATTAGGTTTTTGAATTACTAATATGTTTTTTTTTGTGAATTTAAATGATTCCTATTTTTTGAGTACGTTTTTCCAATTGCGGTTGCGCCACTGCTGATGTTTTCCCGGCTTCTACACCATTCCCCTGATCATTTCATAAAACGAATTGTTTATACCCTTTGGTATTTTGTTTGTGAATTGGATGTTCTCGGGGATTTTCCCCACCCTCGTTTGTTCCCTTGGTTTCTTGACCTTGTTAAGCATTACAACATATTTTATCTTAGAAAAACCCTAAACCCAACCCATCACTGGTATTCTTTCATCAATGCCGTGCAATCTGTCGATGTCGTGATTTGACACGGGGTTAAAACTGTTTGTGTCATAACTTATAGCCGCATTATCCGAACTACTAACGATGTCGCCAGTCATTCTAAATCGCTTGTGTTGTTCCGTCGGTTTGTCCAAACCAAAAATAGGAGCAATCAATTGTTACGGGAGCGTCGTAAGTTCTCGTTTTACAATTTTTATCCTTGAATTCTTTGTTTAATTCCAAAACAAACCTACCGCCCACGCTGTGCCCTAATAGTGTACTCACTTGCGGATTTTCCAACAATACTTGTTTCGCCTCCTTATACCTGTCCATATCTCTAATCCCGCCTGTCTTGAGTTTGGTGAAATTTTGTTGCCAGTCTTTAGCAGAAGTTGTGCCTCCTACATACATTTTGTTCCCCTTAACGAAACTTTTATTATCCCGATCGTATGCTAATTTAATACTCTGAGTATTTGAAAATTTACCGTTAGTGTTGAGCATTTTGTTTAATTGTGCTTCTATCTTTGTCAATATATAAAAAAAGATTATAAATTATTTTTGTCAATTACACTATAGTATAAATGAGCATCAGACCATTAACTTATAAAAAGGTGTATGTAAATTCAAAATATCGCACTTCCAATAGTCGTGGTATAAGCGATTTTCAAATAGAATTGAGAGAAACCTTCGAAATTCCCGACGGGACAATTACGCAAGTCCACGAAATCTCAATACCGAACACTTGGTATTCGATAAACACGAATAATCAAAATCTGTATTGTCGGCATCAGATCATTGCACCTGCAACACCGCAAGGCATAACATATAGGCGTATAGAAATACCAGTTCAGATCGCTAATAAAAAGTTCCCAGAACAAGCGGTAGAAAGCATAGCAGAAGCAATGTATTTCCTACGCCGTGCCGTTAATGTTCTGTCTCCGTTTTATGATGGTTTTTCAATTGACATTTATAGATATGCTAACGACAAGTTTATCGGAGGAATAAATTTTGAAAAACAGCCTGATATGAATTTTACTGGTTCCAATACTAAAATGGGCTCCTTATTGACTTTTAAATTGAAAGGGGCTAATAAAAACTTTCGCGTTAGGAATTGAACAGGTTTATGTTACATTAGTGAGTGAACATGTATTTGAATTAAGCGAAAGTGCCTCAACGGTTCTGGATTAAATAAATAACACTATTATATTAAATATAATCTGCTTAATATAATAATGGCATCTTTACACAAGCTCAACACGGTTTATGCAAATGAAATATATAAAATATTTTCTACAGGAGTTAGTGAAATAGGCGACACATACGCTACAATAACAGATCTTAACAACCTTAATTTTTCAACGGATATAACAGCAAAATACTGACGCTATAGCAGTTTTAAATACAGAACAATTACAGAAGTTCAATAGTATTAATGCTATTAATGATGATTTAACTAATAATTATCAAACTAACACAGTTCTAGCTACCAATTTTTACAATAAAACAGAAGTAGACGCTACATTCACGAATTATTACACATCATCACAAATAGATACAAATTTATCAACTATATATCAAACAAATGCCCAACTATCAACAAACTATTATAACAAAACAGAAATTGATACAAATTTATCTACTAATTATCAGACTAACACACAATTAGGAACCAATTATTATACTAAAACAGAGGTAGACGGATTAGTAGGAGCAGGTGGGGGTTACACAGATACAGAAATTGATAATTTACTTGCATTGAAGGCTAATTTATCATTATTTACTGACAATGTTTCATTTTTTCCAGTTATTGATTTATCAAGACCTACTATTTTACATCAAGGACTAACATTAAAAAACTCAACATGTAATATTGAACCATTAGCAGGGTTGATTTTCAGTAATCAATTTGGAGCAGAAGCAGATAGAGATGTAGCGATTGTTAGAAATCAAACGAGTTAGATAACTTTAAAAGGTGATAAAATATTATGCAATAATACATCAGATGATGCAATAAAACAATTAGATTTATCAAATAATAATGCAGGCTATAAAATGTCAGGTAAAATAGAAACTCCAACAGGTGGACTAGTAGTAGAAAATACAGCGGATGCTAATTTATCATTTACAGTTAGAAATACTGATAATTACATTACTTTTAATAATGATAGTATTGATTGTTATAATTCAGTTGGCGACACAGGAAGAATTTTAAATTTAAATAGTAATTCTAATCAGTATGTTAAATCTCATTCATTATTAGTAGATGCAGCGTCAAATACATGAACAGGTGGATATACATTAGACGTTGTTGATAGTGCTATTGTTAGACAAAATCTAAAAGTAGATGGTAATTTAGATTTAACAGATGATATAAATTTTGATGGAGAAAATTTTAATATTAATGACACTAACGGTTTAACATTTTATGAAGATACAACAGACGCATCTAATGTGATGTGTGTTAAAAACGCACAGGGCTATTTAAAATTTATTTCATCCGGTATTAATGCTTACAACACAAGTAACGACAGTTCTTCATTACTTTTATTAAATACAGCAAACGGTAATGGCAACCTAAAACACATAATTTTATTAGGGATGAAGCCAAAAAGAGTAATCTCGGTTTTATAGCAGACGATATTAAAGATGCTAAAAGCCGAAAGAATGGGACAATATAATATATTATAATGATGATGGTATAAAGTTATTGGCATATAACAAAATGGCTGTTGTTCTTTGGGGTTGTGTGCAAGAAATGCAAAAGGAAATAACAGCTTCAAAAGGTGAAATTACTAAATTAAAAAAGAAGGTTAAAGAAGATAGCGATTAAAAATATTTTTTATCTAAGGTTTTAATATATGGGATCTAAAACATCTAAAAATACTGCCACTGAAAATATGCAACAAATAAAAGAATTAGATATTAAGGATTGTATAGAAGGGTTGAAAAATTAGAAGAAACGAAGAGCGATAAATTTGTATATAAATTACCCGCTATAAATTTGTGTAGATATTCATTGGTTTAATATGATTTCAAAAAATAATTTGAAATATAATTTTATGAAATATATATTTTTTGATAATATTTTTGATAAAATTTTTTGATATAATAATTTTTTTGATAGTAATTTTTTTGAGATATATTTTTATGAATTTATACCGTTTTTGCACCTCTTTTCTCTTCCTTTCTTACCTCACCCTTCCCGCGGTCTTGCATGCGCTAGATCTGGTAGAGTGAATGCGTCTCTCTCTCTCTCTTCTCCCCTCTCGTCTCTTTTTTTCTCTTTCTGCGGACATGTCAGTCATGTCTTTTTCGTGGTTGTTGTTGAACTTGTTGTTGTGTTGTAGCGGTTTGGCTCATAAAATGGCAAAGGCACAACTTTATGTGTCGCCCGATGACGATGGTAGCAACGACACGCCCGTCACGGTAGCTACTTATCTTATTTTATATATGTTTTCGGTTTGTAACAAAATAATAATTTTGTTTGTTGCTCTTTTTAACCAAGGCAACAACAAGAGGCGTTTACAACGCATCTCGGCACAATATTAGTTAGTTTGAGTAGCTTTTGTTTGTTGTTGTGTTTTTGTAGGTGTGTGTTTTTTACATCCAAGGCTTGGTGGTACGGCCTGGTGATCTTCAAGGAGTGGGAGGAACATATCAGGAGATGGAAGGAATGCAGATGAAAAAGGAAGACAAAATGAGCGAAAACATGAGAGGGATGCAAAAAAAGGAAAGGCAGGAGAAAACAAAGAAGACCACCGTGCCTTGGTTTAAAATGTATCTTGGTTTAAAAAATAGTTTTTGTTTTTCAGAACAACCAACCAAGGTCAATGCCAATCTCCCTCGAGCCTTCCAAAGTGCAAAACCGAAGGCACGACCAAAGACTAAAGGTTTACCACCAAAGGTAGTATTGCCACCGAAGAGAAAAGGGCAACTTGTCTGAGATATTATCACAAGCTAAAAAAATATAACATACTAAAACAAACCCCAAAAACCTAACCCATCTAAGGTGAAGTGCCTGACACCAGCGCGGCTGATCTCTTCACGACCGAGGAGTGAAAAAAGAGAAGGAATGGATTAATGAATAAATAAAATAGTTTGAAATAAGTTTTATGAATAAGGTTTTATAATTCTCATAGCTTTTTCAAAGCGAATAAAGAACATACGATTTATATCTTTTGCATTTGTATTTATATATAAGAATGAATAGGGGGCATCGTTTATAGCTATTCTATACATTTCATATAATTCTTCTTTATTTACCAATGCGGAATTTTCTTCTAGAAATGAATTTACCTCATTCATATTTTTCAATCGGAATATAAATAAAGCGGACGCGTTTAACCTTACGATCGGAGCGAGGACAGTATATTTTTGAGTGGATAATAAAACAGATATTGCATTATGGCGACCACGAGTAAATAGGGAATGTAATATATTTGAATACCTGACAAATTTTGGATCGTCCGCGAAATCATCAATAACAATTAATATTGAATGTAATTTTTTTGTTTATTCTTTTTTTGACAATCAATAACTTTATGTTGTGTTTTTATAATTTGATTTAGCGCTTCGGGATCATATTCTTCGAAGTATGTTTTTTCCTTTTCAGTATCTACATTCATATGATCGGATATATGCTTTTTTTACGCTATTCCATGTGTCATCAACATGAACACTGGGACTGAATAAGAAAATATTCTTTCAAAGGAGCCTTTATAAATATTCCATATGAGACTTTGTATTAATACAGTTTTACCGCCTGTAGAAAAGGCAACTCATATACCACGGAATGGAAGCGATGGCATCATATCATATTTTGAGTTTTTGTATGTATATTCTGGAATATCTATTGGTTTGACGATGGGAATGTTATTATTCATTATTTTTACATAGATTTTTTTATAAATAATGATATAATGCGTTATGAAAAAAATATTGATGTTATTAATAATCTAGAAGAAGTAGAACAAATAATAATAACTGAACCTAGATATAGACGCTGTTGTTATTCTGTTTTAGAAATTTGTAAGGGGTGTTACAATATTTAAAACTTAAGAAAAATAAATTTCTAACATTAGAAAATATGAGTGATGTAAAAAAATATAATGACAAAGATGACAACGAGGGAGGGTTTCAAGTTAGTAAAGATGGAATGTCTTGTTTTGCATGTAGATGTAGAAGAAACATTTTACATAAAGATAAGAAGAAAATTACCGATGAAACAGGAAAAACAATAATCGAAGAGAGTATTGAAACATCATCAATAGCATTTGGAAGAGGCACAACGCCCCCAGTTCAACCAAGAAGCCTAACAATTGAAGAAAGAATAGAAGAATTAGAACATAAAATAGATCAAATTAAAAATTAAAAATATTGAAGATATTGACACAGGATTTAGGAGAGGATTATCGGTAGATGAAAGACTACTTAAATTAGAGAAAGAAGTATATGAACTGAAACAAGTGTATAAGTTGCAATTAATGGATTAATATATTTAAAAAATAATTTGTAATATAATATGACAGCTCGCTAGAGACTTTTGAACTTCCCCTCTTGGAACTGAAACAGGAAAAACCCATTGCGCCCATTGCTCATAATTGGCACTACATAAGATAGTGTATAATTAGTTTGGTGTGAATGCATAATATTATATTTACAGTGTATTGTAAATATACAATTATTTTAAAGTCTTGAGCCAAAGAAACCCGGAAAAGGGAAAACAGCAAAACTCGAAGTGCATAAGACTCTCCCAAAAGGATCCCCAAGCATGTCATCACTATGCATAAAAGCACTGCACTCACTTCTTCTTTTCTCACGTGGAGACTGTGGGAGTCGGTGCACACAAAGCCTCACCTTACACCTTGGGCGGCAACCTGTGAAGCTGGGCACACGGGCCCCTTTGCAGCTGGCGGCAAAGACATAACACTGGGAAGCATGCACCAATCCCTTTGGGAGGCACAAGCTCATCCCCTCAAGCATGGGGCAAGAGTTTGCATCGTTAGCAGTCAGAGCTCGGTGTCTGGCAAACATGAGCGAACGCAAGGCACAAGCCGGTAGGCGCTCCAATGCTGGCGCAAACATGAGCGAACGCAAGGAACAAGCCGGCAGGCGCTCCAATGCTGGCAGCCTTGAGCAACATCAAGAATCAGCAGGTGCTCCAATGCTGGCAGGCATGAGCAACATCAAGAACCAGCAGGCGCTTCCATGTTGGTGAACATGAGCGAACGCAGGACATTCGCTTACGCACGACACTCGGCAGGACGAGCACAAGAGGGAAGCCAGGCGACCGACACAGGGTGGGCCGGGCGGGAGAAATTTTTAACACATTGCAGAAGCTTGAGTCTAGTGTTCAAAGCTTGATGCAAAACATTTGGCAGCTCCAAGAACTTACAGATGCTCAACGTTCACAAGGCACTTGAACCGGTGAACATGGTGTCAGAGACTGGAAAATGAGTGCAAAAGGCCAATGAAGGAAAGTTTTCCCTTTTCCAAAGCTCGGGCGAGCTAGCAAAGAAACACAAAGGGGTTTTTCTCTAGGCTCAGACTTTAAAGCACTATCAACCCGTTGACCGTTAGCTTAAAGTCTTGAGCCAAAGAAACCCGGAAAAGGGAAAACAGCAAAACTCGAAGTGCATAAGACTCTCCCAAAAGGATCCCCAAGCATGTCATCACTATGCATAAAAGCACTGCACTCACTTCTTCTTTTCTCACGTGGAGACTGTGGGAGTCGGTGCACACAAAGCCTCACCTTACACCTTGGGCGGCAACCTGTGAAGCTGGGCACACGGGCCCCTTTGCAGCTGGCGGCAAAGACATAACACTGGGAAGCATGCACCAATCCCCAACTTAACCGAAACCCAAACTAATGCCCAAAACAAGAAGGGATCTCCGCCATCAAGCAAGAATCATCTCCAAGGTTTGTTGGCAAGAATCTGCTTCCAAAACCACGCCTTCAAATTGAAAGGAGGACATGAGGGTCCTGGAAGGCTCGTCGGCCAAGTTCGACGGACTGGGCACTCGTGCGAACCAACTGAAGGTTTTGGCCAGGGTCTCCACCGTAAGGAGAAGCCGAGCCAACCTGGCACCTACCTGGTTGCGGGCGGAACCACTGATGAGGACGTCCCTTGTGGCGTTATTATCTATGTAGCAAACGATGGGTCGCGAACAAATGTCATCTCTCCAGAGGACATAGGCCAAAACTACGGCACAAAGTTCAGCTTCAAAGATAATAGTACTGGATTCATCAACGCCTAAGGCTCGCTGGAAGGACTCGTGAAGTTCTACCGAGAAGAACCTACGAGGCATCCCATCAGGTCCTATGAGGACTCCCCCCAACCCACAACGGCTAGAACCTCCAGCCCTATCAAAGGCCGCATCTGTGAAGATGTAGCAGGGTTGTGCGGAAAGGTTGGAGATCATCCTAGGCGGGCCATTTCTGAGGAGGTCAATGAACAAGGTGATGGCTGAAGCCATGGCGTCGGTGATCACACACTGAGGGTCGGCTTCTGCCTGCTGCAGCGCTTTAACACACGTTCGGCCCAACCTTCCAAACAGCTGGCCACCAGCAAAAAGCATGCGTCCCCTGATTCGTTCCAGTTCCTTCTTGGTGGACGTTCTAACCTCCAGGAGCGAGTTCAAATAGGCTGAAACTTCCTGTATCCGGCTGGGAGTGTTGAAGAACAAGACCTCGGAATGAAGGAATCTGCTGAAGGAAACCCATATCCCCAGAGCCGTAAATTCTTCCTGGAACCCATGATCCTTGTCCTCCGAAACTTTCCAGCCAAGCAGTGCAAAGAAACCATGCAGGACTCTTTCCACGTGGACCTGCTCCTCGGATCTACAGATGTTGACGAAGTCGTCGAAAAAGTGCGTCATCATGAGCTTAAGGTTCTTAACGGCTAACCACCACAAGCTATACGCTGTCTTATCGATTTACAAAACTGCAATCGTAAAACTTGAGCAAATGTATTGGCAAAGAGAAAACTCATCAATCCACATCGGGAATATATAAACTCGCGCTCACAAGCAAGCTAGAAAGCACTCGGACTCTGTTTTGCCGCGAAGGAACAAGGGGCAATCATTCGCAAAAGCGTGCATCCACAAACTGACGGCAAGTGGTCAACGCCTCTTCAACGCAGAAAGCAAGAGGCACCACAACGGACCCGCCATACCCCAACTGCTGGGTGGGTGGGTGGAGATGAAACCTGTTCGGATCTGAAGGCCAATTTAATGACCTACTTTGACTGCTCTCTGCAGGTTCGGGCCATACTGACGGCACAGAATTCTCCCTGTGCATCGAGTATGCGCCATGTAAAAACCTCATACCAAACAGTCACTTCCATGAATGAAAGAGAGATTCTAGGTGGTGCATTAAGCAAAACCACCACCCTATTTCACGTAGAAACCACTTGCAGTTTTGCGTCGCTGTTGCAGCGACTATAAATCAAAAGACAACATTATCACGTTCCGTGAAACAGTCGTCTTATCGATTTACAAAACTGCAATCGTAAAACTTGAGCAAATGTATTGGCAAAGAGAAAACTCATCAATCCACATCGGGAATATATAAACTCGCGCTCACAAGCAAGCTAGAAAGCAC
Organism: Symbiodinium natans; assembly: GCA_905221605.1. Classification (NCBI taxonomy): domain Eukaryota; class Dinophyceae; order Suessiales; family Symbiodiniaceae; genus Symbiodinium; species Symbiodinium natans. The sequence continues at coordinate 94,702 of CAJNDS010000212.1, forward strand.
TCGGACTCTGTTTTGCCGCGAAGGAACAAGGGGCAATCATTCGCAAAAGCGTGCATCCACAAACTGACGGCAAGTGGTCAACGCCTCTTCAACGCAGAAAGCAAGAGGCACCACAACGGACCCGCCATACCCCTTCTCACGTCCGATGTTCAAGAAAGGTGAAAAGCCGGAGTGGGACCCTTCAGATGGCACGCCAGAAGGCTCCAGGGCAACGACCCCACGTTCAGGCAAACGTTGACGGCCGCTCTCACCGTTTCGCTGATGTCCACTACTCTTCCCCCAATCATGCTTGCAGCTGCGGATGCCTCCCCGCGACTCGGCAGGTCTGCGATGTTCGAAGTGAAGGCACGCGCTCAATCCAAGCAATCAACCTGTCCACCTCCTCTGAAGCGTAGAAGGAGTGTGCCAACACGAGCATCGAGCGCGAAGGGCTGCTCCCCCGAATCATGGAGTATCGTGCTGCCTCGTTGTCTACGAAAAAGAAGGTACGGCGACCTTTGGCGAAGGAAGCTATGTATGTTCTGGCAAGAACCATAGCGAAGGCCTCGGCCTGTGAGATCACCTGGTCCTTTGCGTCCAGATGCCATAGATCAACGAGCTGCGACGGAATGCAACCACCCGCAACTTCACGCCTTCCTGAAGCCGGGTCGATCAGAACCAAACCCCAGGTTGCTACCCCACCCTCGTAGGCAGCATCGGTGAAAACAACCAGGGGGCAACACTTAACCCTAAGACACAGAACCCTGGGCGCAAGCCTCTCCAAGCAGCCGACCAGATACACTCCCAAGGCTCGGACCTCCTCGGCGCTCCACTTTCGGCTGCCATGGACCAGGTTGGACAAAGCCCTGCTCACTAACTTAAGAGACCTCCCAGCAGCGAACCCTACCATGAAGTTAAGCTGACCTTGCAAGGAGAGGGCCTCAGCGTATGAGAGAACCCCACTTTCTGCGAAGCCTCGGGCGAGGCTCAGCATCTTCGACACACGCCCTGGCTTGTTCTGGAGCTCGATGTTGCCAAGATGAAATGCACCCAAGGACAACTGAACCCCTAACAAATTGAAAGTGCTCGCGAACGGCCGGTCCTTTTCTGCATCCCGGGAGTACTTCCACCCGAGGGTGTCCAGCAGCGACTCGACGGACAGGGAACAGAGCCTGGCGGTTAAACTAGGTTCGATCATCGGGAAATCGTCGTAGAAAACACCGCCTATGACCCCGAGCAGGCAAGTCGTCAGATGCAGCAGGCTGCGACTGACGCGGTTGAAGCTGAAAACCGCTGCGCATGCACCGAAAGGTAAGCTGTTGCTGATGAAGTATCGGTACAGCCCGGAAGAGGGCTCACGCACCAGCAGGACTGCGAACTTGAGGCTGCCCGCACTCAATGGTACTTGTTTATAGGCCTTTTCAAGATCCAGGCAGCGCCCTACCCATTTGCAGTTTCGTCCAAAGTCCTGACTGGCCTTCCCTTCAAGCAACTGTCCACTCCCCAGCCTGACGGCGACTGTTCCTTGCTCACTGATCGAAGAGCAGATAAAACGACAGAGAGTCACAAAGAAGTCGACGTCATGCAGGCGGAGATGATCTAGGGCATGATATGCCGAGTTTACACCGCTCTCTTTGAAATCATCAATCGGGCGGTATTTTGGATTTTCGGGGCCCCCTTGGATCACCAGGAACCTACGGGTGGAGCAGAAGACTTCTTCTCCAAGCTCGGATCGCACCTGGTCAGCGGACGCAAACGGTCCTCTCAAGAAGCCCCGCTGCACCTCCTGAAGGGTGCAGTCCCACAGTTTCTCCACCAGGTCGCTTTGCGGATCATCAGGGTCAACGCCCTTCTTTAGCATCGGCTCTCTCCACACGGCCGAGTCCAACAGATCTTGAGGAGAGCTTGTCGCGGGGACTTCTTTCCACGGGTAGAGCTGGGACTTAGTAGGGCGTCCTACGAGGTCCACCCCTTCCATCAACTCCCCAACTGATAAGTCGGGAAAATTGGTCTCCTTAAGCAGCTGGCGCCACACAAGAACACACTTCCCTTTGAGCACCTTCTGAGCATGCGATGGAAGGGTTGCCTGGAACCTGGCTTCCTCAACTGCAAGTTCTTGGGCCATCTGTCTCACCCTCTTGCCTGCATCGATCCTCTTCTGAGCAACCGAGCTGAGGCCCTCGGTGAGGAGATCGAAGATGTTGCGCCTGGTGTTGTCATCAATGGCAGACGCATTGTCAAACGGGTGGTCCAGCGCCAGCGCTTTTTGGGTAAACTCGTGCTTGGTGTGAAAAACCCCAAAAGTTGAGCGACTTCCTCCAGCACCCCTTTCCTGAACAAGCTCGCGAAACTCGCCCTGGGAAGGCCGGGACGACTGAAACTCCTGAACTCCGGGATGAGTGGAGCAAGACGGCGGGACTGACGCACCGTTGGGCGCGGCAAAGGCCGGGGCTGAAGGGGCAGAGTTGCTTTGACCAAGGAACAGAATTTCTGGCAGAGTGCAAGGGGATACTCTGCCTCCAAGGCTGTGTCAAACTGCCAGCGGTTGCTGACCCTGGTAAGCGCGAAGGGCAGGTGTTTGTGCTGGCCATCACACTCACAGGCCAACGGGCACAAGGCATCCAAGGAAGTGAGCAGGCGAGACATTTTGGCTCTCTGACCGCCAAGCATGCACTGCGCATAGTCGACATGATGCAGGTCGCTGTAGAACGATGCAAGCCCTGGTGATTTCTGGTCGAGCACAAACTTCGCAAGAACCGCCCACATCCAACTCCTGACCGGATTTTCGATGGAGATGTGCCACGCATTGTCGCGGGCTAAGGCAAGCAACTTGATGGTGAACGCTGCCAGGCTGTTTGCGGCTTCCACTTTGGCCGCCTCTTTGGGCGAGAGATTTGGCACGCCTAGAACATGATCGGATGAACGCAACGGTCTGGGCTGTTCAACCCCGGAGGCCAAGACGTGTTCTGGCAACGGTCGCTCGCGGGCCCGGGAGCCCGTTCCGCAGGGCAAACCGACATGAATCAAGAGGACATCTGAGGCCAGAAGCCGCTGGACCAGAAGCTCCTGGCACGTCTTGAGCGTCAAGTCGAGGGTCCACACCTGGTGCAAGGGCTTATGTTTGTTATGGGGGCCATCAACGGCCAGCACATGGAAACCCGCAGCAGCGAACTCAGCACTAAGCCTAGCGCAACCTGCAAAAACCTCCACGAAAAGCGGGCACGAGGAGCTGGGGGCAGGCGCACTAACCCCTGCTGGAGGCTCCGGCGGGAAAACGGGCGTAGGCTCGAGCACACGCCCCCCAGACGCAACTAGAGGACACCCGGCACCTGGGCTCGAGCTGTCAACCTCGGACACACACCAGTCGAAATCAGACTGGAGATGAAGGTTGCTCGCCCCAGACCAAGGAAGCCTGAAACCTAGATCTTTGAGGAAAGCACGATCCATCGCAGGCAGCGCTTGGACCCCGCGGGTGCTGAAAGCCACCAGCACTGCTCGCTCGCCCGACCAAGCCTCGACCTCATGTTCAAACGCCCTGGCATCGAAGAGAACTGGACCGCCCTCAAAGGTGAGGCGTTTGGGGCCGACGGAAGCTGTGGAGTAGCACAGGATGGAGCCCCCTGTGAAGTCAGAAAGCGGATAAACGAAATTTAGTGAATTCGGGAAATTATTGGTATCTCTGTGGCGGCCGACCTGAAGATTCTCGAAAATCGCAATGGCACTATACAAGAAATCCTGGGGCGCCTCGGCATTGACAAAGGTGCACAGGGCACGGCTGAAGTCAGGATACAAACGGCTATTCACCCGTAAACCGACTAGAGGGCCCCGAACAAAAGAACCCGTGGTGAAGCAACGCCCGCTGTCTGCAAGCTTACCCTCCGGCAAAGGGTCACCCGGGATTGCATGGAAAAACGCCAAAATGTCCTGAACCGAGAAGGAAGCCTTGGTACACAAGTCACCTGTCTGCAGCGGCGGGCCCGCGCACTCAGCTGAAAGCTTCACTCGCGCAGGCAGAAACACCTCACACCTTCAGGCACCTCCCATTGTGCACGCCGGAAAGGCGTGAGGCTTAAAGCAACGCCAGCAGATGTGCCGGCCGCGCCGGCAGCGCTTGCCATCCTTGGCGAATTTGCAACCATCTTTGTTGTAAGGGAAACAAATAGGGGTGCCCTGGGGATCCTTGCTTGAGCAGCCCTCCGGAAGCGCGAAAGTGGGAGGGTCCGGAACCTGATGCGTAGGCTTGCCACCGCCAGGCCCTTACCGCGGCCGCCTTTGGGACCTTTGCCTTCCTTACCCCCCTTGCCCTTCGGACCTTTACCCCAGAGTTCGTACGGCGAGACCCGGGGCGCATGCTCGGGGGCGCTACCAGGGATGACACAAAACTGCACCTGAGGGTGAGTCTTAAGGGCTTTAAGTTGCTGCTCCATTGGCTTGGAGCCATCAGGCCGCTGGCTGAGTGCACCGCGCGTCGCCTCCGCGATCTTGAGGAAAAGGACCTTGTCTGCTTCTCTCACCTGACCCATGGAAATGCACAACCGCCCGGGGGCAGGCGGGCGGGAGAGTAGCGAAAACATCTCCTCATGGTATGCTTCCATCTCACTGAACGAACACAGCTGGGCCAAGTCATAACAAAGAGATCGACGCTGGAGCGCCTGGCGCACCTGAAGTTCACCATTCAGGGAACAGTGAGCCTCCTGAAGCTTCTTGTTAAGGCGCAAGCTGCCGCTGTTGTCGAAGCTGATCGACAAGTCGGCCTTGTTCGAGACGATCTCTTGAGCACGGCTTGTGTATTTTTCCCAAGGGAGCCAAATCAGCTGCTGATCCGTCCCCTGCTGGAAGACGAGGTCCGTGACCTTGTAGCTGGGCTCACTGTCACTGGAGAAGTGGACGCCGTTGAGTCTCTTCCGCTGCTCTTCCAGACGAGTGGTCCGCTCTGCAATCGCGAGGCGAACTGGTTCTGTTGAATCGCTGCGCTCCACCTTCTGGCGAAGTTCGCCCATGGCAGTGGTCGACGCCTCGTACCAGAGACGCCTCGTCACGAAGAGCTCCTTGGGTGTCAAATCTCGCTTCACCACCGTTTTCAGGGCATCGATCAGTGGTGACTCGTCCGAATGTCCCACCTGATAAGGTGAGATGAAAGCAAGCGTGCCCATGGTGGTCACCCCGCCATCCTCCAAGAGCTTTAGAAACGCAGGCTCAAGGCCCACCTCGAGCGCTCTAGCATGGAAAGCGGCGGCAGAGTCCAACGTCGAGTTCATTGCTGCTAGGGAACCTAACCAAGAAGGTCAAACTCACCTCGTAAACGATCTGAGCCAGCGACCAGAACGACGCCGCACGACTGTCAAGCTTTCAGTTCAACGTCGGCTCTACGGCCCTGTAACGACGCAAGGCTCAGCCGAACACACTTTTCAGCAGACGCAAGCAGGGAAACGAACGGTTGGGAGGCACAGCCGAAGCTCGAACGGCTCCCCAACTCTCCCTGCAGCAAAAGAAAGAAGTACAATCATCTTGCCCAACCGACCACTTCGGGAGAGAAACTGAAGACAATAAGACAAGGCACTCGAACTTGAGCTGGCACAGCCAGAAGCTCAACGGCCAGATACTCCAGAAAGCTTCTGCCAACAGGATCACGAATATTCGGGCACAGCCGAAGCTCAACGGCCACATATTGATTCAGCAGGCTCAAAGAGCCCCTTGCAAAGATACTCTACAGCAGTCAACGGCAAATAGAGAAGAAAAGAGGTCACAAGCACAGCGAAAGCTCAACGGCTAGGTTCCTAGGCCCACTGCGCCGTCCTGCAAACGGCAGTTTGTTTTACGCTTCAGTCGAAGACCGTGCACATTGCGCACAGATCGGTAAGTCACTCAACGGAACATTCGGATCAAGCCTGCCATAATTGGCTGAAGCACTCCTACCACAGAGGAAACGTGGGCCATTGCCGATGTGAACCACTCTCGAGTAGAGGTGCATCTTGCAATCTCTGCCTGCCTGGAGTTCAGCTGCTGTCATAGGTCGGTCCACGACAACTCCTTCCGAAGAGGCTTGAAGGTCTGCTTCGAGCATGTCAGCCTCCTCGTCATCCGACTCCGGCACGCTGGGGGCATCTGCCAAAACTCGCTCAGTGAGATGCTCCGAGCCATCGTCCATTTTGACCAGGTGCGCCAGACGCCAGGCCCTGGATTCATCTGGTTTCAGGGCACCTCGTCTAATGAGGAGGATCACGTCGTGGACGATCTTCATAAGTCTGGTAAGTTCATCTCTTGCATACGTCAAGGGAGACACAGCATGGGGATCGACATGATGTCCTAACAGGCGCCGATCGGCAAGGCTCACCACCGTGCTTTTGGCTGTCCATGACAGAACCGTACACTTAAGGCTGTGTGTACCGACACCTTCAAAACCCTGGCCCGCAGCAGTGAGAAACTCCTTCAAGTAGCAACCCGCTTCGCCCGTGCTCATGGCTCTGTCAAGCCATCGGTTACAACCCTCGGACCACGCAGGAATGGCAGGGCGAAGACTCAAACCGAAACGATTGCGAGCATCGAGCCAGGCCTCGGCCCAATTCGCCTCTGCGAAGAACCTTCCCAGCGAACACATCGGAAGAAGTTGTGATTTGCGTGCTGCGGCAGGCGCTGTTTTCCAGTGGGAACTTTCGGCTTCAACCAAGCAAACGCCATCGACAGTCGTAACCTGAAGGTCGGCAAGCCACACTGAGTCGCCGAAACGTGAACTGGCGCCCAGACAGAAAAGCAAGTGCCCCGCGATTACCTTCCAATGCGCATATGGAGCGTGGAGCACTACGTACTCCAACGCCTTCACCTGTTTGACTCGGAGTGGGATCGCTTGCTGCAGAGGCCTCTTTCCTTGGAACAGCTTGAGGGCAAGACCTTTAACACGGCTTGAGACAGCCCGAAGAGCGGCAGGGCTCTTGAATCGCAACGTTCCGGCAGCAAAGTTCCAAGCCTGCAAGAAAGAGGAGCCCGACGTTGGCTTGCCATGAGCTTCGAGGTGCTGGAGAAACAAGTAAAGTGTGCTCTCACTGGCAGTGAAGGGGTTTCCAAAACCAGAATCAAGGCACCACTTGGCAAAAACCCACAACGAGGAAGCTCTCTTAACTAGCGTCGAAGTGGCCTTGGAAGCAAAGACATCCCCAAAGCTTCTGGCAATTTGCTGATCCTCTCTCAAAAGAGAGGCTTCGCCTAGCAGGATGCAACCCAGCTCGGTAACATCGGGCTCCAACATCACTAACACCCTGAACTTCCTCAACGCCTCCCACCTTGCTGAGTCGTCCGTCTTCAAAAGAGCGACGATTTGGAGTCGCTTCTTTGCAAAGTCTGGAGCCTGCTTAGGAACCGGCACAGAATAACGCACGCAGGTGGACTGAGGCGGCTCCCGATCGTAAGGCATAGGCACACGGAGACTCTGGCGCTGCTTCCCAAAGACTAAAGCAAAGGGACCCCTTTCCCAAGGCAAAACAATTTTAGACACTCGGTGATCCTTCAGTGCTTCGTTCCAGGCGAAATCCCTGATCAAAACTGCCCTGGCGTCCAAAGCGGGCCAATCACTCTCGCCACCAACAATCTTGCTGTAAAAGGCATCAGGGGACTGAAGGACTGAGCTGGTAGAACCTGCTGCAGCTGCTGAGCCGGCAGGGCTCCCCGACACCCCTTGTGAAGAAGCCACGGCCGGGCTCACTGGAACTGCTGTAACCATGACACGCAGACGGGTTCGCCTGACTGCAAAATCAATCGAGGGTCTCCAAGAAAGGAAAAGATGCTGCCAAGCACGTGAAGAAGAGTCGAAGCAGCAACTGTGCAAGATTGGGGAAGCCAGGCCCAAGAGGCCCAAAGCCAAGCGACTCTCTCAACACCTGAACCTCAAGCCGAAGAGCGCTCAAACTGACTGAAAGGTCCCAAGCAAAACGAAAGAGAGCTCGGTCACAGTCCTGCTCGTGGGTCGCAGGCTCACCTGCAAGACTGCCCATCCGCTGGGCACCCAGGCACCAGCTTGCACGAGGCTCTAGCAGCCGAACGTCCGAGGGCCACGGTTGAAAGATGAAACCTGTTCGGATCTGAAGGCCAATTTAATGACCTACTTTGACTGCTCTCTGCAGGTTCGGGCCATACTGACGGCACAGAATTCTCCCTGTGCATCGAGTATGCGCCATGTAAAAACCTCATACCAAACAGTCACTTCCATGAATGAAAGAGAGATTCTAGGTGGTGCATTAAGCAAAACCACCACCCTATTTCACGTAGAAACCACTTGCAGTTTTGCGTCGCTGTTGCAGCGACTATAAATCAAAAGACAACATTATCACGTTCCGTGAAACAGTCATCCTGAGGTACCCATACACAGCCCTGCTGGCACCAAACGGAAGCGCATACATCTGCCTCACCACGCATTTGGCCTCTGCAGGGCAGAAGTATGCAACAAAGGCAAACATCAGGCCAGCGGCTGAAACAGGAACCTGTCTGTAGGCAGCTTTCAAGTCCAGGCACTTTCCGACCATGGCCTTGCCTGGCAAACGCTGGAGTGCTGCCAGAACCATGGCTGCGATCAGGTCCACACTCTGAGGCTGGGGAGATTCGGTCTTCTGCACAGTATCGTTCAAAAGGGAAGCGCTGCAGTCGTCAATTACTCTGGGCCGATCCTTCTGAAGAATGGCGAAGCGCCTGTTGATCACTGCATCTGAGGGCAACGAGCTGGGGTCCAGCGGACCAGAAACCCAGCCTTTCTCATATTCCTCAGCTGTCTTCTGGCATATGACGGCATCATGCTCAGATGGCTTGGATGCAGCAACGAGAATCTTCCGGCGAACTTCGGGAGTCTGCTGTGCCAGACCAGCGGGGGACAGCTTGGCGGGTTTGAAACAAGGTTCAAAAAGCCCAGAAGCCGGCACCTGGCCTGCAAGATCGACACCTTCCTTCATCAGATCTACGACTCCCAGATCCGGATAACCGCTGGCGCGTAACATTTCCTGCCATAGCAGGAGGTTCTTCCCCTCCAGCACCTTTGCTCGCTCTGGGGGCATCGATGCCTTCAGAGCTGCCTCCTCCTCCTTCAAAGCCCCCATCCTATTCAACCAGTGCTTAAACCAACCAGTCCTGACCTCCGCAGTCTCAGCCAAGGTATGGCTCGCATTGAAGTCAATGGCCTCTTCCAGAACACTTGGCAGCAAAGCGCTGAAAGTACGAGGATGCCCCTTGGCCACTGCAGCTCTCACAAACTCTTGTGGTTCAAAGGGAATGCCCCAAGCAACCTCGGTGGTACCTTGTGGGGGAACTTCGGGCTGCAAAGCGGCACCTGTGGGAACTTGGTCAGTGTCAGGCAACCCCATATTAACCGTAAGAGGAGTAGACCGCAGAAGCTGTGAGCCTGCGGGCAGGGCCCCGGCGGGGGCAACAGAAGGCGGAGGCGCCCATTCCTTCTTCAAGCGGGCCATGGGCTCGACCGGCAGGTCGTCAAGCAGAACGGAGGGACCGCGCAAGACAACAACGTGCTTGTGTTCCGGTACCAGGGGGGCGTAAGAAGAAGCCTTGGGCTGCAACCCAGTGCGGGCGCGGATGGCCGCAATGGACGGCTCAGACGACGGCGCGACCTCAACGGCTTGGGCAAAGCAACGCGCCACGCAGACAGCAAGAAAAGGCGGATAAGCGCACTCCTCACTAGTGGACCAGGCGTGGGACGGGGTGAGCCCCCAGGGCAAATGTTGCGAAGCGCAACTGGCACCAGGACAAGTACGGGCGAGGGCGGTGAAGGAGGGGTGGTTGTGAGCGATGGCCGTCCATTTGGGTCTGCGACCCTTGAAAGCGCAGTTCTGGAAGCAAGTCCAAAAGGGACAGTAGGGCTGCGCTCGGCGCCATGATGAAGTCGACCAGAAGAGGCTGCCGCGAGGATTCTCCACGGCCACCATGATTTGCGCCTGGTGAGCGAAAGCACACAGCTCCTGAACCAAGGAATACAAGATATTCGCTTGGCGAACTCGCACAGCATGAAGGCCTTCAAGGCCTGGCAGGCCGTCGGGGTAGGCCGAGTCGCGCAAGGGAGGCGGCGACGGTACAATGTTACCGGCAGCATCATACACCGGGATGCAACGTGCGAGACTGGCCGTCCCGCACGGCGGAGCAATCCACAACCCTACTAGATATGGGCAACGCAACCAATGCCACAGCAAGTCCTGCCCGGCTGGCGAACTGAGGTCTGCCACCAAAGTATGAGAGCGAGCTTCGGACGAAGGCCTAGAATCCACGCCGAAACAGTGCGGCCAAAAAGAACGCAAAGCCGTTGTGATGCGAGCAGAACCAGAGAAGATCTCAAAAACCACCGGGAAATTGCTGCGCAGCGGACGCGGGGGGGCCGGACCGGCATTTTCGCCGGTAGAAAGGGCTGGGCAGCGAAAGCCTAAGCTTTGCAGGGCTGACCTGTCGGAAGCCGTCAGCAGCTCAAAGCGAGCTATGACAAAGGCCGCAATCACCACCCGGGATCCAACCCAAGGAGCGGTCGCATGAAGCAGATGTGGGTCGAAAAGTGTGGGCCCCGTGAGGCTGAGGAGACGACCTTTGGTGGCAACAGCGGTGTCGGGGCACGCCACTGAGCCTTCGTCATCTTCAATCCACAGCTCGCCTCCTTCGAAGCTGGAGCAAGGAATGAGGCAGGAGGGAAAACCTGAACTGTTATTCAGGTCACGGTGAGGAGGGGTACAAAGATCCTTAAAAAGGGCTATCGAAGAGAATTCGATTTCTGGGGCTCGGCGCTTGACTAGGTCACACAGACAGCGCGTGACATTTGGAAAAGTGGATGCATGGGTCCTCAGGCCAACCAAAGACCCATGGACGTACGCGCCCGTTGTAAAGCTAAACTCGGATGGCATGCCTTGTCCCCGAGCAGGACGCTCGGACTTGAGATAGGGCACCAAAGCGCAGACATCGGCTTCCGTGACCCCCTGTTGGAGAAAGGAGGCTGCAAGAGATTCGGCATTGTCCGGAGAAATGCGTGAGGAGACGACCTCACCAGTGGAAAAACGTGGTTCAGCGCCCGGCGCCGGAGGGCGCGGCAGCGGCACCCCCGACGCCCCAAGCTCTCAATTGCACTGCCTAATCGTGTGAGTGCTCTTGAAGCACTTGGCGCAAACATGCAGGCGCTTACAATGCGGATTCTTGCAGCCTTCCAAGTTGTGGTTGAAACAAAGCTCCTTGCCATCGTCAGTCCTGGCATGTCCGCCCAAGTCACTGATCACCTTGGGTACGGCCGGCCCATGGACCCGACCTTTGCCTTTGCCAGCAGGGGCCCCTCTGCCGCGGCCTTTGGCCCATTTGGAACCAGGCCGTGCACGCCCGAACTGCCCCGAGGACGCAGAAGCAGCAGGGCGCTTCAGCCCCCGCTGATCAGGACGCTGAGCCGCCAAAGGCATCAAAAGCATGCTGACCTGGTAGCTTTCAAGAGCTTCCAAAAGCTTGGTGTCCAAGGCATACACGCCGGATGGATCGCGCCGGGGCTTGACATCAGCAGCGATGAGACGCTCAAACACCATACGGTCCGCTCTGGCCAACTGACTGACCGAACACCTTTGGTAATCAGGGGGCGGGTCACGGGCCAAATGCTGGAAAAGGAGCGTGACATACTTCTGATAAGACGTGAAGGATACAATCTGCGCAAAGGCAAAAGCAACGCCTCGCCGCAAAAGGGCTTCCTGCAGCTGTAGGGCCGAGCACGGCGGACTCTCGGGCACATCAGCCTGGCTGGAGACAGACAGCGTTTTGGCATCATCAAGCTCGAGGACCTTCTTGTCGGGTCGTGCATTCGTGACCTCGAAGGCCCGACTAACACAAACATCAGGGCTGAGAAAACGAAGCTGATTCTCTCTCTCGATGGCAGCTGCTTTATCAAGTAGGCTGAAAGAGGGCTCGAGGGGACCTTCCAAAGCCAGACCCGGCAACGAAGCCTTTAAATGCGCCATCCGCCGGGAGCGTTCAGCTTCCGGAACCTTCTTTTGGGCGGAACTGTCGGGGTGGGTTAACTGCTCCTTGAGCTCAGCTGTGGCCAATGCCCCTCCCTCCCAGATGAGGCGGCGGAGCGAGGCCTGATCACCTAGGGTCGCAGCGGGCAAATGCAAGCGCATCCAAACCTCAACATCGGCGTCAGCAAGGGGCTGGCCCGGAGTCCCAATGATATGTGCAATGTTACCCATGGTCGCAACCCCATGAGCCTGCAAAGCTTGCAAGCTGGCCCCACTCATCCCGATTTCGGAGGCCCTCTTTTCAAAATGAGCTTCACTGTCCAGAAGACTCGACATGGCTGAACAAACGCGCAGCCCTCCCAAATGGCGGCCTAAGCTGGAGCTCGACAGCAAAGGACTGAAGCATGTACTGACAGAGTGAGGCCAAACATCAAGGCATCAGATCACCACGGCTCATCAGCATCTAGTTTGAGGTGAAATGTTCCACTTAACCACAAAAGCATCTCATGCAGATTGCTTAGTGTTCCACATATGAAGTCTTCAGAACGCCCAACTTTTTCAGCGGCGAAGAGATGTGGGGGCTGCCGGAAGCTTTCAAAAACATCTGCTCGAAAAAGTCTGACAGCTCAGCGCATCCGCCGGCAGGTGCAACCACCAAACACAACTCAGGGAGTGCAAGGCCAGCCATGTGGCCTCAGCACATCAGATGGCCAGGTTGTAGAGGCGCATCCGCCAGCCATGTTGCCGAGGCATAGCGCAAGCGCATCCGCTGCGCCACTCCAAAGAAAAATCTGGCCGATCGGCGCATCCGCCGGCTGGTGCAACCACCAAACACAACTGATAGGCGGCAGTGCCACTGTGTGACGAAACCGCATCCGACAGCCACGTTGTCGAGCGCATCCGCCGGCCATGTTGCCGAGGCATAGGCAGCAAGCGCATCCGCCAGCTGGCCAGACAGATTTTGCAAAAGTCTGTACCACCAAGTCATAAAGGGCTTTGCCCTAAGAAGAGAAACCATGTCAAGACGCATCAGCCCCAAGACGAACGCAAACTTCACAGCGCCTGCCTGGGCCAGAAGCGCATCCAGCCTCGTAAGCATCAGATTCCGCTCGACCGCATGCAAAGATTGCAGTGCCTCCACCTGTAAAGGATTTAGCCAGATGCATGGTACGAGTCTTCTTATGCACACGCGTGAGCTCGTCAGGCCAGTCCGGGCGTGCGAACTTCTTGCAGGATGCAGGTGCAGCGCTGTCGGAACTGGATGAACTGCTAGAGGAGGACTCCACATCGGAGCTTGAAGCAGGACTGGCATCATGCTCAGCAGATTCTGGCCCTTTGCCCACCGTGGGAATCGGCACTGCCTCGCCAACGGGCTCGTCCTTGACCGCAATCACATCAACATGAGACTGAGCAACACTCTGTGGATACCTCAAGGACCTCGGCGCATCGGGCACGAAACGGGCATGATGCACCTCCATGATGACGCTCTGAAGAGCTCGCGTGGCATCATAAACCAGGTCTCTCGAGTACAATGGTGCACTTCCCTTGACAGCATCACAGTGGCGTCCAAGGATATGCTGCTGCTGAGGAGGCAAGCCGAATTTGGAAGTCCAGTCAAGCAAAGTTGCCTTGAGGCTATGTGAAGACAGCCGGCGATTCGCATCGGGCTGCCCAAGGAAGGAATGCAGCAGCGCAGTCACCTCATGAGCGCGAAGCTCACGCACACCTGGAGCTCCTCCCGCACCGTCGCGAGGAGGACGGAACAAAGGGCCGTTGATGTCGCCATCGAGCGACAAGCCCACTGCTTCCAGAGCAGCCTTGACATCGAGATACCAGTTGGATCCATCGACCCCAACCAACGGAGCAATCACGGGCAGGAGTTTGGACTTAAGCCTAGGGTTCCTAGCCCCTTTATGAGTTTTGAGCATTATCTCAAGGAACCCAAATTTATCTGCGGTGTCGGCCGACACCCTTTGTACTCTTACAAGGTCGCTGGCCCGCGCCCTGGCATACGCACAGATGATCAAGAACGCCACGGAAGCGCGGTCCCAAGGCTCCAGCGCACTGTTTTTCAACATACCGTGCAATGCCAGAAGCTCTGAAAGCAACAAAGAAGATGCCTGGCAAGACTCGCGTGACAAGGTCTCCATTTGTTCGGCGAATCCAATGCATCGACGACTCAACACGTGCTCGGAGAAACACACTCCCAGAACATGCAAGGCAAAACGGATTCCTGATATGGAAGCCTGTCCTTTGGAGGCCGCTGCAGCATGTTCCTTCAAGTATGACAAATAATCCCAGAGCCCATCCTCGGTGATGCTCACAAGAAGCCCTTTGTACTCAACCATCCAGCGCATGAGATGAACCAACGAATTTGCACGCTTCTCGACAGTGAATGGCGACTTCACGCCGAGGCAGGCCTTGACATAGATGCACTGGTCATCATGACCGGCAGGCCACGCATGTGGTCTGGCGTTAAGCTCCAAAGAGTTCAGGAACCCCACAAGCTTAAGGCAACTTTTCTCCAAAACCGCCTCTATCCTGGCCTCATATGCAATGCCATGATGGCACCTGAAGGCACGCAAAGCTTTGCATGGCACCACCGAAGGTCCGGGCCTTGCGGGTGAACTTCCCATGGGCTCCAAAGGCACAATCTGCCGGCTAGAAGGTGCCGGAGGAACAGTGGATGGCACCCCCGACAGCGCAGGGAAGTTTTCGAAAAGACCTTTATAAATGCCAGTCTCCCAAGGAAGCCTAAGGTGGGAAGCGGGATCAACGACTCTGAGCCCAACCTGCTCAACAACCGAGCTGATGTCTGGACGACCTTTCAATGGGCTTGGCTTCGGGGTCGGCACCACAAAGTTGGGACTTCCGGAGAATTCGAACTCAGGAACCACCGCGTGCTCATCTTCTTCGGACGGTGAAAAACCAGTGCCAGCACCAAGAACAGAATGCTCTCTCGACACAGGAGAACCATCCCTAAGACTTCCGAAGTCCTCAAAATCACTAATGCCTTCCCCACAGCTTTCAACCCCGTTAAACAAGTCCGACAAGTCCAATGCTGGACCTGAGGCATCCACGAGGCCTTGCTCTGCTTGCTCTGGCTGCGAGCCGGGCTCATCCAACAGCCCCGGGGTACCTGGAGCTGTCAAACTCGGAGACTCAAGTGATCCTAAAGACCCCAAATTATCCGCAAGACCAGTTCTGGAATGATGGAGGGCATAACGTCTCACCACATGCAGGAGCGGTGTGGCGCAAGTGCAAGGACCAGTGCAGCGCAGACAATGGCTAGGGGAAGCACTGTCTTCAGACATCAGAAGCCAGCAGGGCGCAACCGCAACAAACGACGCAACAAGTTGGCCAAACGTCCTATGGAGATGTGCAAGAAATGATTGATGACAGCTAACCTTGTGGAAGCCTGTTCGAGGTCAGCTTCGAGATCTCCAAGACGAGTTTCAAGAGATGCTATGCTTGACTCCAAGGCAACAACACGATGCGTAAGCTGGCGCTGGGTACGCCCGAGCAGCACAAGGTCACGACTGTGACTGTCCAAACGAGCCTCAAGGACCTGCAGTCGATCAGATGTGAGGCCAGCGTCCATGGACTGCGCACGGGCGGAGGAGCTAGAATCTTTGAACACGAGAAATTGTTAACACATTGCAGAAGCTTGAGTCTAGTGTTCAAAGCTTGATGCAAAACATTTGGCAGCTCCAAGAACTTACAGATGCTCAACGTTCACAAGGCACTTGAACCGGTGAACATGCGCAAGCAATGGTGTCAGAGACTGGAAAATGAGTGCAAAAGGCCAATGAAGGAAAGTTTTCCCTTTTCCAAAGCTCGGGCGAGCTAGCAAAGAAACACAAAGGGGTTTTTCTCTAGGCTCAGACTTTAAAGCACTATCAACCCGTTGACCGTTAGCTTAAAAACAATATTTTTTGTGTTATTAATATATGACTGAAGTTGTTTTACAAAAGTCTAACAAAAAAGGCAAAAAAAAAAAGATGCGGTTATTGATGGTAAAAAAAAATGTATCGTTTGGTGCTATTGGATATAGCGATTTTACAAAACATAAGGACGAAGAAAGAAAAGAACGATACATAGCAAGGCATAAAGTTAATCAAGACTGGAAAGACTATAACACTGCTGGATTTTGGGCGAAAAATATTTTATGGAATAAACCGACAATAGAAGCATCAATAAAAGACACCGATAGAAAATTCAAGAATGTAAAAATTAAAAAGAACATTTAAAAAAATATAGAATTTTTTATTATAATTTTTCAAAAAATATATTCTAAAGGAAAAAATGCATAATAATATATATGGAAAATAACACTTTGGAAAAAATGTTAAATGAATTGTCTATGGACGATATTAAAGAACAACTGGCGTTATATCAAAAACTTTATTACCATAAGAAAAAATCAGAACAAAACTATTACGAAGTGAAAAAAGAAAGCGCGCGACAATATCATAAAAGAAAGGCTTTAGACAAAATAATAAATGATAAAAATATTGATATAATGGATAAATTAGAAATCACTGAAACTAAAACAGGTGTTAAGGTTATAAAAAAAAAATCAAAAACACACACTTGAAAATGTTGTTATGTTAAAACCTTCAAAAAAGAAAACAGAAGAGAAAACAGACACAGAAACTACAACCGAAAATGAAAATAAAAACGAATAAAGAAGGAGAAAGGAAGAGCTTCCAATCATTAACTGGAAGCGGTTCCCCGCTGTAACTGGAACCTGTTCCCGCTGTATTGGGGAAGCCTTAAAAACGAAGGAGGGGAGCTTCCAGTTATTAACTGGAAGGGGTTCCCCGCTGTAACTGGAACCTGTTCCCCGTTATAATTGGTAGGTGAAATTTTGGAAATAGAAATCTTAAAAAAATTTAAGAATTTTCTTTTATAAAAATTTTTCTTAAAAATTGTTCTAAAGAAAAAACTTTTATATGTTATATATATATGGCATCTCTATGCCCACGATGTGCTGACCAGAAGGTCACAGGAAAACTATTATGTAAACAAGTTTTACAAGAAGACGCGTTTAATTTAATAAATTCATTCAATCGGTGCAAAGGGTGCGACGGAAGAGAGAATACTGTGAAATTCAAAACAACAATCAAGAAGCTACCGGTCAATAGTTTTCCTCAGACGGTTAAACATTGCAAGGAAATGCTACGAGACAAACATCTAAAATAATACATAAATTCTTACACATTGTGTTTTTTGAAAGATTTCATATATGTTTCTTTCGCGCTTCTAAATAACAAAACCTTAAAGTTTTAAGAAAAACAACCCTTTATACCGACTTAAAATACAGAATAAATACAAATATGAAATAAAAAAGCCACCAATAATAGAATTAGAAGAACTGGCTTCTAGGTTTTTCACTGATTATTTTCAACAGTATTTAAATTAAAGGACCGGATAACCCCACATGCAAAGTTTTCCATTCACAAAGAGTAGAGAAGTGAGAGTGAGAGAACGATCGAGTGAGTGTGTGGCCGTGAGTGAGTGCGTGAGTGTGAGTGCGTGGGTGTGAGTGTGCGCGGGAGTGTGCGTGCAAAACCGCGCGAAAGTAAACAGTGACGCGTCAAGAATAATTGCACAAGTAACATGTGTGTCAGGCGCGACCGCAGGCCGCAGCAGAACCACTGTAGCTGCCGATCTTTGTTAAATTAAGGGGCGACGCTAGTCGCCGAGTGCGTCTCCTGAGCAAGCCCTTGATCTCCTTCCCAATCCGGGTCGGCAGATACAGCGAGTGTCGGCGGTGCAAGGCTGCTTTCCGCCCATGAGGGGAGATCATCTGTACCTGCACAGCCGACATCCAAGCACTGTACCCGCCGAAATAATTCTGCAGCGGGCGCTGAGTGTCGGCTGGATTCGGAGTCAAGAAAAGAAGCGGAGGCCCGAAGCTTTCCCTGTGGGCCACGCCTTCGTGTCGACACTGCCGACGATGACCGTCCGTGCCCACCACGGTGGCAGAGGCCGAGTTCATGGCATGCAAGGCATCCTTCACTGTCTGCGGCACTGCAGCTTCTTTGAAGAACTGCTCCACACCGCCAGCTTCCGGAGCAACATGCGCAGCGTTGGCCAGATCCTCGGCACTCAACTTCTCCAGCTTCTTCGCAAACGCCATTCCACCATTCTTCAGGAAATTGTAAGCGGCGGCACGTTGATCGGTCAGACGAGCAACGGTGGCCATCATATGCAACGCCGTCCAATCTCCAGAAAAGCGATTCCACACGCGCCCGCTCCCCATTCCGTGTCGCCCTGCCTCCTGGCTGTCACCCTGCTCGCCGTCGACGGCATAGTCCAGCTCTTCTCTCAACAGCAGGCAGGCAGCCCACTCGGAGGTAGACAAGTTTGTGTCGCGCTCAAAGAGATTTCCAGCATCGCCATAACGCCATAGCCTCGGCTTGGCCATGGTCCAGATCTTCCAGTCCCATAAACTCAAAGGCCGCTTGCCACGGGCTACCAGCAGACGCGAAGCCTGTCCGTTGTCCTCTTCTGCATCTCTCTGCACTGGATCTGCATCGGCTTCTGCATCTCTCCGCGCGGGATCTGCGTCTGCTTCTCCATCTCTCTGCAGGGGATCTGCACCTGGTTCCGCATCTCTCTGCACGCGCTCTGCCTCTGGAGCACGCAGCCATCTGGACTTGCCCATAACAGCATCTCGCAATTCCTGCTCGAGGCGACGTTGCTGCTCCGCAGCAGACAGTTGCCTGCAAGACTCATGAATCTGCCGGCACAGCTCCAGAATGTTTTTGCGCCCCAGGTGATCCACCAGCGTCCGCTGCTCGTCCACCATCGATTCCATCTCCAGCCCTACAGACCGAGCGCCAGCATGCTCCAGCTCCTCCAGCTTCTGCAACATGCCGACCAACATCATGGAAACTTCCCGGCCGTGAGAGTTGAAGTCCTCAACTTGCGGCTCCATGGCCAGAACACATGTCTCCGACAAGTCCTGACTGATGGACGTCTCCTGTCTGGCCTGCTCACCTGCTTCAGTCGCATCAGCGGGTCCAGTCTGCCGAACAGTACCTGGCCCAGCGTCGCCGACAGGAACAGCCACGACACAGTCGAGAACGGGAGGTGGAACAAGAGACTCCTGTCAACTTGCGATCCAGTTTCCGACATGCACACTTCGTGAACATGCACACAGACATACATACACACACATACATACATACATACATACATACATACATACATACATACATACATACATACATACATACATACATACATACATACACACACACACACACATACATACATACACACACACACACACACACACACACACACACACACACACACACACACACACACACACACACACACACACACACACACACACACACACACACACACACACACACACACACACACACACACACACACACACACACACACACACACACACACACACACACACACACACACACACACACACACACACACACACACACACACACACACACACACACACACACACACACACACACACACACACCACACACACACACACACACACAAACACAACACACACACACACACACACACACACACACACACACACACACACACAAACACACACAAACACACACACACACACACACACACACACACACACACACACACACACACACACACACACACACACACACACACACACACACACACACACACACACACACACACACACACACACACACACACACACACACACACACACACACACACACACACACACACACACACACACACACACACACACACACACACACACACACACACACACACACACACACACACACACACACACACACACACACACACAGACATACATACATACATACATACATACATACATACATACATACATACATACATACATACATACATACATACATACGTACTCCTCGCTGCCAAACCATTCGGCCAGAAGCTGTCGATTGATCTCGGCCACGCCGCTACGGTAGACTGGATTCGTCTCTCGAAGTGCTTCCGCCTGCTGCACAAAGTCGTTCACAGCTAGTTCAAGCCACACTACCAAAGCCACTACCGAGCCCTAAAAAGTCCCGGCCAGAAAGCACTACCCTAAGCACACGCTCTCTCCTTTTTGACTTTGCCGGAAATGCAGCTCAGAGTACGAAGCACAAAGCAAGCAATCGAATTGCGGCAAAGCTGAGTAGACAAAGCTTACCACCGAACGGACATATGCCCCGGCATCAAATCACAGCGAGTGAGACACATGGGTGAATCGTCATGTACAAGATGCCTGACCGGACGTACCGGACTACTAGGCAGAGCGAAGCACTCAAGGTGCGGCATATGAAGACAGGGACATTCCACAAGGCGCCTCACCGGACATACCGGACTACTAGGTGAACATGGCTTGGAGCTGAGAAATTTTGGCCTAACTGGACGAACCAGACTACTGGGCCGATAAGAAGCATGGTGCCTCACCGGACATACCGGACTACTAGGCAAAGAAGTTGCACAGCCAGCGGAGAAAGGCCTAACCGGACGAACCGGACTACTGGGCCAGACGATCCAACCGCTAGACGGTAGCAAAAGAGCTAGCACAGCCGTTTAGGGGACGGGGCCCCCCTGGGCAGACCCGGCAGACAGCTTGCGAGTATGGTACACGTCTCAAAGTAGAAGCAAGCACTGCTGTGAAACAAGTGCAGATGAAGGAATGACTCCTCATAATGGGAGTGGTGGGTGGGACAATAAAAGCGAAGCTACTAAGCGACGCAATGGAAACTGCAAGAATTCGGTGCGTGGCTTGAACCAAAAGCAACAAAGTACGGTGATCTTTCACAACAGTAAACAGACATGAGTAAACACATGAACCGTTCACAGCTAGTTCAAGCCACACTACCAAAGCCACTACCGAGCCCTAAAAAGTCCCGGCCAGAAAGCACTACCCTAAGCACACGCTCTCTCCTTTTTTGACTTTGCCGGAAATGCAGCTCAGAGTACGAAGCACAAAGCAAGCAATCGAATTGCGGCAAAGCTGAGTAGACAAAGCTTACCACCAATTTAACACTGGCAAAGTCAAAGCTCGCCCCGAACAGCCCAATTTTTAAAAGTGAGCGAAGACGTGCCAGGCGTACCCCCCAGTTGACTGGGTGGATCAAGCGGAGTGTTGTAACATGGCTTCCGTGACTCAAAGTTCCAAGCGCAAAGCCAAAAACCAGAGCTGCTCCCCGAAGCCAGTCGCCTCGTAGAAGTCGTGTCACGTGAGGACCCCCCAATAAGGAGGGGAAAGAAAAAGCACGGCTAGGGTCGATTGCCCAACTGTCGGAGCACAGAACAAAGTACCGATCCAATGCCTTGGATGACTGCACACAGAGAGGCCTGAACCTCCGCCAAACGAGTGTTGCAAAGCTCGAGGTCGGCCTCCATGTCAGACAACCGGACTGTGTGCCCGCTGGACGACTGCTCCAGGGCGAGGACACGAGTGAGAAGCCCATCTGTTGTCAGATGAGCGCCCGACAGGTCCCCTTGCAGGATGGCTACCTGATGCCTGAGACGAGAGACCTCCTCCCGCAGAAAAGCCACCTCGTCAGAGCGGTCCATGTGCATGGCCCGCGGGTAGAAAAGCCAGCTGCGGAAGCCTTTCAAAGTGATGTACAGTAAAAGGACATGCAAAGCGTTCTATGTCAAATGCAAAGAGTGCTCTAATGCTCCCTGAGAGCCACGTGGGACAGAGGCCGCGCGGGAAAAGAGAGGCCGTTATGGCACCGCCGCTGCTCGTCAGGCTGTCCAAGCATGAGAAAGGCTGACAGGAACCCCCAAAAGTGGGATAAAAGGGAGAAAGCATCCGTGCGTTCATTTACTCCAACAGACGGTGCGCGGATCTGAAGCATTGAGCGGCGCATATCTCCTGGCGAGGTTGCAGGCAGGGGGCCTAAAACCAGCTGAAGGAAACTATCTTACCGCCCGAAAGACCCACAGGCCGAAACCCAGGCTTAGGGACAGTGTCCAAATGAGGTCAGAGGAAGCCGCACAAAAAAAAAATTTTGTCTGCCACAAGTTGAGTTATCCCAAGGGAAAGAAATGTGCCTCCAAAGAGAAAGCTTGTAATACTGGGCACAGGGAGCTGCAGGCGTTGCGTGGCGTGCTCAGAAGAACAGCAAAACAAGACGGAGCCATCCTTCTCGCCAAAACGCACGCTGGCCCTGGACTGGTAGGTCCTAGCGCGTGGGGCTGAAACGCGGAAGCTGCGACGAGCCGAGAATTTAAGGACTGTGTGACAATCCTGAAGGCCTGTAAGAGGCTCCGAACTAGCCGAAAAGGGAAGCCGGCCTGATTCTTGACAGGAAAAGGAGAGGGTGTAGGCAAAGCCCCCTACTGACTGCCAGCAGAACAAACGCACTGAGCCAAGCACGGCCTAGGGCTCCGTATGGATTGGGCCGCAGTCCTATACCGGGGGGAAAACCGAAGACTCGGGGTGTAGCTCAAAGTCACCGGGTCAAGGGAGCTTTAGGCAAATGCCGGGCCTCCAGACGCGAGAAGGAGCACGATATCTCGGAGCTTTGGTGGCCGAAGCAGCCAAGACCTGAGCGAAAAGAAAAGGAGGGGCAGCCCACCGTAAGAGCGGCGGATTATGCGCTATGAAAAAGAGAAAAACTGGTGGAGTAACCCGAATTAATGACGCTTACGCTGCCGCCAGTATTTCTCCCTCCGTGCAGGCACCAAAGTCGGCCGACTGCCTAAGCACGTGAGACCTGCTCAATGAAATCACGGAGATCAGAAAGGAGGATCTTGAAGCAGGAAGCATGTCTAAGAATGTCAATGCCAATTTCGCGGTATAAGCCCCGCAAAGCTAGCCCAGGAGCAGAAGCACGGAGTGCCATGGTGCTGTTGAGGGCACACAAACAAAAGAAAGTGCAGGTACAAAGGCTGTTTAAAAGCCTGCGTAACCAAGCACACCTGAAAAGGAAGGCCCTGTGGAATCAAGAAAAGAAGGGGTCACCCTCACGAGTTGCTTGGTGCTTCAGCTAGAGGAAACTCCTCCGACTCAGGCTCTGGGGACATCTCGGCCAAGTTGCGGACAAAGAGAGCTCGCTCTTGAGGATGTTGTGCCAAAGCGTCCAAAAGAGTCTTGACTAAGTCGTTCTCGAGGCGGATGGTACTCCATCGCGCCTTCCAATTGTGCGAAAGTATTTGCCTAGCGGACGCAAAGGAACGATCCTTAGTCAAAGCATCCCAAAGCGGGCCGTCCGCGGCATCGCGGATCTGATAGAAACGCGCGTCTGACATGGGCTCGTCCTGGGACGACATAATGGCAAAGCTCAGAGAAAAGTTGCACTATCCCGTTGGAGTGGGAGACGTCACAAACAGTCTTGGGCCCCAAAGGCTGGCGAGAGGGCACAGACGCAGGTGAACCCCGCAGGGGCGCAGATGAAGCAGACTCTGAAAGTTAGACAGAACAAAAGTAGGCAAGCACAATACCCAATGATACGCACTGATAGCCTGGGGTGTAAAAATCGGAGAACTGGCCGAGTCGCGCACGGATGCACCGAGAAAAGCTCCAAAGACAAGCCGTCTCGGCGTCTGCGGGAGTGGCATAAGCCAAGACCTGCACAGGACGGAGATGTCCCTGAAAGGAGGGCTGACCTAACGAGCCGAAACCTTTGGGCCCGAGAAGTAGGAGATAAGAATCACAAGGACAAAGGCTCAAATGAGTGTCCCCAATGTCGACATCTGAAGGAAGACATGACAAAAGCACGGTGCTCTAGGGACCTGAAAGGGCTCAGCAACACTGATGTATGCCAGCATCTTGAGTCAGGGACGCCTGGCGGAAAGGTTCCAGGAGCCGGTGGGACCAATGGCCTCGAAATGCACAAAACGCCCACCACCAAGTGAAACTAGAGACTTATAACCCCCGTAAGGCACGAAGCCGACGCGAATCTGACGCTCAATGGCCCAGGAGTTGGAGTGCGGTTGCGGTCTCAAGGAGACAAAATCCCCGCAAGCACAGTGAAGAAAAGACGGTCAGACTGCAATGAGGCAAGCACTCGCGAGGCCAGGGCAGGAGAAAGGCAGACTCTAGGTGGTCGTATCGCACCTGGGGCAGACCAGGGGTCATGAAGTCCTAACTGGCTGGCGTGTAACTTGGATGACATGAAGCCAGCATGAGACCTGTAGACAGGTTTAACACTCTTGCACCGGTAACGAAAGGGAGATGCCCAAGGTTCAAGATGTGCGGAACGGGGGAGCATGCTGAAAAGCCTCTGAGCTGCTGACTCCAACGGACTGGGACCAGAACATCAGCGGGTCGAGGTCGAAACCTCCCGAGAAAAATGAAAAGAGGGCCGGTCGATGTGGGAGGGCGGCTTCGGGAAAAGGGACCCGCCAGAGCATGACAATATTCATGCGACGTCGCCCAGGGAAGCCCCAGTAGGGAAAGAAAGAGGCTGCCCCGAGTGCTATCTGTTGTTTTTTTTTCTCAAAAGCAAGCTCCAAGCGAAAGCAGAGTGACCTGACGTCACCGTACACTTTCCAGGGAAAATGAACCTGGAAGGCGCAGCCCCGGCTGCTGTCAGGAACTGTTATGCGGGCCAAAGCAAAGCAAGCCGAAGACAGCAAGCGGGGCGCAAAAGAGGCTGGGCTGAGGGAAAGATTGGACACACTGAGAGCTGCGCCCGGCAACATGTGAGCAGGTTCCAAAGACAGACCTGGGAGCGAAAGCTGCATGAGAAGGGGCACAAGAATCTGGAGCGAAAGCAGCCCCAAAACCGCAGGCCCACTCGGATTTGCATCGGCGCGTTCTGAAGCCAATCGTCCTTCAGCAGCCTAAGGCGCCCGGAGGAAAACGCGGTGAGACAAAGGCCAAAACGGACTATGTACTGCGCCCCGCCAGAATGAGCAAAGCCAAAGCAGAGGGCGCCAAAGGAAAGACAAGGTGCTGGAGTGAGGGCTTTCTAGGGCTGCCCTTGTGCTCTCCTAAAAGCTTTGTAGCAGATGCCACAGCGGTGACGATGAGGTAAATCTTCGCGCGTAAGAACTACCCCGCAATGGCCAGCTCCGCAGTCTTGACATGTAGAGCGGCAGTAAATTTGCTGGACAATCACCGTTTCGTTGTGCTGGCTGAGTGGGAAGGCGTCCGACCCCATGCCAGTGGAAAAAGGAGGGACAGTGTTTAAAGGAGGCGCCGGTGGTGGCTGGGGACGGTCGGACTGTGATACCCAAAGCCAAAGCCATTGGCCGATGTTCCATCCATGGCCTGCTTCCCTGGCGCGCTGAATCAAAGTATCAAAGGCCGAGTCCTGCTCCATCCAAAAGCGAAGCCAGTCGTCCTCCTTCCAACCACTGGTGCCATCGAGGGAAGCGGCCTCGTCCAACCACACATGTGCACGAAGAAGGTCAGCGGGGGCCAGACCAAGGGAACGGTGGCCATTAGGAAAATGCGGCCAATGGCCATCGAAAGCAGTATGCGCCTGCGTGGTCTGAGAAGCTGACGTGCTCGGGTTCGAAGCGGCCTTCTCCATCTCCTCAACCCAATGGAAAGCCCAATCATCAGAGCCGAAGCCAAAGACAGTATCCATTTTTTCAGCAGCCTCTGTTGAAGGAGTGAACGCTGGAGAGGACGAAAGCCAATGCCACAGCCATTGCGCCGGTGAAAAGCCACTAGTCGCCGGCATGTGGCGCGCGTCTTCCAACCAAGATACCGCCTTGTTTACCTCCGTATCCGCAAGGCCCAGGAAAATGTCGACATTTGCCATTGCCAGCAAAAAAGCAAAGATGGGCAGGGCCACCAAGGCAAGAGACAACTTTCGTGTCAAAGTTGGAAAGGAAAGCTAAAACGAGGATCAAGGCTCTGAAGCAAAGCGGCAAACGGGAATGAAGAAGCTCTGGATGCAAAAAAGAAGCACTGATTTGCTGTGTAGTTGTTACACACGAAGCTCACGAACGACGCTCAATCGCAGTTCAGATTGTCTGAGTGCGAGGCCCGGGGAAAAGCGCTGCAATCCCAATCTACCCCCCCGTCGGGTAAGGGTGAAGAGCCGGGCCGAAGCGAGTAAGCACTGAAGCTCCGATGCAAGCACCGACATGAGTGCAAAATAAAGAAAGCCAAAGCAAAGTGATGCAAGTCTGCCCGAAAGCGCGACCCCCTTTCTGAGGCTCGCAGCAGAGCAAAGATTCGCGTTCAAAAAGGGGAGCGGCCGCTGTCAAACCAGACCTGACCCGATATCAAGGGCAAAATGAAAATTTCCCAGAGGGCCTGGAGATTTTCCTCCTGCACAGGTTAACAGGCAGTCCTTATGCGGGATTAGGGCTTAAGGGTTGTAAGGGTTGAAACCTATGCCCCTCTTTTTTGGTATCCAGTCGACGACCAAATGGGAAAGAACGCGGGAATGGTTAAAACTATGGACTTGCATACGGGAGACATGCCCGAATAAAGAATGCCAATTAATGTGATAGAAGCCTTTCCAAAGAGAGCCTCCTGTGGCTGAAGCAATGCAAAGCTCCACGGGCTGAGGTGAAAGCCGTAAAATGCCATACAGGAATGTGATTGCGCTCCAGGGCAACAGCGGGGCTTCCGAAAGAATGTATGGTATTGACAAAGCTGAGCGCTGGGCTTGATGTAGGCGGTCTGGAAGGATCCCTCGGGCGAACAGGCCAAAAACCCCCTAAGCCAGACCTGAATTGTCAACCGAAACGTCCGCTGGAGGTTGGCGGAGCCAAGAAGGCTAACAACCGAGACTGTAGAGACGTCTCGCCCTGAAGTCTATAACGTTCGCGAGACCCTGGGTGTCCGTTCTGCATGAGTAGCTCCGGTGATGGTGTGCGACACCCGAAAGAAACACACAAAAGATAAAAGGCCTCCACCCCCCTTTTTAGGTCGGGAAGGCCGGTAAGGCAGGATGTGTGTAAGGAAAGCAACAAGCCGAGCTCAAAGCAAGACGGAGTCGGCCTCCCAGGGCTCCCGGAGCAGGAACAGCCGAAGGGTGTGGCCTGCTCTCGGCTACAAAAATAGAAGCTGACCAGAGTCAGAACGCTCAAGGCCTACAGCCACGAAGAAGCAAGGAAGGGACCTGACGGTCTCAAAAATTGGAGAATGCGACAAAGCAAAGAAATGAACTCGCAATAAATGCACAGGGGCAATAGGCATTAGGAGGCAAAAATGTCTCCAAACCTAAGAAGCTCTGATGCTCGGAAAGTATGCTCAGCAGGCAGACGCTCTGAGTGCAAGGCAGAAAAGAGATAATCTTCCAGCACCCCCTTGGGGCCTGAGCGAAAGCTAATGATGCCGGCTCTGAGAGGCAAGTTATTGAACTGCACAGAAAAGACACACGAAAATTGGCAGCCCCGATCA
The DNA here is from genome assembly GCA_905221605.1 of Symbiodinium natans. Lineage (NCBI taxonomy): Eukaryota > Dinophyceae > Suessiales > Symbiodiniaceae > Symbiodinium > Symbiodinium natans. Next base: position 121,987 of record CAJNDS010000212.1, read on the forward strand.
TGCAAAGCACTCTAGAAGAGCATCAAAGAGCGAAGCCTGTCGTGGTGCGTGCGCACACCGCTCGAAGAAGTTGAAATGATAGCGAGAACGGCACCTGAGCTCAATGGACAATGTCAAAAAAAAGAAATGGCGAAGAGAAGGAAGGGCATGGCGCTGGCCCCTCACCACAGAACAAAGTGATTTTTGCACAAAAAGGCAGGGTCGAGCGCAGGCAAAAGGTCAGCCAAAAGCGACAAGCTGAGCTGAGGGTGAAACGACTCCCCGATTCAAGAGCATACTGCCAAGAGGCATGAAGGTTGGCTGCGGGACTTCTCAAGCCAGAGGAAAAGTGCCAATGGTGCGTCTTGGGATAAAAGCCAGAAATTAGCTGGGCTGATCACTGGCGGCTTCGTCCTCCAGTACAGCAGGTGTGGTCGGAGACCCAGGAGAAGCTGTAGTCGGTGGAGCTCCCGTACTCTTCGGTGCTGCTGGAGGTGGAGCAAGACCAATGAAAGAAGCCGTCGCCGATGGAAGGGTCGGAGTAGAAGTAGAAGGGTGAGGAACCGCATAGACCCCAAAAGGCAACTTTATAGCCACAACAACTTTTCGGAGATAAGTGTAAATCCCAATGTACGTGTATAGCATCAGACGAATATAAAAGTTGAATCCCATGTGGATAAGCAAAGGACCCTAGTGGTCTCATTCAACAGAATAGACGAATGATCAACTTATTCACTTGGGCGCGATTGTTCCTTTTTTCTTCCGATGGCAATGCCACAAGTCGGGAGAATCCAAAAGCCCTCCCAGGGCCTCCAAGGTCACGCATCACCGTACACGAGTGAGCGCGCCTTAGACATCCCCGGGTGGGTGGGTGGGGAAAGAATTTTTCAGGCTCTGTGTCTATCTCAAAAGCTCTCAGCCCACAGCTTGACGATGCAGACAAGCTCAAAATGCAGAGCCTTACCTCAAGGTTGAAAAATTCTCAATCTCTTAAAAATCATGATACTCACAAGTTCCCCAAATACTGCAAGCGGCGTCATGACGAGCAAATGTTAAAACCATGATGCACGCAAGTTGCTATACGAGGGAAGTAGCTTCCCAGATTACAAAGATCCGAAAAGCGAGTTTCAAAAGTGACAGACAACTTTTGAAACATTGTGTGTCTATAAAGCTATAGGAGACGAGTCTCCAATAAAGCTTATAGCCACAACAACTTTTCGGAGATAAGTGTAAATCCCAATGTACGTGTATAGCATCAGACGAATATAAAAGTTGAATCCCATGTGGATAAGCAAAGGACCCTAGTGGTCTCATTCAACAGAATAGACGAATGATCAACTTATTCACTTGGGCGCGATTGTTCCTTTTTTCTTCCGATGGCAATGCCACAAGTCGGGAGAATCCAAAAGCCCTCCCAGGGCCTCCAAGGTCACGCATCACCGTACACGAGTGAGCGCGCCTTAGACATCCCTCTTCAACTCAAGCGGGCTCAGGAGTTCGCCTGACATGCAGCATGAAGGGTGATCACAAGAGCAAGTGCCCCAGAAAGGAAAGTTTGACGAGCCCCTTGAGGGAGCGTCCGAAGGATTGCTAGGACTTGGTACACGTGCTATCCAACCAATCATGGGCACTGCATCGGCCCGCTCAAACTCGACAAGAAGTGATCGCCACACAGTGTCCCTGGAGGTCCCACTCACACAGGCGGCATGAACACCTGAGTGGTCCACGAAAAACAAGGCCCTTGAGGAATTCAAGTAAGACCCCCATAGCCGCCTGGCGACGACAACTGCAAATAACTCAACGGGTCCAATCAAATGGCGCTTGCCGGCATTGCTCCACTTTTGAACAAGAGCAGCGGGCATTCTGCACGCGAAGAAGCGGGTGTTCCAACTTCCCTCATGGTGGTGGTAAAGGATGCCGCCTATGGTGCAGACAGGATGGCCGTCTTCAAACTCGCAGGCCCCATCGGTGAAGACGCAAGCACACCCTCTCGGTATCGCCGTGGGGATTGCCCGAGGGGGGCCCGAAACCAAGCGCTGCTTAAGGTTTTGGAAGGCAGCGCACTCGAACTTGCCAAGACGCAACTCCCCATTTGAAGAGCACAGGGATCTAAGCTCCATGAGGGCTAAACGCCCCAACCTCCCAACAGCTGGCCTTCCATGAACTGAATGCGTCCAAACAAAGATGCGACCTCGGAGGCCTTAAGAAAACCCTTGTCAAGCACTTGGTCGATGGAGGCGGACATCTCGGTGCACTTGTCCTCGCGATTTGCAACTCTGACATGCTTAAGGGTGGGGTCAGACAGGTCTAGGGTGACACCCAAGAGGTTTGCAGAAGGAGCGAAGCCTTCCTCCTTGTCAGCGGCTCGAGTAAAGCCGAGAAGGGAAAGGATGTTGTGCACGGTCTTCTCACAACTCCCGGCAAGTGCTGACAACTCCAGCAGGGGATAATCACAGTCCAAACAATCTCGTCGATGGCTCGAAGCGTGAGCTTGTCGCAAGGGGCAAAGGCACTGTTGACCCCATTCTCGGCCAAGTCATCGATGGGCCTTAGCTTCCCTCTTTGCACTGCAAATCGACGGGCAGGGACCCATGAGCCCTTGAAGTAGTCTTCGAGTTCGTCCCAGGACCGAGCTGGGTCCAGCCACCCCTTTTCCGAAGACTCAGCATGCGTGATGTCGAAGAGCTCTTGCTCATGAGGATTTGCCGGGCCTTGGGCTATCTTATCCCACAAGAGGCTTCAAGACCTCAGCCTGTTCCATCAAGCCGTCCACAGTCAGTTCTGCCGGTTTAGGGTCCAGAGGAAAAACACCGCTAGGCTTTTCCTCCCCGACAAGCCGGAAACCATGCGTGAGGTCGTGGTGCAAGTGCTCGTCGGGCCAATCCAAGGATTTGGCAATCCTATCAAGGAGGAGAAGCTTCTTACCTCTTACCACGCTTGCCACGGAAGGGTGGAGGGACGCGTGCAGTTGTTCCTCGCGCCCCTCCAACTTCTGAGCCCACTTCCTCCAGGTGAGGTAGAGGTCCAACCTGCGTCGAACAACCGTCAAAGGACCATCGAGGAGCACCCTGGCGAGAACGGTCAAGGCCTGGTCAGGTAGGGCTGTGGCCACGTCAAAGGGGTGTGTTAGGGTATGTCATTACCCAGGCTTCCTGCAGGATTCTCTGGAGCAGTCGGGCCACCCTGTTGAATGCCGTGACGCTGGCGGAAGCGCGCCGAAAGGTGACACCTTTGAGACATACCCCACCACACGGGAATCAGACGGTCTGCGCAAGCTCACGACACACAGACGGTGGTCCGACGGGTGAAGGGGAAGCTGCTTGTAGGCGGATTTAAGATCCACCGTTTTCACAAGCGGACGTGCCCGCGAGGTGTTGGAAGCCCAGAACGAATGGAGCGGACCAGAGATCACCTCCCCCGTGGAGAGTGGGACATGCACATAGCCTTTGCAAATCAGGGCGCGCATGATGAATGCTTGGCAAACTGCAAGGGGTCCCGGTACACACCACAAGTGATTGATGCCACAGCAGAGTGCACCCCTCCTTCAAAGTTAACCCGGAGAACCTTAGAACCGACAGGCACGGGGCCCAAAGCAGCGCACAGGCAGTTCTTGTCATCAAGCGCAGGCAACTGGCCGGACGGAAGGGAGACAGTGACCTGGTAATGGTACTCATCGATCAAGACAACAGCCTTAGAAGTGCGTGGCTGCTTGTGTGTGGCCGTTCGGGCCGACTCATTCGAGAGGTCGGACGGAGAAGGCATAGCATGAGAGGCACCCAGGGCCAGCGAGGCCGCGGAAGCATACCTAGTGCAAAACACCTTGGGATACTCGGCTTCATCGGCAGTTGAGAAATCCCCGGAAGGAAGGATGCCCCACGGGCGGTGAGGGTGGGAGTTGTCGCACTGGCGGGCAAGGGCGGACAACTCGGGCAGAGAGGTCCAGAGCTCCTGATGCTTAGCGCGCGCCCCCGTGCATGCAGGCGTCATAAGGCACAACGGAACAACGAGGACGCAAGTGAAGGAACTCAGGCAACAACCACATGTAGGAGCGAGCAGGGTTCTCCACGCAGAAGTGAGTGTGGGCGCCTCCTCAAGCAGCCAAGCACAGAAACGCGCAGCGTGACGGTATATCGAGTTAGCAGAGTCGACCTTGGCCTGCCACGAGGGAGAAAGGCCGGGCAGCCCCGCAGGGAAGGCCTCGGTGCGAAGGGCAGGCGGAGATGGCTGCCCTTTGATCGGTTCCGCGTGCCCGCGAGGCCGTGCCACAGGGAGGCGCAATGTGAATGAGGAACACCTGCCGGGCCTGCACAAGCCGGCGAAGGTAGCCCCACGAAGACTCCAAGCGTAAGTCAAGATGCACACAATGCACCAAAGGAACATGGCGGTTGCCAGGATGGTCGACAGCCAAGACCTGAAACCCTAGGGCTCGAAACGCCGCGGAGAGGCCAGCGGACCCACAGCACAACTCGAGGAACATCAGTTTTTGCGGCCGGACGGCCGGCAAGGCTGCTGAGTCGGTCATGGCAGTCGAAGGCCCAGGGGGCCCCTCCGAGGCGGCGGCTTCTTGCATTGCGGTGTCAGGGCTGGCGGGGTGACCCGAGGGGCTAGGGGGACTACACCCCGAAGGCCTAAGGTCAGGGTGCTCAGTTGCAAGGATATTGTTCTGTGCCGTTTGTCGCATCCGCCTCCGTCAGCTACCAAAGACATCCTGAGAGCATCCGTGGGTTCTGGACCCGTTCGACCCTTCACACAACGTGTTGCAACTTGGCATCCAGCATAACGGCACATGCAATGGACTCCTCACTCCTCGAGCGAGCAAGTCTTCAGGTCTGGTCTCTTGCCGTACCTTTCTGTGCCCTGTCTGTAAGAGCAGCGGCTGAGCGGTGGCTTGTGACGATGTGCTGTGAATTGGACTCTTCCTCAAGTGGAAGAAGCCGAAGGTGGATGACCTTATCGAGTTGCGAGTGACTTCCTGGCAGACCAGAGGCTCAAGCAGGAGAGATCTCCACGCGATTTGAGCCGGGTGCCTGAGGCCACAGGTAGCAAACTTCTCCTAATCTGATAGACTTGCGCAATGGCGCCGAGTTCTGGAGGTCTTGGGGCTTACCAGCCTAAAGACCATGCGAGCTTGATGAGAAAGATGGAAAAAGATCTGCAGAACCAGAACCTTCTCTCTATGGCCAAGGGGGTCGGCTACAATCCCAGCACACGAGAGCCAAGTAGGGTTACTGTCCAGGGGGACAGTGGCGCTATGAAATTCCATATGATGCCAAAGGAGTGGGGAGCTCGGGGCATCCAATCCCACATTGATTTTGAGCAAATCGAGGCCATGTGGGCCAAAACACAAACCGTGAAGCAGCGACACCTACTTAGGTGCAAGAAACAGCAGTCGTCCCTCATTTCGAAGGGCTTTCCGTGCAGTTGTGCATGGATATCTGGGATGGAGCTAGGCGTGCTGCCAGATGAGGACGCATGGCTGGGCGAAGTTGCAGTGTCGCATGAGGCCGATGTCCTTAATATGACGGCTGCTAAAATGACAGCCCATGATGAGTTTGAGCTTTACTGCGTTCAGTCCGAACTATTCGACATGATCGACGTGTGTTTTGAGTGTGAGCTTCAGACGTACCACATCGCAGGGGATGAGGATACGAAGGAACCAGGCTCCCGACTCGAAGATGTATCGCTTTGGTGCGGCTATACAATCAAGGACGGTCATGGTAGTGCCGGTGTTCATCCGGGTAAGGGTTTCGAACAAGCCCTCTTCCAAGACCCGTTCCTGGTTGAGCCTGACTGTTATGCTGAGCCTCCAAAGTGCGAACCGTCAATTTCATGCACACCTACTTCAACTTCAAGTTTCTCATGTTTTGCGGGCGGAGTCACTTTCTTTGCTGCGGTGCTCGAGGATTGGGGTTTCAACCCGTGGAGCGGGTGCAGAGTGGGGGAAGCGAAAAACCCAGGACCTGCTGCTATGTCCATTCTGGGAGCTGACTTCCTGGAAGAGATCAAGATCATGATACGGGAAATGGTTCAACAGGCAATCCGTGAGGCTTTCACTGCTGGCCCGTCTCCCAGTGCCCGAGATGGGGCTCGCGAATGCAATGAGTCTAACGACGATGAAGGCAAGCGCAAAAGGCGACGACGTGATGGCAAAGGCGAAGGGGGCAAATCAGGACAACCAGAGCAACAGGCGAGTGGTGCTGATCTTCGCAGTTCTGATGCTTCCTCAGGGACTACACCTAGCAGGGGTAAAGGCAAAGGAAGTTCGGGCGCTGCGCGCAAGGTCCTTTTGTCTGACGCCGCTGACAAGCAGACCAAACAATCCGGCCATAAATCCCCAGACAAGGATGGATGGATCAAGGTGCAACGAGCCCCGCCAGTAGGTGATTTCAAGCTTCGACCTCAAGACTGGGATTCAACTATCGTCCAAGTCGACAATTTCGCTTCTGAGTTGGATAGTGCAGCGAACGATGCTGTTTTCAAAGCAGTGGTATTGTGCAATACTGAGGAGCAGGAGCTGATCAATACTATGTTGGCAGGCACGGCGAAGAAACATAGTGTGCTCACCATTGTCTTGGGCAAGTGTGACAAGGCTCAGCGCATTCCAGGTAAGATTGGAGACCGTCTTTGTTTTCGAGATGGATTGGCCACGAAAATCACCTCGCAGAACACCGCGGCCCCACAGCCTACAGGAATGAAACAGCAACAGGTCCAGATCGCAGCCAAGGCTACACAGGTCATCAGTGTGCGAGTCCCGTCTCTTTTCATGGAGCGGGAAAAATGGGACATGTTTGCAAAAAATCCATCAAAGTCAATAGTGCAATGGTGCGGGGACCATCACGTGCAAACCATTGACACTTTTGCGTGGAAGGAGGAACAAGATCAGCGCATGGGCCGTCAGCTATACGGGTTGGTACGCTTACTACAAGTGGACGTGACTACAATTCTTCGTGCTTCAGGTCATGGGGGAATTTTTATTGAAGACATTTCTCGGAAAACTCGGGCCGCGGTAGAGTGGATCTCCCGTATCTCATCGGACGAGCAACACCACGCGCCCTCAGAGCCACAGGGGACCTGGGTTTAGTGGTCCGGGGCAAACAGTTGGGTTGGCGACGGTCGGTCAAGGCGGATGAGGCAGTGGCCACAGTATGGATGCTGGAATCCATCCCCAAGGAGTGGGACACGGACCAAATTAAGGAAGTTTTGAGGACATCCTTTCAAAACGTTACCCTGATCAAGCAAAGACATGTGAAAGGATGGCGCACCTGTTGGTTTAGGGGTGCTTTGCAGGCCAAGGATAATCGAGATCTCGTGCCGGTAGCTGTTGAGTACATGGGTGCTGCTATGACGCTATGGGCAGTTCTTGCACCTCCCCGCAACACACCTCGCAAACAAAGGCCGCTTCGAGGAGCAACCATGAGCTTGGAGGCCAAACGGTCAATACTAGACCCAATTGCGGAAGCTGCAGGTGTGACTGGTGGGACAGAGGTATCGCAGAATGCACAGAAAGAGGAGTCTGTCGCCAAGAGACCTAAGGTTGAGAAACGCAAGATACCGACTGGAACAAAATTGCAAAGCATGCCTGGTGATGGATCTTGCGGTTTTCATTGCTTTGCTGAGGGCCTGAAGATTTTGTCGAAAGACAAACAAGTTGTTCATCCTCGGGAGATGCGAGCAAAAGTTGCGGCCCATCTCCAGCGATATGAGAAGGAGTACGTGCATATGTGGGATGGAACAGGACCGAGTGGACAGAAGCTGCCTTCATGGAATGAGTATGTTGAGGCTGTGTCCAAAGAATCCGCATATATCTCGGAGATGGAGATTGCAGCCTTATGCCGGATTTATGATATCCGGGCCATTTTAGTGCCGGAATGTGCATCTTTCCCTCCAGTCACATTTCACATTAAGCAGCAAAAGCGAGTCATCGGTTTGTGGCACACGCATCAACACCTTGACCTCTTGCTACCTGATGGTCAGACAGGCTACCCAAAGGAACTGCTGGAGGTCAAGAACGGGCCAACTTTTGGCGTTCGAGTTGGAGGCGCAGAGTCTGAAGCTGGTACCGTTTGGACTTCGAGGGCCTCTCAGGTAAAAGGAGCCAACATAGTCCCTAGCAGTAAGCGTTCTTTGGAAGGTACCGTGTGGACTAACAAGACGGCTCGCAGTAGCGCAGCTGGCAAACGCAACGCAACTTCGCAGCCGGATGGACTAGACAGCAGGCCTCATGGAACTGCCTGCCAGCGCACTATTTGGACGACAAGTGCCAATTCCCTCCCGAACCTGCCGGCCAACCCCGACCTCGAACATGACATCGATGCTTTGGATAGCATGATCTCGGAGAGCTTGCTTGACTCAAATAATAGCATCCAATCCAACAAGAAGCGCAAATGTCCTTGGCGTGTTCGAGACCCGATGCCAGTTGATAAGATTTTTCGATGTAAGCTCTGTCCCTTCCAGAAACCGGTCAAGGACGCCAAGAGTTACATCAACTGCCGAGCTAAGCACTGCAACACACATCATGAAGGCAAAGGTCTACCAGGAAAGCATTTCCGACCCATGATGGAGAACGTGAACGGGGACCTTGAACGTTTCTTTTGGAAGTGCCCAATCTGTCGAAAAGGCGTCACTAAGGAACTAAGGGCGAAGATCAACGCGAAGGCCTTTGCCGCTATGAAACGCGCCCATGGAGCTGAGCAGCATCCTCGAATCGATCGGGCACGATGGTTGAAAATAGCCAAGAAGCCCATGGACAAGGCCAAAGTCTCAAAGAAGCACCGGTTCCAGAAGCTGAATGCCAAAGTGGTCAATCACCTGCAGGCGCCGCCAGTGCCAACGACAAAATTTCGCATGTATATTTGGCCACATGCCAAGTGCACCAAGAAGAAGATTACAGGCATCACTTTTACACATGCTTGGTCGTGTAGACAATGCGGTTCTTGCTTCAGACGCCAGGGCACTGCCAAGAAACACCTTTCCAGGCCTTGTGTACCGCAGTCAAAAAAGACCTGCACCTACAGACTGAACGTGCTACAGAGATTGAGAACTTGGGCGGCGTCAGCACGTCAGAAGCATGGCCTCTCTTCGGACATTATCAGTGCTACTTTTGACTCAGCAGCTGAGGCCTTGAGTGCGAGTTCCACCTTGTCAGCATCTTCCTCAAAATCGCGAGTTTGAATGTCAATCGTAAAGGTGTGTCCCTCTCCAACCTCATTGATGATTTTGCCAGTGGAATTGGTGCAGAGTTACTTTCAATACAGGAAGCTGATGTGAATCCGCTGTCCAAACTTGGCTACTTGAAGGAATGGAGAAGCCTTGGAGCCACCGCTATCCTGAGTCAGCTGGATGATGGCGCCAACTCGCACAGGGTAGCACTGGTCTCCAAATTGCCCATTCAGCCGGTGACCCTGAAAACCGAATTGGCCTCCACTAGATACTCTGCGGGTCTCATTGATTGCCGCATTTCTGGCCGAATTTCAAAGGTCCTGATGGTTGCTTTTTATGGATTTCCCAATGACGCACATGCCACTTCTCAAGCTCTGTTGGAGGTTTTTGAAGCTGTTAAGAGGTTTGGTGGTGCTTTCATTTTATTGGGGGATTACAACATGACCCAGGAGGAGGGCGCCGTCAGAGATTTACTGATGGAGGGAAGTGCTCGATCCTTGGATGAGATGTTTTTGGGCCCCCTTCCCCCTACAAATCCGCTGAACACCAGACGTATAGATTTTGGCTTGGCAGACTCCACGGTGTTGGCCACGGACGTCCAACATTTCAGGCGTTGTGAGCTTTCTGACCATGCCATCATCTGCTATAGTCTCGACAGCAGTGCTCTTTCCACTGGCCATGCGCAGCCAACCTTCGCAAATTTGTCCCAAAATGATCCTGAAAAAATTGCCCAATCGTTTGAGCTGAGCTGGGACATCCACCGGTTTGATAGTTACCTTGACTCTGGCGACCTGGATGAAGCGTGGCGCCTTTTGTCAGATGCTGGGGAGGCCTCGCTGGCCAACAAGGAAAATGCCGGACAGTGCCAGGCCCGAAGCGAAGCATGGAGTCCAAAGCAGCGGCCCCTGGTTAAACAGTCTGTGCATGTGCGTGGCCATGAGTCCCAAGGTGTTCGAGGCCTTCGAAGACTCACCACACGCCTCCGCCAACTTCACCAACAACGGCATTGTGATGATCTACGTGAGGCCATTGTTCAGTCCCTTCCAAAACTCCGCAAATTAGTACCAGAGCTGCCTTTTTTGCCCGCCGGATGCCTGGAAGAACAAGTGGATGCTGTGCAGCAATTATATGAGCGTTACCTGGCGCAGGAACAAGAGGCTAGGGTCCAACAGTGGCGATCACGCACCAAACAAAATGTGGTGCGCCAAATATCGTGGGTGAAACGCAAGGCAGATGAGGCCCTTCGAGCTGAGCAGCAACCGCCCCCTATTGAGTCAGCGCCGGTGTCTATTCATCCCACGCTGGTCCTCAAAACCCAGGGCAAGAACTGGAAGGAGAAATGGACTGCCAAACCTGGTGACATCAACTTTCAGGCCATCAGGGAAATCTTGGAGGAAGTGCCCCAAGTCCAGCCTTCCGAAATTCAGTTGCAGATGACTGCCTTGGAACTCAAGGAGGCAGCGAAGCAAATGATAAATAAAGCCACCGGAGCGGACCAATGGTCCGCGAAATCGATGTTGCGACTACCAGAGCAATGGTGGGATGGACTATGTCGACTGTGGAACAAAATCATTGTTCTGGGATATATACCTCGACTTTGGAGGCGGGCGGTTATTATCCTGTTGCCAAAGAAAGTCGATGAAACACGTCCCATAGCATTAAGCTCGGTGCTGTGGCGTATCGGCGCCCGGTGCGTCGCTCGCAAGCTCAGACAATGGAGCGAACTCTGGTTGGACCATTGCACGTTGGGATCTGCGGCTGGACGAGCCGTCACAGACGCCCACTGCAGGGTGCACATGGCTTGGAATGATGGATGCCGCGCTTTCATACAACAAGACCTCACTGCCTTTTTCGATTCCCTGAGTGTGCCGGCAGTGGTCATGGTCCTGAATCGGCTGGGGGCACCCACAGCTTTGAAAACACTGCTGACATCCTTCTATCATGATGCTCGACGCATTTTCCGGGTAGGCGGTGTTTGGGACACCGGGTGGTTTGAGCCCACCCGGGGTCTGCTGCAAGGCTGCCCATTAAGCCCCGTGGTGGCGCTGGCTGTGGGTTGCATTTGGTCTCGCTTTTGTCAGGTTCCAGGAGCTCAGAATCTGATTTATGTTGACGACAGAATGATATGGCCGGATCATTCAATGCCCGACCCAGTGGCTGCGGTTTCTCTGGCGCTTCATAAAAGCGACATATATGATGCTGCGTTTAATTTTACCTGCAAGCCCAGCAAATGTGGAGTAGCTGCTGCCCTCGATGACCATTCGTTGGATGTAATAGCTGAAAGGCGTGGATACAAACGCACAAGCCATCTTGATATCCTCGGTGTTCGATTGGACCTACAAGTGCAAAATGCTTCCCCGCTGAAACTTCATCTCCGAGTACTGCTGTTGCGATTGCACTATCTTAAAGTCCTCGGCCCGAATGCCGCTCACAAGAAGCTGGTTATTCACAGCTTAGTCTTCTCGGCTGTTCTTTGGGCGGCAGGAGTTGCTGAGCCATGCAGCCGGGAAATCAGGGAGATCCAAAAAGCCACCCGGGCCGTCTACAAACAGCACTGCACGGACGAAACTCCTGCGATTCTGCTCTATGAGGTCTTTGGCTGGGATCTGAATTTGCGGTGGGCGCTGGACAAAGCCGCCCTGAAAGCGTTATGGCGTTACGTCTGCAAACCTCCTGAGTGGTTGGACACCTTGCCTTTGACAAATGCTTTTCCTGCTTGGGGCGTCATCTTTCCAATGGCGCAAGAGGTCCTAGAGCGACTTAACTGGCAAGCGCTTGTCCGTGACAAGGCCCTTTCTCGAACTGACGACAACGGCGTGCAAAGGAAGTACTTCTTTGGAGTCGACTCTTTCAAAGTGCTCATTCAATGGCTCACTGAGGCGCACAGATACAAGGCTGTGATGGAATGTGGTAGGGTTTCCAGAAGTTATCACAGGTCTGACGATAATTTGGCCCGCGGCATGGCGCTTCCGAAGCCCCCAGAAGGGGCAAGGTATGCTTTTGCTGGACATCGTTCACTTGGACAGCCCAGCGCCTCCTTGGAAATTCGTCGAGCTTGCCTGGCAACAGGAGGCACTGCTTGGTACCATAATGCTCGGCACGGCCTTCGTGCTATCTCTGGACAAGCTGTTCTTTGCAGATGTGGAGGTGCTTGGCCCTCCCGCCCGCACATAACCTGGACGTGTGAGCACACTCAGAGACTTCGTTGCAACCTGCAATTGCCCACCGAAAGGGTCCAGGAGCGATTATTTGGAGCACGGATTCAAGAGTTTCCTGCTGCGCCAGCAGCTGGAAACGTGCAAAGGTTTGTGCAGCGCCTCGTTGAAGTCATTTTGCGGGCACAGCTCAGTGATCTTCTGCTGGTGGCAACGGATGGCAGTTCGCAAGATGACATTGGGGCTTTTGCAATTGTTGTTGAGAGTGAGAACGAACCTTTGGCCTGTGGGGACAGCCATGAAGATCAAAGCCCTTTTCGGCAGGAACTTCAGGCCATCGTTTTCTTTCTTCATGCGTCGCGGGTTGCCTGCATCCACGGTGCCCGGATTGCAGTTTTAGTCGATTGCAAGTCGGCGATCAAAGCCGTGCAATCGCCGACCAACTGCTCAGCTCCACTGTTAGCCGGTCGTGCCCGTCGCGATCTACTACATCTCCGGGAGCAAGGCAACATCATCGATTTTGTGTGGGTGCCTTCACATGGAAAGAAAGATGGATGGCACCCGCCGACCCCTCTCGAGGCAACGAAGTGTAGGCGACTTAACCAAATTGCGGACGAGGCCGCAAATAAGGAGAGAGCTGCGCGCTGTGTGGACTCCTCGCGAGCCAAATGGCATCGAGCTTTTGAGTCCGCCGAAAAGCAAGAAATCGCAATCATCCGAGCTGCGGCAGCAGCGTCAAAGGAACTTGAAGAGTACATCCTGGCGACTCACGCTGCCAATGCTAGATGATGGCCTAAGCAAGTGTGACCGCCCGAGTCGTCAGCTCGACTGACGTGCCACACTGAATGAAATGATGATTCCGTTCTTAGGGCCTCAAATGAGAGGACCATCTAAGCCTTTGCAGCTCTGCCTGCTTGGTCTTGTAGCCTCCAGGCATCTGATGACAGCATTTTTATTTTCATTTTGTACAGCTGAGACAGATCAGCTCCATCTCCTGTGCCAGGCATGTGCAGTTTGCCTCGCGCAAGTTATGTGGCTGTTCCTGAAGTGGAACGTTTCACGGACAGGTGGACCAGTCGTGCGTGGGACCTCGCGAGCGCTTCGGCATGCCGGGGAGCTCGGGGCCTGCGCACTCATAACCCATAGTTTTCCTGGCAGACCAGAAGTCCCAGAGCAGGGAGCTTTGTGCAGTTTTGCTTTTGTCCAGCTCATGTGTAGTCCATCGCGTAGAAGCAGGAAGTACGTTCTTGTGCCACCTGAGGTCTTGATCCAGCAGCCCAGCACCTGTCCGAAATGGGCAGGTTGGACAGGCGCGGTCTGTGGTCATCTCCTGTGCGACACAACAACAGCCGTGCACATGAGTTTACAACGCGCAGGTCCCAGTCAATTCTCGATTTTTCTGCACAGTTGGATTTCGTCGGAACAGATCCTGTGACCTTCGAGGGCGAATTGGAAAAGGATTGCAGGCAACGGAAGCTCTTCGAGTGTCTCTTGGCCGTTTACAAGCATAATGCACGGAAAGCAAGTCAATTTACGAGAGGCGTTTTTCATCATTCTTCTTCCCAGGCCGCTGGTGGTGTATGAGGCTGGCAAACGTGGACAAAACCCATTTCCCACAAAGTGATGTCTACAATATCATCACCGCCAACCTTCGAGATCTGTTTGCACACTGCTGCGACGTGGATGCATCTGTGAGCGATGCTGCGCACCATCTTATTTGGAACCATGGGTTGGGTGGCCTCCCATTTGTGCAGCAATTGATTGCCGAAGCCATGCTTGAAAGGATGGAAGACCTGCTTCCAGAGTCCGTCGAAATCAGCAAAGAGGCCTTGAAGCAGGCAATGCGGTGTGCGACGAATCTTACTACCGTTCTGCGCGCACTGACGAAGCCTCAGCGTCAGAAGTGGGTGTCCCTGCTGGTCAGAGCCCTCCAAATTGAGGAGCAGGACCAAGTCCAGGAGACACTGCTATCTTATCTGAAGATCCTGTGGCGAGTTGATGACGAGCCCAGAGCAAGCTATGCAGAAGCAGAGGAGCAACTGAAGGGTTTCTCAATGCATGCCAACAAGCATTTGCAGATGGAGATTTGGCAGTTCCACTACTGCTGAATTCTGTCTCACGCAGCCAAACGCTCAACGAAAGCTTCAGCCAAAAAGCAATATAGCAAAAAAGGGTTCAGTCGCGACAGCAGCAAGCCGACGCGCAGCCCCAGCCTCCAGCATGCTACATAGAGGCCCGAAATCTCCTGCCCCCACACACACGCTCTTGCAGAGGGAAAGGTCAGACGAGTCAAGCCTAAGTGCCCTCATGTGTCTCCTCATGGGCTCGAGACAGCAAGGGCGCGCGGGGACTGGCAATGCATCGATCCGCGCGACACTCAGAGCTTGCGCTTGTTCTCTGTTGACGGTTCCCGAGGCTTCAAGCGTTGCTCTGCATCAAGCTACAGCAGTGCGCAGCCGTCGCAGCCGTCGCAGCTACAGCTACTCTGTGACGTGTAGAACAAGCCAATGGTTCAAGACCTGACGCATTTCAACGATTCTCAGTGTCTTGCGTGAAGTTAAGACGATGACATGCATTGTGCAATGGCACCATGCTACGCCGGGACCGATTCCACATGACCCCGGGTCCCTTGGCGAATACGCTATGCCACCGCTATGTGAGATACACAGCCGCAGAGACAGGTCCCACCCTGCTGCGTGTGGCATTTAGCGGGAAGTTTGGCAAAAGACTCAGGTTGGACCAGTATGTGTGGTCTCTCATTGCGTGGATCCAGCAGCTGAGCGCCGAGAACGATCAGCTGCAGAAAGAGTCTTCAAGCTGGATTTCAGCACACTTAGCACGCTAAGAGGATGGCTTTGTTCCAGTTGTTACACGATGCAGCAGATCAGAACGTTCAATCGGCTCACAGGCGCGGCGTGCTTCGCCGTGACAACCATGAAGCTTGGGCTCGAAACGAGGCGCTGCAAAATCAGCTTCTAAGCTGCAGTTGGTCAGATTCGTGGCCTCCGCTGGGTTCGTGATGCAAGTGCCGTCCTGCTGGAATGCTTGCACAACGTGCGTAGGGGATGGAGGTGCGGCATGGCAAGACGTCGAAACATGCTCAAGCCGAAGCTTCCAATTCTGTCAAGCCGGCCCCAATTCGGCAAGCGAGTGTGCAAGTTCATGCTATTTCCGTGAACGAGCTCGATTCACAAAATGAACCCCTTAAAGTCTGCTGCCACTGCCGTTGACACATTTTCGTTATAGTCATTCTTGTTGTTGTCGCTGTAGTCTTAGGTATTACTTGAATTGCTATCGCCGCGATTAATGCAGTTACAGTATCACTGTTGCCAGTATTGCTATGACTATGACGCTCATTATCATTGTCACCATCGCTGTGACTGCTAGTGCTCTCACCGTCTCTATCGTTATCGCTATCAGCCGCTATCACGAAGATCAGTCTTCACTATTGTGACTCTGCTACTAGTCGTTTGAGGAGTAGTTGTATCACTATCACCAGCACTTCGCTGTAACTGTTACTTTTGCTGTTTCTAAATTGCGACTGCTTTTTCTATCGAAAATCTTCTCACTGGTTTTATTCCTGTGCGCAGTATTCCGGTCATTGCCAGCATGCTGTATTCTTGATGTGGCGGCATGCACTTCCGCGATGCTCAGGGCACCAGAACTTTAGTTAGCAGCTGATCACCTGTACTTGCTTGCTACTGACGGAAGCGGCAGAGAGAGTTGTCATGAACGAGCAGCTGGTCGAAGATCGTGTTTGAGGTCGATCAGAGCAGCGTGTCTGACTGTGACTAGCAGCTGGTCAAAATACAATGTCCTGGAAGCCTTGCGCGCTTTGTCGGATTGTGTTGGAGGTCGGTCAGAGTACTCTAATGCGCAATTTCGCAGAAAGCTGGCGTGCAAACAGTATCGTGCTTGATGAGATCGCGTTTTTTGTCGGTCGGAGAGAAAAGTCCTTGCACCAGCCGGTCAAAGTATGATGGGTTCCGGAATGGTTGCGTGTCTGAGGTCGGTCGAAGAAGCTATTCGCGGCATGTCGTGGTGGTAGGTCCAAGAACAGTTGCATGCCTGATCGGGTCGTGTTCGTGTTTTGTCAAAGATAGCTGTCACGGGCCTGTCGTGCTGGTAGTAGCTGGTCTAAGAAATGTCTGCATGGCATTCAAATGGAGCCCAGGTGCATCACTCTTGACCAGGGCTACCACAAACTTTGGACGGACAACGCAAATTTGCGCAAGTCGCTTCTCAGCTGCAGCTCGTTGGATTCGCCGTTTCGCACTGCAAGTGCCATCCTGGTAAGAAGCTTTGAAGCAAGCGCGAACTCTGGCACGCTTATGCAATGTGCATAAAAGGCTGGAGGCTGTTCCGATTGTGACAGGCAGGCGCGGGCTGGCAGGATGTGGAACCGGCGCTGAGGTTCCATGATTATCGCCGTGAGAACAGTGCCGGCTGGGCTGACACCGGGAAGCTTCGCAAAGCGTTTCGCAGCTGCAGTTGGTTCGGCTGAAGGCTGAGGGAGTAGATTCGCAGGTCGCGCTGTGTCGACATTGAAGGTCCTGCAATTAAGCATTTTACGGGCGTATTCGGCATGACCGTGTGGCAACCGAAGCTTGCGCACTTTAGGGCTGGCCTTGAGTCTCAGCTCCTCGCGGGTTCTTTCTCCTTCTCTTGCATCCGCATGCGCCCATCGTCACTGAAGGCTACGCGTGCAGACAATGGTTCAGGAGTGCCGGAAGCAACTTGTCGACAAGCTTCTGCTCCGAGATGCAGCATCTTTAGATGAATCTGACACTCTGACGGCCAGCTAGTCATTCAGACAGCTGGTACAGCTGTTGACAGAATTCGACAGAGGTGTGTCAGGTCGTTGTGTGCGACAGTGTGCGACTGTTTGCACTATGTTGACACAAGCCACATCAAAACTTAGCTATGCAGATTCCTCTGAAAAACTTCCTGCACCTGAGCATGTGCCCCTTTGCAGCTACGGATCACCAGTAGTCGGGGAGATGAGGCGACACACAGGGAGTACATGCAGGGCGCACGGATTGCCGTTTAAACTTAACCCTTACAGCTACCCTAATTCCTCTGAAACACAACCTTGCACCGGTGTGCCGATAAGATGATAGAATCAGGGCGCTTTCGCCACCTCCAAGCAGCAACGGCGACGGCTCTCCGAAGGACGCAAGCCCAGTGTCACACCGACAACAGTCCTTGTGTCGCCTACATCAGCGGTAGATAGGAGTGAGCACGTCGCCAGGACCTGACTGAGGAGTGCGGCTCCGACGATGAGCGGCTCAATACCAAGGTTGGTGAGCATATGAGCGTGAAAGACGCAGAGCCCTGCTGAATTTGTTCCATTGAAAGGAAGATAGGCCTGGAGCGCTCCGGGCCAAGATGGGCGTTCACGAGGGGATGTCGAGTCCGGTTGAGATGCCCCTGGGCCGCGCAGTGTTTTGTTTGCGTGCCAAGCTTTTGCAACTTCTGCTGTCTTCGGTCCGAAGAGGCAAGCCAAGCAGCGAGAAAGCAGAGCCTCAATGGACGCGATTGGTGCACACGAGCTGGATTCCGTCCCTGAGCAGACGCAGGCCCAGCCTCCAGTCGCCACACACTCATGCTGCTTTCTGTTGCTCACGCGTGTTCTTTCTCAAGTCGGTCCATCGTTGCAGACTGCCGCACATGGTAGATGGCTTGAGAAATGCTATCGGGAGGCGGCCATCGATCCGTTTCATCCGTCCTTCGAGGCTTTGCGACTTGGCCGCGAGCTGTTCTTCTGGATCCCGCTAAGTTTTTGCTAAACAGGGGAAGGGGTGCCTGCAGCCCAGGTCTGCCAAAGACGAGCCCCTCCTCATGGCAGCCCCTGCCAGGGATGTCAAGGTTGCCGTGAGTCGCGTCGGCAGCGCACTCGCTCTAAACCCGGAATGCCGCCTGCAGAAGGCTGAGCTAAAGCGCAAGAGCTGGGGCTCCGCTTCCACCCGGTCGGGCTCATCGGAGGATTCCTTGGAAGAGCTGCTGCTCAGTTGCAAGGATATTGTTCTGTGCCGTTTGTCGCATCCGCCTCCGTCAGCTACCTAAGACATCCTGAGACTTGCTGTAAGGTGCAGTGAGCATCCGTGGGTTCTGGACCCGTTCGACCCCTCACACAACGTGTTGCAACTTGGCATCCAGCATAACGGCACATGCAATGGACTCCTCACTCCTCGAGCGAGCAAGTCTTCAGGTCTGGTCTCTTGCCGTACCTTTCTGTGCCCTGTCTGTAAGAGCAGCGGCTGAGCGGTGGCTTGTGACGATGTGCTGTGAATTGGACTCTTCCTCAAGCGGAAGAAGCCGAAGGTGGATGACCTTATCGAGTTGCGAGTGACTTCCTGGCAGACCAGAGGCTCGCGATTTGAGCCGGGTGCCTGAGGCCACAGGTAGCAAACTTCTCCTAATCTGATAGACTTGCGCAATGGCGCCGAGTTCTGGAGGTCTTGGGGCTTACCAGCCTAAAGACCATGCGAGCTTGATGAGAAAGATGGAAAAAGATCTGCAGAACCAGAACCTTCTCTCTATGGCCAAGGGGGTCGGCTACAATCCCAGCACACGAGAGCCAAGTAGGGTTACTGTCCAGGGGGACAGTGGCGCTATGAAATTCCATATGATGCCAAAGGAGTGGGGAGCTCGGGGCATCCAATCCTACATTGATTTTGAGCAAATCGAGGCCATGTGGGCCAAAACACAAACCGTGAAGCAGCGACACCTACTTAGGTGCAAGAAACAGCAGTCGTCCCTCATTTCGAAGGGCTTTCCGTGCAGTTGTGCATGGATATCTGGGATGGAGCTAGGCGTGCTGCCAGATGAGGACGCATGGCTGGGCGAAGTTGCAGTGTCGCATGAGGCCGATGTCCTTAATACGACGGCTGCTAAAATGACAGCCCATGATGAGTTTGAGCTTTACTGCGTTCAGTCCGAACTATTCGACATGATCGACGTGTGTTTTGAGTGTGAGCTTCAGACGTACCACATCGCAGGGGATGAGGATACGAAGGAACCAGGCTCCCGACTCGAAGATGTATCGCTTTGGTGCGGCTATACAATCAAGGACGGTCATGGTAGTGCCAGTGTTCATCCGGGTAAGGGTTTCGAACAAGCCCTCTTCCAAGACCCGTTCCTGGTTGAGCCTGACTGTTATGCTGAGCCTCCAAAGTGCGAACCGTCAATTTCATGCACACCTACTTCAACTTCAAGTTTCTCATGTTTTGCGGGCGGAGTCACTTTCTTTGCTGCGGTGCTCGAGGATTGGGGTTTCAACCCGTGGAGCGGGTGCAGAGTGGGGGAAGCGAAAAACCCAGGACCTGCTGCTATGTCCATTCTGGGAGCTGACTTCCTGGAAGAGATCAAGATCATGATACGGGAAATGGTTCAACAGGCAATCCGTGAGGCTTTCACTGCTGGCCCGTCTCCCAGTGCCCGAGATGGGGCTCGCGAATGCAATGAGTCTAACGACGATGAAGGCAAGCGCAAAAGGCGACGACGTGATGGCAAAGGCGAAGGGGGCAAATCAGGACAACCAGAGCAACAGGCGAGTGGTGCTGATCTTCGCAGTTCTGATGCTTCCTCAGGGACTACACCTAGCAGGGGTAAAGGCAAAGGAAGTTCGGGCGCTGCGCGCAAGGTCCTTTTGTCTGACGCCGCTGACAAGCAGACCAAACAATCCGGCCATAAATCCCCAGACAAGGATGGATGGATCAAGGTGCAACGAGCCCCGCCAGTAGGTGATTTCAAGCTTCGACCTCAAGACTGGGATTCAACTATCGTCCAAGTCGACAATTTCGCTTCTGAGTTGGATAGTGCAGCGAACGATGCTGTTTTCAAAGCAGTGGTATTGTGCAATACTGAGGAGCAGGAGCTGATCAATACTATGTTGGCAGGCACGGCGAAGAAACATAGTGTGCTCACCATTGTCTTGGGCAAGTGTGACAAGGCTCAGCGCATTCCAGGTAAGATTGGAGACCGTCTTTGTTTTCGAGATGGATTGGCCACGAAAATCACCTCGCAGAACACCGCGGCCCCACAGCCTACAGGAACGAAACAGCAACAGGTCCAGATCGCAACCAAGGCTACACAGGTCATCAGTGTGCGAGTCCCGTCTCTTTTCATGGAGCGGGAAAAATGGGACATGTTTGCAAAAAATCCATCAAAGTCAATAGTGCAATGGTGCGGGGACCATCACGTGCAAACCATTGACACTTTTGCGTGGAAGGAGGAACAAGATCAGCGCATGGGCCGTCAGCTATACGGGTTGGTACGCTTACTACAAGTGGACGTGACTACAATTCTTCGTGCTTCAGGTCATGGGGGAATTTTTATTGAAGACATTTCTCGGAAAACTCGGGCCGCGGTAGAGTGGATCTCCCGTATCTCATCGGACGAGCAACACCACTCATATTTGGGACGCGCCCTCAGAGCCACAGGGGACCTGGGTTTAGTGGTCCGGGGCAAACAGTTGGGTTGGCGACGGTCGGTCAAGGCGGATGAGGCAGTGGCCACAGTATGGATGCTGGAATCCATCCCCAAGGAGTGGGACACGGACCAAATTAAGGAAGTTTTGAGGACATCCTTTCAAAACGTTACCCTGATCAAGCAAAGACATGTGAAAGGATGGCGCACCTGTTGGTTTAGGGGTGCTTTGCAGGCCAAGGATAATCGAGATCTCGTGCCGGTAGCTGTTGAGTACATGGGTGCTGCTATGACGCTATGGGCAGTTCTTGCACCTCCCCGCAACACACCTCGCAAACAAAGGCCGCTTCGAGGAGCAACCATGAGCTTGGAGGCCAAACGGTCAATACTAGACCCAATTGCGGAAGCTGCAGGTGTGACTGGTGGGACAGAGGTATCGCAGAATGCACAGAAAGAGGAGTCTGTCGCCAAGAGACCTAAGGTTGAGAAACGCAAGATACCGACTGGAACAAAATTGCAAAGCATGCCTGGTGATGGATCTTGCGGTTTTCATTGCTTTGCTGAGGGCCTGAAGATTTTGTCGAAAGACAAACAAGTTGTTCATCCTCGGGAGATGCGAGCAAAAGTTGCGGCCCATCTCCAGCGATATGAGAAGGAGTACGTGCATATGTGGGATGGAACAGGACCGAGTGGACAGAAGCTGCCTTCATGGAATGAGTATGTTGAGGCTGTGTCCAAAGAATCCGCATATATCTCGGAGATGGAGATTGCAGCCTTATGCCGGATTTATGATATCCGGGCCATTTTAGTGCCGGAATGTGCATCTTTCCCTCCAGTCACATTTCACATTAAGCAGCAAAAGCGAGTCATCGGTTTGTGGCACACGCATCAACACCTTGACCTCTTGCTACCTGATGGTCAGACAGGCTACCCAAAGGAACTGCTGGAGGTCAAGAACGGGCCAACTTTTGGCGTTCGAGTTGGAGGCGCAGAGTCTGAAGCTGGTACCGTTTGGACTTCGAGGGCCTCTCAGGTAAAAGGAGCCAACATAGTCCCTAGCAGTAAGCGTTCTTTGGAAGGTACCGTGTGGACTAACAAGACGGCTCGCAGTAGCGCAGCTGGCAAACGCAACGCAACTTCGCAGCCGGATGGACTAGACAGCAGGCCTCATGGAACTGCCTGCCAGCGCACTATTTGGACGACAAGTGCCAATTCCCTCCCGAACCTGCCGGCCAACCCCGACCTCGAACATGACATCGATGCTTTGGATAGCATGATCTCGGAGAGCTTGCTTGACTCAAATAATAGCATCCAATCCAACAAGAAGCGCAAATGTCCTTGGCGTGTTCGAGACCCGATGCCAGTTGATAAGATTTTTCGATGTAAGCTCTGTCCCTTCCAGAAACCGGTCAAGGACGCCAAGAGTTACATCAACTGCCGAGCTAAGCACTGCAACACACATCATGAAGGCAAAGGTCTACCAGGAAAGCATTTCCGACCCATGATGGAGAACGTGAACGGGGACCTTGAACGTTTCTTTTGGAAGTGCCCAATCTGTCGAAAAGGCGTCACTAAGGAACTAAGGGCGAAGATCAACGCGAAGGCCTTTGCCGCTATGAAACGCGCCCATGGAGCTGAGCAGCATCCTCGAATCGATCGGGCACGATGGTTGAAAATAGCCAAGAAGCCCATGGACAAGGCCAAAGTCTCAAAGAAGCACCGGTTCCAGAAGCTGAATGCCAAAGTGGTCAATCACCTGCAGGCGCCGCCAGTGCCAACGACAAAATTTCGCATGTATATTTGGCCACATGCCAAGTGCACCAAGAAGAAGATTACAGGCATCACTTTTACACATGCTTGGTCGTGTAGACAATGCGGTTCTTGCTTCAGACGCCAGGGCACTGCCAAGAAACACCTTTCCAGGCCTTGTGTACCGCAGTCAAAAAAGACCTGCACCTACAGACTGAACGTGCTACAGAGATTGAGAACTTGGGCGGCGTCAGCACGTCAGAAGCATGGCCTCTCTTCGGACATTATCAGTGCTACTTTTGACTCAGCAGCTGAGGCCTTGAGTGCGAGTTCCACCTTGTCAGCATCTTCCTCAAAATCGCGAGTTTGAATGTCATTCGTAAAGGTGTGTCCCTCTCCAACCTCATTGATGATTTTGCCAGTGGAATTGGTGCAGAGTTACTTTCAATACAGGAAGCTGATGTGAATCCGCTGTCCAAACTTGGCTACTTGAAGGAATGGAGAAGCCTTGGAGCCACCGCTATCCTGAGTCAGCTGGATGATGGCGCCAACTCGCACAGGGTAGCACTGGTCTCCAAATTGCCCATTCAGCCGGTGACCCTGAAAACCGAATTGGCCTCCACTAGATACTCTGCGGGTCTCATTGATTGCCGCATTTCTGGCCGAATTTCAAAGGTCCTGATGGTTGCTTTTTATGGATTTCCCAATGACGCACATGCCACTTCTCAAGCTCTGTTGGAGGTTTTTGAAGCTGTTAAGAGGTTTGGTGGTGCTTTCATTTTATTGGGGGATTACAACATGACCCAGGAGGAGGGCGCCGTCAGAGATTTACTGATGGAGGGAAGTGCTCGATCCTTGGATGAGATGTTTTTGGGCCCCCTTCCCCCTACAAATCCGCTGAACACCAGACGTATAGATTTTGGCTTGGCAGACTCCACGGTGTTGGCCACGGACGTCCAACATTTCAGGCGTTGTGAGCTTTCTGACCATGCCATCATCTGCTATAGTCTCGACAGCAGTGCTCTTTCCACTGGCCATGCGCAGCCAACCTTCGCAAATTTGTCCCAAAATGATCCTGAAAAAATTGCCCAATCGTTTGAGCTGAGCTGGGACATCCACCGGTTTGATAGTTACCTTGACTCTGGCGACCTGGATGAAGCGTGGCGCCTTTTGTCAGATGCTGGGGAGGCCTCGCTGGCCAACAAGGAAAATGCCGGACAGTGCCAGGCCCGAAGCGAAGCATGGAGTCCAAAGCAGCGGCCCCTGGTTAAACAGTCTGTGCATGTGCGTGGCCATGAGTCCCAAGGTGTTCGAGGCCTTCGAAGACTCACCACACGCCTCCGCCAACTTCACCAACAACGGCATTGTGATGATCTACGTGAGGCCATTGTTCAGTCCCTTCCAAAACTCCGCAAATTAGTACCAGAGCTGCCTTTTTTGCCCGCCGGATGCCTGGAAGAACAAGTGGATGCTGTGCAGCAATTATATGAGCGTTACCTGGCGCAGGAACAAGAGGCTAGGGTCCAACAGTGGCGATCACGCACCAAACAAAATGTGGTGCGCCAAATATCGTGGGTGAAACGCAAGGCAGATGAGGCCCTTCGAGCTGAGCAGCAACCGCCCCCTATTGAGTCAGCGCCGGTGTCTATTCATCCCACGCTGGTCCTCAAAACCCAGGGCAAGAACTGGAAGGAGAAATGGACTGCCAAACCTGGTGACATCAACTTTCAGGCCATCAGGGAAATCTTGGAGGAAGTGCCCCAAGTCCAGCCTTCCGAAATTCAGTTGCAGATGACTGCCTTGGAACTCAAGGAGGCAGCGAAGCAAATGATAAATAAAGCCACCGGAGCGGACCAATGGTCCGCGAAATCGATGTTGCGACTAGCAGAGCAATGGTGGGATGGACTATGTCGACTGTGGAACAAAATCATTGTTCTGGGATATATACCTCGACTTTGGAGGCGGGCGGTTATTATCCTGTTGCCAAAGAAAGTCGATGAAACACGTCCCATAGCATTAAGCTCGGTGCTGTGGCGTATCGGCGCCCGGTGCGTCGCTCGCAAGCTCAGACAATGGAGCGAACTCTGGTTGGACCATTGCACGTTGGGATCTGCGGCTGGACGAGCCGTCACAGACGCCCACTGCAGGGTGCACATGGCTTGGAATGATGGATGCCGCGCTTTCATACAACAAGACCTCACTGCCTTTTTCGATTCCCTGAGTGTGCCGGCAGTGGTCATGGTCCTGAATCGGCTGGGGGCACCCACAGCTTTGAAAACACTGCTGACATCCTTCTATCATGATGCTCGACGCATTTTCCGGGTAGGCGGTGTTTGGGACACCGGGTGGTTTGAGCCCACCCGGGGTCTGCTGCAAGGCTGCCCATTAAGCCCCGTGGTGGCGCTGGCTGTGGGTTGCATTTGGTCTCGCTTTTGTCAGGTTCCAGGAGCTCAGAATCTGATTTATGTTGACGACAGAATGATATGGCCGGATCATTCAATGCCCGACCCAGTGGCTGCGGTTTCTCTGGCGCTTCATAAAAGCGACATATATGATGCTGCGTTTAATTTTACCTGCAAGCCCAGCAAATGTGGAGTAGCTGCTGCCCTCGATGACCATTCGTTGGATGTAATAGCTGAAAGGCGTGGATACAAACGCACAAGCCATCTTGATATCCTCGGTGTTCGATTGGACCTACAAGTGCAAAATGCTTCCCCGCTGAAACTTCATCTCCGAGTACTGCTGTTGCGATTGCACTATCTTAAAGTCCTCGGCCCGAATGCCGCTCACAAGAAGCTGGTTATTCACAGCTTAGTCTTCTCGGCTGTTCTTTGGGCGGCAGGAGTTGCTGAGCCATGCAGCCGGGAAATCAGGGAGATCCAAAAAGCCACCCGGGCCGTCTACAAACAGCACTGCACGGACGAAACTCCTGCGATTCTGCTCTATGAGGTCTTTGGCTGGGATCTGAATTTGCGGTGGGCGCTGGACAAAGCCGCCCTGAAAGCGTTATGGCGTTACGTCTGCAAACCTCCTGAGTGGTTGGACACCTTGCCTTTGACAAATGCTTTTCCTGCTTGGGGCGTCATCTTTCCAATGGCGCAAGAGGTCCTAGAGCGACTTAACTGGCAAGCGCTTGTCCGTGACAAGGCCCTTTCTCGAACTGACGACAACGGCGTGCAAAGGAAGTACTTCTTTGGAGTCGACTCTTTCAAAGTGCTCATTCAATGGCTCACTGAGGCGCACAGATACAAGGCTGTGATGGAATGTGGTAGGGTTTCCAGAAGTTATCACAGGTCTGACGATAATTTGGCCCGCGGCATGGCGCTTCCGAAGCCCCCAGAAGGGGCAAGGTATGCTTTTGCTGGACATCGTTCACTTGGACAGCCCAGCGCCTCCTTGGAAATTCGTCGAGCTTGCCTGGCAACAGGAGGCACTGCTTGGTACCATAATGCTCGGCGCGGCCTTCGTGCTATCTCTGGACAAGCTGTTCTTTGCAGATGTGGAGGTGCTTGGCCCTCCCGCCCGCACATAACCTGGACGTGTGAGCACACTCAGAGACTTCGTTGCAACCTGCAATTGCCCACCGAAAGGGTCCAGGAGCGATTATTTGGAGCACGGATTCAAGAGTTTCCTGCTGCGCCAGCAGCTGGAAACGTGCAAAGGTTTGTGCAGCGCCTCGTTGAAGTCATTTTGCGGGCACAGCTCAGTGATCTTCTGCTGGTGGCAACGGATGGCAGTTCGCAAGATGACATTGGGGCTTTTGCAATTGTTGTTGAGAGTGAGAACGAACCTTTGGCCTGTGGGGACAGCCATGAAGATCAAAGCCCTTTTCGGCAGGAACTTCAGGCCATCGTTTTCTTTCTTCATGCGTCGCGGGTTGCCTGCATCCACGGTGCCCGGATTGCAGTTTTAGTCGATTGCAAGTCGGCGATCAAAGCCGTGCAATCGCCGACCAACTGCTCAGCTCCACTGTTAGCCGGTCGTGCCCGTCGCGATCTACTACATCTCCGGGAGCAAGGCAACATCATCGATTTTGTGTGGGTGCCTTCACATGGAAAGAAAGATGGATGGCACCCGCCGACCCCTCTCGAGGCAACGAAGTGTAGGCGACTTAACCAAATTGCGGACGAGGCCGCAAATAAGGAGAGAGCTGCGCGCTGTGTGGACTCCTCGCGAGCCAAATGGCATCGAGCTTTTGAGTCCGCCGAAAAGCAAGAAATCGCAATCATCCGAGCTGCGGCAGCAGCGTCAAAGGAACTTGAAGAGTACATCCTGGCGACTCACGCTGCCAATGCTAGATGATGGCCTAAGCAAGTGTGACCGCCCGAGTCGTCAACTCGACTGACGTGCCACACTGAATGAAATGATGATTCCGTTCTTAGGGCCTCAAATGAGAGGACCATCTAAGCCTTTGCAGCTCTGCCTGCTTGGTCTTGTAGCCTCCAGGCATCTGATGACAGCATTTTTATTTTCATTTTGTACAGCTGAGACAGATCAGCTCCATCTCCTGTGCCAGGCATGTGCAGTTTGCCTCGCGCAAGTTATGTGGCTGTTCCTGAAGTGGAACGTTTCACGGACAGGTGGACCAGTCGTGCGTGGGACCTCGCGAGCGCTTCGGCATGCCGGGGAGCTCGGGGCCTGCGCACTCATAACCCATAGTTTTCCTGGCAGACCAGAAGTCCCAGAGCAGGGAGCTTTGTGCAGTTTTGCTTTTGTCCAACTCATGTGTAGTCCATCGCGTAGAAGCAGGAAGTACGTTCTTGTGCCACCTGAGGTCTTGATCCAGCACCTGTCCGAAATGGGCAGGTTGGACAGGCGCGGTCTGTGGTCATCTCCTGTGCGACACAACAACAGCCGTGCACATGAGTTTACAACGCGCAGGTCCCAGTCAATTCTCGATTTTTCTGCACAGTTGGATTTCGTCGGAACAGATCCTGTGACCTTCGAGGGCGAATTGGAAAAGGATTGCAGGCAACGGAAGCTCTTCGAGTGTCTCTTGGCCGTTTACAAGCATAATGCACGGAAAGCAAGTCAATTTACGAGAGGCGTTTTTCATCATTCTTCTTCCCAGGCCGCTGGTGGTGTATGAGGCTGGCAAACGTGGACAAAACCCATTTCTCACAAAGTGATGTCTACAATATCATCACCGCCAACCTTCGAGATCTGTTTGCACACTGCTGCGACGTGGATGCATCTGTGAGCGATGCTGCGCACCATCTTATTTGGAACCATGGGTTGGGTGGCCTCCCATTTGTGCAGCAATTGATTGCCGAAGCCATGCTTGACCGGATGGAAGACCTGCTTCCAGAGTCCGTCGAAATCAGCAAAGAGGCCTTGAAGCAGGCAATGCGGTGTGCGACGAATCTTACTACCGTTCTGCGCGCACTGACGAAGCCTCAGCGTCAGAAGTGGGTGTCCCTGCTGGTCAGAGCCCTCCAAATTGAGGAGCAGGACCAAGTCCAGGAGACACTGCTATCTTATCTGAAGATCCTGTGGCGAGTTGATGACGAGCCCAGAGCAAGCTATGCAGAAGCAGAGGAGCAACTGAAGGGTTTCTCAATGCATGCCAACAAGCATTTGCAGATGGAGATTTGGCAGCTCCACTACTGCTGAATTCTGTCTCACGCAGCCAAACGCTCAACGAAAGCTTCAGAAAAAAAGGAAGTGGGCAAATGCCTCTACTGCCTGTCAGCATTTTCTTGACCCTAGTCTTTATGCAGTATGCAAAGTAGCTATGAAGATGGCTCCAAGGATGCCGCGCTTGCACCGTTCAATGCGAAGCCAAAGGCCCCAACCACAGAGAGGGGAAGGGGTGGAGAGGGAGGGAGGGGATAGGGTGGCCCAAGTGAGACGTGAAGTGTGAGTAGCACAGGTCAAGCTCTTCGGCGATCTCCAGGATGACAACGACAACAGCCAGATCACGGCCCCAAAGGTGGGAACAGATCTGCTGCTGGAAGACGGCATCATGAAGGTGAATGTCGCGGAGAAGCTCAGCGACACGGATCTGAAAGCGAAGGTCACACTTGGCAACCAGGGTGTCAACGTTCAAGACGTTGAGAGGAACTGCGCAGCTCGGACCACCAAAGACGTGGATGCCGAGTTTCCGTTGCTGCTGGACTCCATCGGGTACATGTGCGTGTCTTTCGTACAGAAGGGACAGGACTTCCAGGAGCTCATCGATATCATGGACCAGCTCAACATCGTACAGGCCCGCGTAGTCCTTTGCATATCCCCACGCATCTTCCATGCTTTCAGACCTGAGCTGCCCGAAGATCGAGAAGCCTCAGGCTGTCATGTTATCCGTGATGTTTTAGAAGTGCAGCAGCATGCTGGCCTGACGCTGTGGTCTTTTCAAGGCTCTCACCAACATCGGTGGCATTATCGCCAAGTCCCAGGCCCTGATGGTGGTCCGAGACGATCTAGGCGTGGAGCTGGAGCTCGAAAGAGTGCCCTTCTGGAAATTGCTCATCCGCAAAGCCAAGGCTTCGCCGTGCAAGTTCTCATGTACGTAGAGCGGTGCAAGAGTCTTGATTTGCATGCCAACTATGGAGAGGATTCCGGGCTTGTAGTCATCAACGCTATGCAGATGGTCGTGAGCATGTGACTTGTCGGACGGTGCAAGTACGGGGCGACCAGATCCACCGAGCAAGGACGGAGGGAATAGGAGGAACCCGTCACCGGGTTACCAAGCTTCGCAACTAGTGCGACCAGTATCGGAGGCAGTCATGGTGTTGTAAGAAGCCACATGATCACATGACCTTGTCTGAATATGGCAACCTCCGAGGATCGACAGACCCGTCCCGGCCAGGGCGGAAAGTAGGGATCTGCATCATGGCATCTTGGACGGCGCCAATGCGGTGATGCTGAGCGGAGAGGCGGGCGCGGACGAGGCGTACGAGGACGTGGGCGCTTGGGGCTCGGGAATGGATAACAACAGGAGATGATCCTCAAGATGATCGAACCCGGCGCTAATGTCTTCCGATTCGACTTCGAACGGGTCTACCCGCTGATGCGCAAGGCAGCGAAGGAGCTCGGCAAGAAGGTGCCGCGGACGGTTTTTTACGTAGTAGCAGAAGACCAATGGAAGGTTGGCATATGTCCTTAAGAAATGAATGCCGTTGAAAAATGTTCTTCTTTTGGAGGTGACAGCCTTTCCACCTTGACCTCAGGTTCAAGCAGCTTGGTGTTGACCCGGGTGCTATGTCTGGGTTGCTTGATGCAGAGTGTGGCCTCGGATCTGGCCAACAGGTTCCCTTCCCCTAAAATTGAACCGCCAAATCCGTTTACCACGAAAAACTGCCCCGGTGCCGAAAGCTGCCAAGATACCGTTGCGAACAATGTCTTGCAAAAACGAGCGGGCACGGTTCAGGGTCCGTTGACAAGAGAACAGGTGGCTGCCCCTGCCTCTGCCCATGTGAAGCAGGGATCCAGGAGGGACAAGGTCAGGACGATCTTCGCCGTTTATATCGGTGAATGATATTCGCAAGAACACGAACAGGAAGACAACGGCCCCCACCCTCCATGACCTCCTCCTCAGGGGGAGATCGTTGCTCCCGGAAGACGAATATACCCTCTTCAAGTCAAACGTGAGCAATGCGCGCAAAACGTCAAAGTCTTGAGCAAGGACTGGAAATACATGGTACATGGTGGCATGGTGGGCACGTACGGAGTAGCATCCGCCCAGCTCTGTTGGGGTCGGGAACACCGAATGCTCTGCTTGCGGGTTACGTGGGATTTGGAATTTGCCTGCCACTTGCACGGAACACTTCGTGCAGAAACTCGGAAAAAGGTGTTCGGAACTGCAGATCTCGCTGTGGCTACGCATCCCAAGCTAGGGAATCCCCGGCGCCTGTCCCAAGGCCATGTCAAATAAATTTCGCCCCCTTTATCATCTCTCACCACGTCGGAGGTAGTGCAGACCCATTCCCTTTGTTCGATAACACGGACCTTTGACGCATCCTGCAGCCCATCAGTGCCGAAGGGAATGGTTTCACGTAGAGGTTTGCGATGACCTGAAGGCCTACGGACGAGTAGTCAAAAGAGAGAGAAAGAGAGAGAGAGAGAGAGAGAGACCGATAGGCTAACATCAACACCCAGTGGTTGAGTGAGACGATGTTTTATGGATCGATCTCAGGTGGCCAGGTAATTTTACCACACCGGTTAACAGCGCGTACAGTGTGAATCTTGACTTCCCCTACGTAGGGGTCTGCGCGCGTGCCTTCTGGTGCTTTGTTCGGCCAGTGAATCGTAGTGAGATGCCGGGACATGCTGCTGGCGCATGCCAATAGATGAGCGTGCATTCGTGAGTTTACCCTTGATTGCATGGAGAAGAAAGCAAAGCATGCAGATTGTGGAACATTAAGAAATGATATTAAATGTCATCATTTACATAGCGGAATGTGTGTTTTCGGTGATTTTGTGCTTTGATTGGATATGTGATGCGTATTCGGGCGAAGCTGTGCTCAGCTTGTTTTGCATAGAGCACAACTTCAACACGACGTAAACACATGCAAATACAGAATCTACGTAGTAAATCGTAGTAACATATATCCAGGAATAGACACAAATATGTCATGTAGATATGAGAAGGGCTACTAATCGGTAATGCGAACCTTGAAAATACACATCAGAAAGGTAGACAAAAGTGTAAACATACATTTGCATACAAATAGAAGCATGACTTGAATATAGTTTGAAATTCGAGCACCTATATATATATATATGTATATACATATATACACATCTATGATGTGTCGATGCATATAAGTAATGTGCCCAACTATGTAGCGATAACATGTGCATATACATATAAAAAAAGTGCACATTGCGGTCAGCAGGCTACATAAGTAACTAGCTAGTTGGGCATTTAGTTTTGGTTAGCTACTCTGCTCGGAGACACACACACACACACAGAGCAATGGTCACTGCGGCCATTGCGGCGGGGCTGCAGGTGAAAGAATGCGGTCGCTTGGAGCTCGCATCAAGCAGCTCTGCCAAACGAGTTTTAATTGTTGTTGTTCCAGGCCATACGCATGTTCCTTCATCAGGCTTGAAGCAACTGCATGATGAGCTGCAGTTATTGTTGCCAGAAGCCGTGCTTTTGGTAGCCGGCATGAGCCACTTGCATCATGGCGAACAGACAGCTTTAAGGGAGGATGATATTGATTTTGCAGCCTTGCAGTTGTCCCAAGAAATATCATCCAAGCTGGACAAAATCGAGCATGATACTGGAATGTTGTTTGCGCTGAGCTTTTGGTGCTTGGGGACGGGTGGCTTGATCGCCAGAGCAGCTTTGTCCTGGCTTACATCCCGTCAAGACAAGTTGTTGACGTACGTTTCTTTGGGCACACCTCACCTTGGTCTATTCCTGCCAGGTTTGTCGTGGTGGTATTGGTGGCGCGTATCCCTTTGGAGATCATGTTGTTCGAGTCCGCTCTGGCTAGAACAGGTCACGCACAGCGAAGGGAGACGAGTGCGTGGATCACGACTTTTCCGACTGTGCAGTGCAGATATGCTGAGTTCTTTCAGACGCATAATTTTTATTGGCAGCGGAACAGATTTCTTAGTGCCATTATCATCGTCAGCGCTTCAAGGCGTAAGCTGTGATGCTAACAAAGTTACACCCGTAGTTGCTCCTCCTGACCTCCTCAATGGGGCGCCCTCATCCAAAGTGTTGTTGATCTTGCTTCCCATTCTCTGGCTTGCACGCTTGCGGGCGTGGAGCGTTCTTCTTGCATTATTGGCTGCGGTGCTTGCTGCTCTTTTGCTTCCATCTCCACCAGGGCATTTTGGACGCAGACTCGACTCTGTGAAGATGCAGTTTCACGATTTCTTCAAAACAGTTCGCGGGGAGCTTGAACCAGGATTGGACAGAGATTTGGCGCAGCTGTTTCTGTCCACGCTGCCTGCAGAGAAGTTGCTGAAAGTCGAAGTGTGGCCAAACAAGCGGAGCTGGAGGTTCAGACAGGGTTTTGGTTCTGACGTGCTTTATGAACACGAATGGATCAAGGCCATGGTTGCGCGTTATGGACCTTCCTTGATTGCAACTCGAGAAGAAAAGTCTGTTTGCAGTTGAGTTGCTTAGTCATGCACATCAGGGATTCTGCTGCCTGATGCTGCTTTGAAAAGATCCACGTACAGGTATCTACACGTTGTGTGCAACATTGTCCAACTGTCGCTTCGCGTTGCATCGCATTGTGGCTCGAGAGTAGTTTGCGTATTGTACCTCGGCTGGCTTCGAGGCCGTCCCATGTAGTGAACGTTTGGATGTGTTACAGCCGTGACCTGCTGTGACTTATCCCAGTCCGCATCCATGACGAGCACCCCGAAGCAGAAGTTTCGGCCGTCCCTGGGTGAGTGGGGGCCCTGGCAGCGTCACCTTTAACATGAGTGCCTAAAAAACGCTGCATCATCAAAGGCCGTCCCGAGTCAGCAGATTGCGAGCACAATCTCCTGGAGCTTCATCAGTTCAGGGCCAAATGTGTAGGGCCAATCGCGTAAATGAACTCAGTGCGACAGTTAGGTTTTTGACTTTCTATCGACAGGTCGGATCGGGTGAGGATGTCGGCACATCGCCCCGCAGGCTGAGCGCTGACTGCGTTGTTTCGTCAGGTTGTGTGTTTGTTGCTGTTTGTTGCTACACTTGCCAGCCTCGGTCCTGAAGGCGCGCCTTGTTCCCCACCGGTTCAGGCCGGTTGAACGTAATTGTTGCACGAGATCTTCAGTCGTGCAGAGTGGGGCACGTGGGTCATGTGCCAAGGGCGATCTCGAGGAATTGTGAGCTCAAGGCAAGCGTGGGCAGGAGAAGCTCGAAAGTTCTACTGCCCTCAATTTTGTCTTTTCTTCAGCTTAGTTTTTGCCGCTTTCATACCTTTTAGTGAGGCACTCGCGCGACCCGAGACCAGTCGGGGATCGAGCCTTCACTGCGCAATGTGCGAAGAACGTGGTGGAACTGCTCTCGGTGACCCACTTAGACAACTCAAACTGCAACTCTTTGCAGCCCTCGTAGCTATAGGAATTGCAGAACTCTTACCGCACTCTTGATCAGTTTCAGTTTCGTTCGTTCACTGCTTGCCTTGCCCAAGGCTCGAGGATACTCGAAGACGTTTTCGCATGACAAGCTACTGAAGGCATTTGGGTTTCGACTTCTGTCCTTTCAGTTGATTGCAGCTTTCTGACACACACACACAGAGGACCCTTCCACGAAAGAGTTTTATGATGTTTTCCGCTTCCTGATCGCGCAGTTGGACCCTGTGTGTCAGTAGCGATGTTTTTGTGGCATGGCTTGATGTTGGCTTGAATCGTTGAACTTGCTGTCCCTGCTTCTACCAGGACCCCCAGCTAGAAGTTGAAGGCAAAATGGAAGATGAAGTGTGCCACTGAAAGCTTGCAGACGATCTTTTCTGTTCGGTATAAGAGCAATGATTGACGTGAGCATTGGCTCTGAATGAGGTGCCCAACATCATGCGTCGCTTGAAGTACCCAGTGGAAGTCAACCGATCCAAGCTTCAGGACCGCCAAAGCACACGAGAGGGTTTGGAAGCCTGAGAAGCCTTGGTAAGCTGCCTGTAATTGAAGTCTTTAAGGCCATCAGTGGGCCGAACACTTGGCCGTGCGAGCCTTAGAGTTTATGGAAGAGTGACCCGTCCTTTTGGAAACAATGGCAGGCAGCTACTGGCGGTGTTGGACTGGCTGACAGTCCTTGCGAGGAGCCTACACAAGAGCTTCCCAGAATGGACCTGTCCAGAGTGTTTTGGCCTATGCTTTCTCAGACAGGTTCGCATCAACGATGATCTCATTGAACCTTTGGCTGCTTGTCAACTTGGTCTATCAGCCGCATGCCTGCACATGCTTGCGCTTGCCTGCACGCGGACTTGAACAGCAATGAGATGTAGTTGCGGGGTTCTTATGGAGCATTCTCGCGAATCGTTGAGGATGTGGGTGACCTTGACCGAGATGCAGGTACGTGTACTTCCTGTGTGCTTCAGGGATGCTCTGGATTTGCGCAGCTCGTTCCTTCCGAAAGGTGATCATCACGTTCTGAGATCCTTGCATGAGAACTACTTGAACTTCTTGAGCGGGAAAGATGACAGTGGAGATGAAGAGAGGCAGAAGCGAAAGAGTCGAATTGGATTGCGTGTCTTGTTTTCGAGTTCGTAGTTACGTTAGTAATTACGTGGTTCTTGCGCATACTGGTGTTTTGATGGAGAGGCTGCGGATGATCTACATGCAGCGCCTCGAAGCCTTGCAGGCAGAAATCCAACGCTTGGAGAACCAGCAAGTCGAGATGCAGCAGCGGCCACTGGTCCAACAAAAGAATCAGAGCGAGAGAGAGAGAGAAAGAGAGAAGAAGAAGTGTGCTGTGAGAGGTGTTCCCCCCCAGAGGTGTCCCTCCGATTATCCATTTGGGTCGCTTCTGGGGCGCTTTTGGGGCGGCTTTGGCCCCAAACTCAGGTTGCAAGATTTCCACGGCGAGCACGACCGGCTCCTAGAGCTTCAGAAGGTGCCTGCCCAGTAGCAGCCTCAGAGATATTCAGAGATCCTCAGGGATCCTCGGAGTCTCTAACACATCACGGGCTCTTGCGCCGACAGTTCTGAGAAGTTCTGAGGCTTGAGATGGAGGCGGACCGGCTGCGCAGCATCATCCAGGTCAGCGTCTGTACAAAAGCAGCGTGCGAAACAGCCTCCCTTTCTGGGCTGAAGGCGCAGGAGCACAAGGTGCAGACCATTGAGGACGAGACGAAGTGCAAGCAGGTGCAAATGGTGCAACATTGGACCAGCCCGCCATGCCAAACTGATGGCTTTGAATGCGGCTTGCCCGCAGCTTCTCTCATTCGCTTGCGAAGGCCGAGGAGCGCGAGCAGCAGAAGGAGATTGAGACGTTGCAGGTGGGTGCTCAGTGGGTGCTGGGTAGACTTTCTCTGGCGGCTTATCTTGGATGACTTGGATGGTTCATGAGGCCAAGCGTGCATGCTTGGCGGAGCAGGTCGAGAGTCAGGTCCGCCGGTTCCCCTCAAGACATTTCACGAGTTTTCCACACTTTGCCACAGTTTCAGTTGCGACTTAACGAAGCCCTGGCTGGCTACTGTGAGCTCGCACTCGAGGCGTATTCGAGGAGAGACATCGAGCGCTTGCATGCCGAGCGGTCGCATCTGCGGCAGTTGTTCAAGGATCTTAAGGCGACGTGCGGTGACGTGCGGTGAAGTGCGGTGAAGTGACGTGAAGGTGCTCTTGGGTGTCGATGCGGTTTGAGCTGATAGGCCGAGGGTGAGCGGGCCGATGAAGAAGTATGGGAGCTTGGCATGCAAGAGCTGCGTCCCCAGATCAGATCAGTGCAGTATCATGCCTGAACAAGGAGGAAAGTGTGATACAAACATGTCGATGCACGTGCCTGCATGTATCGACGGTTACAACATGTTATGACGCAGATCAACCCTGTGTTGTTGTAGGGTTTGCTGAGGAAGAGCCGTGCTGAAGAGATCGGCCGCTTGGTGCGCCAGGTCACGCCGATGGTCAGTGGGTTCACCGTGTCTTCTTGTTGACAGCTGTTTCTTCCAGCAATGAGTGTGCCCACGCTCGCGTTACTCCTCCTGTACCTGTGTCCGAACTGTTTCGCCGATGGTGTTTTCAAATAGGGGAGGGCTGCGCCCGCCCCCAACCTCCCGTTCGATTTTCGATTTCTTTTGACGCCTTGCAAGAAGACCGTACCTTTCGAGGACCTTTCCAGACCTGTCATGGAGGATCGTGTTTTCAAATAGGAGCGGGCCGGGGCTGCGCCCAAACCCCCCCCTTTGTTATTTGAAACCCTCTAGCTTGCTATACAGAGAGACTTGCGTTAAGAAACCAAAGGAGTCTTTTTCAACTTTAACCACTTCAAATTGTGATTCGGTGCTGTGCAATGTCCTTGCTTCGTATTGCTTGTAAGTCGCTCTTCTCTTCTCGATTGCTCTCTCGATTGCTCTCTCGATTTCTCTGTCGATTTATCTGTCGACTTCTCTATCGCTCTCCTTCTCTTTCCCTTTCTCTTTCTCGTTCTCTTTCTCTTTCTCTGTCTCTTGCTCTTTCTCTTTCTCTTTCTCTTTCTTTTTATCTTTCTCTTTCTCTGTTTCTCTTTCTCTGTTTCTCTTTCTCTGTTTCTCTGTTTTTTTAATATATCTTGCTTTTTCTTTTTATCTTTCTCTCTTTCTCTCTTTCTCATTTTTCTTTCTCTTTTTCTCTTTCTCTTTATCTGTCTCTTTCTCTGTTTATCTTTCTCTGTTTATCTTTTTTATACTTGTTTTTCTTTTTCTTTTTCGCTTTCTCTCTTTTTCTTTATCTTTCTCTCTTTATCTTTTTTGCTTTGTCTTTTCCTTTTTATTTTTATGTTTTTCTCTTTCTCTTTCTCTTTCTCTGTTTTCTCTTTCTCTGTTTTCTCTTTCTCTGTTTTCTCTTTCTCTGTTCTCTCTTTCTCTGTTTTCTCTTTCTCTGTTTTCTCTTTCTCTGTTGTCTCTTTCTCTGCTTTCTCTTTCTCTGTTTTCTCTTTGTCTTTTTATCTTTTTCTTTTTCTGTTTCTCTCTTTTTTTCTGTTTATCTCTTTCTCTCGTCCTCTCTCGTCCTCTCTCGTCCTCTCTCGCCCTCTCTCGTCCTCTCTCGTCCTCTCTCGTCCTCTCTCGTCCTCTCTCGTCCTCTCTCGTCCTCTCTCGTCCTCTCTCGTCCTCTCTCGTCCTCTCTCGTCCTCTCTCGTCCTCTCTCGTCCTCTCTCGTCCTCTCTCGTCCTCTCTCGTCCTCTCTCGTCCTCTCTCGTCCTCTCTCGTCCTCTCTCGTCCTCTCTCGTCCTCTCTCGTCCTCTCTCGTCCTCTCTCGTCCTCTCTTCCTCCCTCTCCTCCTCCCTCTCTTCCTGCCTCTCTTCCTCCCTCTCCTCCTCCCTCTCTTCCTCCCTCTCTTCCTCCCTCTCTTCCTCCCTCTCTTCCTCCCTCTCTTCCTCCCTCTCTTCCTCCCTCTCTTCCTCCCTCTCTTCCTCTCTCTCTTCCTCTCTCTCTCTCTTCCTCTGTGTCTTCCTCTGTCTCTTCCTCTCTCTCTTCCTCTCTCTCTTCCTCTCTCTTTCTCTCTCTTTTTCTTTCTTTCTTTCTTTCTTTCTTTCTTTCTTTCTTTCTTTCTATCTTTCTCTCTTTCTCTTTCTCTCTTTCTCTCTCTCTCTCTCTTTCTCTCCCTCTCTCTCTGTCTCTCTGTCTCTCTCTGTCTCTCTCTGTCTCTCTTTGTCTCTCTTTGTCTCTCTCTTTCTCTCTTTCTCTCTTTCTCTCCTCTTTCTCTCCTCTTTCTCTCCTCTTTCTCTCCTCTTTCTCTCCTCTTTCTCTCCTCTTTCTCTCCTCTTTCTCTCCTCTTTCTCTCCTCTTTCTCTCCTCTTTCTCTCCTCTTTCTCTCCTCTTTCTCTCCTCTTTCTCTTCTCTTTCTCTCCTCTTTCTCTCCTCTTTCTCTCCTCTTTCTCTCCTCTTTCTCTCCTCTTTCTCTCCTCTTTCTCTCCTCTTTCTCTCCTCTTTCTCTCCTCTTTCTCTCCTCTTTCTCTCATCTTTCTCTCCTCTTTCTCTCTTTCTCCTCTTTCTCTCTTTCTCCTCTCTCTCTATTTCTCTCCTCTTTTCTCTCTCTCTTTCTTTCCTCTTTCTCTCCTCTTTCTCTTTCTCTTTCTCTCCTCTTTCTCTCTCTCTTTCTCTCTCTCTCTTCTCTCCTCTTTCTCTCCTCTTTCTCTCTCTTTCTCTCCTCTCTCTCCTCTTTCTCTCCTCTTTCTCTCCTCTTTCTCTCCTCTTTCTCTCCTCTTTCTCTCCTCTTTCTCTCCTCTTTCTCTCCTCTTTCTCTCCTCTTTCTCTCCTCTTTCTCTCCTCTTTCTCTCTCTCTCTCCTCTTTCTCCTCTTTCTCTCCTCTTTTCTCTCCTCTCCTCTTTCTCTCCTCTTTCTCTCCTCTTTCTCCTCCTCTTTCTCTCCTCTTTCTCTCCTCTTTCTCTCCTCTTTCTCTCCTCTCTCTCTCTCCTCTTTCTCTCCTCTTTCTCTCTCTTTCTCTCCTCTTTCTCTCTTTCTCTCCTCTTTCTCTCCTCTTTCTCTCCTCTTTCTCTCCTCTTTCTCTCCTCTTTCTCTCCTCTTTCTCTCCTCTTTCTCTCCTCTTTCTCTCCTCTTTCTCTCCTCTTTCTCTCCTCTTTCTCTCCTCTTTCTCTCCTCTTTCTCTCCTCTTTCTCTCTTTCTTCTCTCTTTCTTCTCT
Source organism: Symbiodinium natans (assembly GCA_905221605.1). Lineage (NCBI taxonomy): Eukaryota > Dinophyceae > Suessiales > Symbiodiniaceae > Symbiodinium > Symbiodinium natans. The sequence continues at coordinate 160,683 of CAJNDS010000212.1, forward strand.
CTTTCTTCTCTCTTTCTTCTCTCTTTCTTCTCTCTTTCTTCTCTCTTTCTTCTCTCTTTCTTCTCTCTTTCTTCTCTCTTTCTTCTCTCTTTCTTCTCTCTTTCTTCTCTCTTTCTTCTCTTTCTTCTCTTTCTCTCTCTTCTTCTCTCTTTCTTCTCTCTTTCTTCTCTCTTTCTTCTCTCTTTCTTCTCTCTTTCTTCTCTCTTTCTTCTCTCTTTCTTCTCTCTTTCTTCTCTCTTTCTTCTCTCTCTCTTTCTCTCTTTCTCTCTTTCTCCTCTCTTTCTCTCTTTCTCTCTTTTTCTCTTTCTCTTTTTATTTTTCTCTATCTTTTTTCTCTGGTTGGAATTGACAGGTCAACGACACGGTCGAGTACTTGACAAATGCCTTGACAGAGGACGAGGCTGCCGTGGTGCAGGTGCCGGCTACAGGCAAAGCCTTCGCGAAATGCACCATGTGCCAGGCAGACGTCTTTGACTTTCGAGTCCGTACCCTTCTGAGTACTAGCCTTCGTTTGGCACTGTAGTGCCTGCTTTTTGCTGGGGTTTTTAATATGTTGGCGTGGCCCCAAAACGCAAAGCCCTGAGCCCTAGAGGCCCTGAACTTCAACTCTGCGATGAATTCCTTGGTTTCGCTCGAAGCCCTTTCGTGCTTCCCGAAGCGCACTAAAACTCTTAACTTTTTAATGACCATAAGCCTGAAGAGCGCTAAACCCTCAAAGTTTTGCAACATGATGCTCTCATGTCATCTCAAATGGCTGTAAGCATCTCGGAACGCGCTCTTTATCCAACAGCCTGGAAGCTCCGTGTGCCAACGTGACATGTTCTGGTGTTCCTCAGTGCTCTAAGTCCAACCCTGTATGTTAAAACACTAAACTCACTTAACCTTAACCCCTACGCCCGAACCCTCTTTGTGTGTAATACAATGATGCTTTCCCTTATGCCCCCTCCTCAGCACCAACTCTAAACCCAAAGCAACCCTTCACACGTTTCAACCCTCAAAAGCCTTCAAAACCCCAAACCCAATAGCTCCTAAACCTAAGCCTGAAAGCTGAGCCATTAGTGTGTTGAAAAGCAATGCTTGCTGTGCTGGAAGATGACCCTAAGCACTCCGAACCCTAGAAATACGTTCCAGACCCTTCCAAACCACAAGCGCCATCCGCTTAAACCCTTCTCTTTGTTTGAACATGCTTTCCTTTCTCCGAAATCCCAAACAGTTTGCAAGGGGGGACAGAGCAAGGTCTGGATTTGTCCGAGCCGAGTGACGCTCTGGCATCGCTGGCGTTCGATGACCAGAAGAGCTGGGCGCAGGCCGTGGCATATCTGGCATGATATTTCAGACTCACAAAGCCTCTACCTGTGGCCTGCTGAGCTCACTCGTTCTCCATAGCCGTCTGGGGTGGCACTTCTCTCTTTCAGAGGCGGCTTCGTCCTCCCATGGAGAGCGTCTCCAGCAGGCGGAGTTGGCCTTGCACGAGCTCCTGGAGGCGCGCGCGAAATTGTGTGAAGTTGGCCCGTTGGCCCTTTTCAGCTTCTCTCGGCACAAGACGTCAGAAGGAGCAGCGTGGCCTTCAGACTGAACTCGCCGAGAAGGAACAAAGCGAATGCGGCAACTCATAGTTTCCAGCCGAGCTGACGTTTTCATGATGACATGAGGGTTTCAGCGCAGGGTGCGGCTGCGTTGTTTTGAACAGGAGGGCTTCTGCCGTGTCTGTGCGACATAGCGCTGGTTGCAAGGAGGGCGAAGCTCGCCACATGAGAGCGCGCTACGAGCAACTCACACGCATCTACCAGGACCTCTGCGAGCCTGCAGTTTGAGACATGCTGATCTGGTCTCTGTGCAAGGAGTACCGTGAGTGGAGTGCTTCGCAAATTGATGATGCGCAGAAGACGACAGAAGCAACTGAGGCCAATCCTTTCACAGCAGGTTGCAACTCATTGTTGATTCATCATCATGTCGTCTCTCGTCTGCTGCAGTGTGCAGGATGCAGTGCACGAGGCTCTGCGGTGTCTGCTGCTTTGATAGCTTTGATGACTGTCATGACTTCGCACTTTTCATGAGTTTCCGAATCGTGAGATTTCCATCGGAAGTGCAGCTCCCTCGCTAAGAGATGCTGCCGAGGCGGGCCTGCTTGCACAACAAATCATGGTGACTCAAGTAGTGACTCAAATAGTGACTCAATGTGACTCACGTGTGACTCAATGCGTGATTCTGTCATGTACAGGTGGACAAGCTGAAATTGACACTGGCGTCGTTGCAGACGCAAGGATCGCATGAACGAGCGCAGCTTGAGGACCGACTTGCAGCCCATCAAGTAAAAGCCCTCTGACTTCTGTGACTTTTCTGTGACTTCTGTGACTTCTGTGACTTCTGTGACTTCTGTGACTTCTGTGCTAAGAGGGAACCGCAGGAGCAAATCCGCCGCGATGAAGAGCGCCTCGAGGAGCACCGCCAGCTGGTCATGCCACGGCCTTGGAGAGCTTTCTGAAAGTGTATTCAGGGCCCCCAACGTGTGTAGCATCTGGGGGGTAGCACTGTAGCACTGGGCAGCATGTTTTATCAGGATCGGCATTTCGAGCACTGCTTGTGAGATGATCGTGTGGGGGTGAAATAGATTGAGCACCTTGCGGTTTCGGAGCAATGGAGCAGGCGGGAGCTTGACAGCTATGCCAAGGCCGGCGTTGTGGTTCCAGCAGTTTCCTGTAGCTCCTCTTAATGATTTGGCACAACTTCTGACAGACAGCATGGGGTGGCTTCAGTGGCACACGTCAGGCATCCACTGCGCTCTGCGAGGATGTGGAAGCGGCCTTGCTGGAGCGCAGAATTGAGCGTATGTTGCGAGATGCGAGGGATGCGAGGGATGCGAGGGTTGTGTAATAATTCGTTCAGAATCGTACAAAAGGGGTGTCGTTGCTTTGTGAAAAATGTTGTAGAGCTGAGGGATGCTGAGGGCGTTGTGTAAATCGTGGTCGTCACGGCTTCGGTCGATCAGGGGCCATCTTTGAGGCTCAAATACACGTTGCTTGGCTGTCGTTTCGCATCTCCAAAGCCACTCCCTCGCACATGGTGCGCATAGCGTGATGCTCAGACCCTGGCTGCGCCATGAAGTGTCCCTTCCATCGCGCCTTTTCTCGACGCTCCGGCGCCCACAGAAGGGCGGCGCACACGTTGTAGCATCCAATGTTGACGGCAAATCTTCAATCCTGCGGCTCAATCACGCCTCACCAGTGCGTTTGCTTCCCATGGTAAACTCGGCTGTTGAGTGCCTTGGCCTGAGCAGGAGCGTGGTAGTTGTGCTCCCAGAGTTGGAGGGAGTTGCACTCGCAATGAAGGCAATCTTGGAATTCAATTTCGCGAGGAAGTTGATTTACATACGCCAGAATGGGGTGGTTGCAACATGTTGCGTTTCTTGTTGCACGAAACATTTTCATACTTAGGCGCAGTGGCTCGGCGTGGTGTGCCATTGGAAGCTTCGGTGGCGGGCTTTTGGGTGGCGATGAGGTGGACATGGCGGTGGAAGTTGAAGCGCACGCTTCCTTGGCCCTCGTCACTCAGGAGCCGAGTGGAGTTCGCTCTCACCTAACTCTCTCTCTCTCTCTCTCTCTCTCTCTTTTCATTTTTTACAGACACATAGAAAGATGATGTCCTTCTGCATGCACATCATGTGGGGCGAGGCAGAGAGAGTGGGAAATGTGGGGAGTTCACACATGTTTTCCGAACCCCGGCAGGCTTCCACCAAGGTCTACCGAACAAACCAGGGCCTCCCAGCGATCCAACGGCTCAGAGCCAGCATCCGCAAGGGTGGGCTCCTGGTTCTTGCTCCCGATCCTCTGGTTCCGTTTGCCACTTCGATTCTTGGCTTAGAGGCCTTAAAGGGAACTTAGTGAGCATTCTTAGTTGCCGAAACTTTTTCGAAGATGCTTCATAATTTTGCAGTATAGCCTATAGTGCTGGTAGCTGACTAACCTCTCAGTTGTGGATTTGTTGGCTTTGGCAGTGGAGGCAGTATGCCCAACAGATGTGCTTCACACTTACGCCACGCACCGACGAAAATTATGAAAATCCTGATGCGGCGTCGGCCGTCGTTGTGGACTGGCTTGGTGCAGGGAGAGTTGCATCAGGAGAGCGGTGGGCTTTCGATGAGTACCGTTCTCGCTTTGAGTTCCTTTGGGAAGAAGCTTCGGACAGAAGTAGCATTGAGGGATTCCGCGGATCTGGATCACCACGACTGGTCGAAGCACTACGCCTGCGAAGAGACGACTGCAAGTTGTTAGACAATCCGCTGCAGGCATTTGATGCTTTCGTCACTATTTTTGCATGTGGTCCCCAGGCTGAAAGCGTGGTTCGCAGAATCAAAACAGTCGCTTTGCTACTTGCTGCCCGAGCGGGTGCACGAGTAAGATCGGAGGCCAGCTGTGAAGATCCAGGCATAACTTTGCCACAGCTCAAAGGCCGAGCGGTCATGGGAGTGACACGTGATGAGAGATCGGGCTGCACAGTGACACGTCTCATGGCTGAGTACACTGAAGATGTATACCGCCTCCTTCACACGTGTTTGGCACCCCTTGCAAGCCGTTTGGGTGCTGAACCCTATGGGGATCGTGTGCATGGTGCTGGAGTGTTTCAGATCGTTCAATCGGACACGCGCCCATCTTCTGACATGGCGGACGCGAGAAAGCCAAAGAAAGCGAAAGCTCTGGTTGTTTCAGAAGAAAGTGTTTCTCCTGCTCCTGCTTCTTCTTCTTCTCTGGACTTTCAGCAGCAGTTTACCCTGTGCCACCTGACCGACTCCATGCTGCCGGTCGGTGGCTTTGCGCATTCTGGAGGGATTGAAGCTGCGCTACAGCTGGGTCTTCTCAGCAATCAGGAAGGCGACATCGATGGCCTGAGAAATTTCATCAAGATGCTTGCGCTTTCAACATTCCGGTTGCAGGGTCAGTTTGCCAGGAGTGCTTACAAGCTTGGTGCCAAAGATGACGCAAGTGACTTAAGCACGTCTATGGCGTGGAGAACATTAGACGCGGATTTGCACGCCCACCTTGTGGGTGGCTTGGCTTGCCGGGCCTCACAGCTTCAAGGTGCGGGTTTGGGTCGTATTGGTCGCCGTTGGTGCGAGCCGTCGCTGCCAAAGAACGGCCACTTTGCAAGCCTTTTCGGTCTTCTTTGTGCCAGGCCGTGGACCAAGAGCTTGTACTGAAACGCTCAAGCTACCGACGCCAAAATAGTGCACAACCCCGCAGGATTGCCCATCGTCCTAACCCTGAAAGGAAGGGGAAACCCTAGACCCTGCAATAGTTGAGACAGGGAAGCTCCAAGCTTTATTGACTGAATACTTCAGGCTGTTGGGAGGTGGAAAGCCCACCAAAATACAGAGATGCGCATGAAGGGTAGCACTGAACTTGCGCGGAAACGCAAGGAGTTGGTGCCTCACCTGTTTCACTCTTGCAGGCTGGACCTTCCACAAGAAGTGAGCGTGCAGGCATTCCTCTACTGCAGCGTTCGCGATGCGATTTCAGCAGCAGTTCGCTTGAACCTTCTCGGCCCTCTACAGGCTGCCGAGCTGTCCCATGTCAGCAGAAACATACTTTTTTGCCATGTTTGGAGCCGGATATTGGTTCAAGGCTTCGGACCGTCTCTCTCAGGTCCTTGCATAATGTCTTCTTCTTTTTACTTGCGTGCCTCCGGCAGAGCTATGTTTCGAGACTCCGAGGCAGCGCTGCATCTTGACCGATTTGGAGCATCTGCGGAGTGGGTGCGATGGCTTGCATGGCTTGGATGGCTTGGATGGCTTGGATGAGCCTTTCGGGTGTGCACCCATGGTAGATTGCGCCCACGCTGCTCATGAGCTTCTGGAAGCCCGGCTTTTCCTTACCTAGCTTGGAAAGAAGCTTGGTTAAAGTGCCCGAGTGGTCGGCCAGCAGATCAACAGAGTTTGTCCTCACTGCGCCGTGAGCCTTCGTTTGCGTAGCGCACACCCTGCCAGCGAGTCATGACGGCAGGAGAGTCCTGGCCGGCAATGTGAGCAATTCTGCATGCCTCGTTCTCATCTGCCAGATGGCTGTGCAGACTTTTCAGGCACTTGTTAGTCAAAGCTTTGAGGCTTCCGTCTCAAAGCAAGCTGTTGGAGAAGGCATCGTGAGGGCTCTTGCAAGGGCGCGTCCTGCAACAGATGTTGTGACAGGCCTCCCCGGTGGTGCATGCAGCAGGCAGCGACGAGACTTGCATGTTGTTCGCATGCTTAGCTGTAATGTTGTGGCCAGGAGGTGCTTGAGACGAGCATCTTTGACCTTGAGCGGACATTCTACTGTAGAGATACGTGCTTCCAGTGCACTCCACCTGTAGAGTATATTTTTGCATGCGGGCGATTGGGCGTCATGTAGTCTTGCACTCCGCCGTCTGCACCCGCTAATTCAACACGCTCGACTGTCCTCCTCCCTACAACAATCTAGCAATTTAGCTCCCTGAAGATGTGGGCTGTGCAATGGCTTGGCACAGGGCAGTTGACTAATTTGTGCACCCGCTGTCAGTTGTTTAGGCAAATGTCTGCAGAAGCAGAATCCTGCTCAGCAGAGCGTTCAAAGAAAGATGCTTCTCTGTCTACCCGCTTTCCACGAGGCACAGCACTGACCCAAATGCTGTCAAAGACGAAGTGAGTGATCGAACATGCATTCATCAGTACAGAGGCCGCAAATTGTCAGCGTGCTGTGGCTTAAGCCTTGGGCTTTCTTGTGCTGAAGTTAATGCGTCCAAAGATTTCGGGCCTGATGCATAGCTACAGCATTACTCTGCAACCCACTTCGAGATTCCTGCTTGACTGCAGAAGTTGCTGTTCCAGCTGTGGTGCTTGAGATTATAGCATTTCGCTTCCAGTCTTCTTCGAGACTCTCTTGTGGGCTGTGCTTCATGCAGCCGCATCGCAGCAGATTGCGGAGATGGGGGTTAGTCGCGGCCCTGAAACACTTCCAGAGACATGTCAAACCAAATTTTTGCCTGAGGTCACTCCATGGACAGAGAGCAGGCAGCGTTGCAGCCACCTTCAACAGCAATTCTGCTGTCTCACATTCCTTTTGGGTGATTCTTAGGGAACACGCGTGAAGGGTCGAGGTTTCATTGGGACAGGCATGCGACATAACACACAAGATTCCATTACCCATGTCTAGGTGGATGAGGCCAGGACCCTGGCACACGCAGTGGTTGCACAGGCACGTGGCACATAACATGGCCCGATTGAGTGTCAGGTGCTCACCCAGTTTGAGGCCACCACAGCCTCAATCAAGGGGATTGAGTCGAAGATGTCAAAGGCATGCCCTGCATGTCTTGGCTGGCTTGGCTGCCCCCGATGCGTAGCTCATGACAGGTAAGTCAGTACATGGAGGCTGTGCAGGTCCGACGTAACCTGTGGTGGTGTTATTTGTGACTGTGACATATGTCTGCGTGATTTCTGAACTTCCTGAACCGCCAAGAGCAGCTTACAGACGCTTCAGGCTCAGCGTCGAAGCCTGAGCGCCCACGCAGAGGTGGGACGCCCCTGCAGGAGCCTTTCAGAACAGCAACTGTCGGCTTTGAAACCGAAGGTGACCAGCAGCCTTATAGACGGCCTGGGTGAGTCCATCGCTGATCAAAGTGAAGCGATCTTCGGCTACTTCACATCCAGCTTCGACCACTTCGCCGGACACGGGCTGGTTGGACGCGAGTGTGACATAGTGTGACAGAGTCCGACTGCCGGATGGTCGTTCCTTTGTGTTCTGCTCTCTCGAAGGATTGGTGGAGACATTGGAAACCTCCTTGTTCAACCTGAAGCTGCAGGAATGATGGCTCGGCAGCATGATAGCTTTGAAGCGTGCTGCAGCTGGGGTTGCTGTGCTTCCTTCACCTTGCTAAACAAAGATAAAACAACCTTCGTGGTCAGACACACTTTCTCGCAGGATGCCCCCCGCCAGATGCAACAAGAGTGTGGGCCTAAGCTGTTGAACTGTTGAACTGTTGAACTGTTGAACTGTTGAACAGCATTGCACGAATCTGCACAAGTTGAAGAGCGCTTGCAATGCAAATGCTAGCTGCTTCACACTCTGCAGGTTTGGCCCGCTGCTCATGCCCGCGGTCTCTGCCTCGGCAGTCACAAGCCCTAAGGAGTCCTAAGGAATCCCAAGGGTGATCAAACGACCAAACTCGTTGCGCGTGGTGCTGGGAGGTTTAGAGAGCAGATTGCCATCGATTTTTCGTGAACATTGGCATGTCCGAGGTTGTCCTGATGGTCATCATTACAGACGGAGCCTTTTTGTGTCGTCAAGCCTCTGAGAACGTGGGTGACGGAAGACGTAACTCTGGCCGACATTGAGGCAAGCAACTGCTACTTTGGGTTCCTGCTGGCAAGCGACGACCAGCTGTCTGCGGAGTTGATCGTTTGGCACACGGGTGTGTTTGTGTGTGTGTGTGTGTGTGTGCGCACGCGCGCGTGCGTGCGACACAGTCTTTGCACTTGTGGTGACTGTCTCAAGAAGAGTCTATCTGTGGAGCGTTCTGGAGACAAGCTTCAGCTAGATGTACCATCTCGAAGCAAGCAAGCAAGGCGGGAGTTGGTCAGAGCACCGGCAACTCCACTGCAGCTGCCCCATTGTGCTGTTAAAAAGTGCGCTGCGCTTCTGAGCAGAGCCGTCTAGAAATTGTGCTGCTGATGGACTTTGGTGGACCCCGATGGACTCTGATGAACCCCCGAGGATTCGGCCTCCCTCAGCGAGATGAACATCCTGAACCTCTTTGCCACTTTGTCTTAAGAACATGTGCGGGATAGTGACGCTTCTCAACACCTGCCTGCGCTCAGCTGCGTTCGTGATACCCGTGTTCGCAGACTCTGAGGCCATTGGCCACGTTGTTCTGATCGGCCTGGAGCCCTGCAAACCCGAACAGCCCAATGTCGCTCAGGAAGTTGAGGGCAAAATGTACTCCTTGTTATGTTATGAGCACAGCGAGGGGTCCTTAGGGGTCGTTTGGATGCAGCCGGAAACCAGCCTCAGGCCCGAAAAGCAAACCCGAGCGCTTCAAAAGGAATGGTGGCGACCAAGCTAGAAACCCTGACAGCTGCGACGGGTGGAAAGCTCTTAACTTTGACAGAAGAAAGCAGTAAGCTCCGCAGCTTCCAACCTCAGTCTTGTGCTGGTCATCCTGCAGAGAGACATCTTCGAGACATTTTGACGAATCTTGAAGTTTCACGATGGGTCTTCTGACTCTAAGGTTTGGGGTGCTGTTGCAGGTATCCAACGCACTCAGCCCTTTTTCATGTAAGGCCTGGCCGTCGTGTACATTGTCATAGATCTCCTTCGCAGGCATAGGAGTAAACTGTGTCAACAGTGGGTCGGCAGTGGGCCAACACCCGCATTTCGTGCAGTCCGTTTGGCTGTCCGTTTTGCTTTTGCTGAGAGGCGTTTCCAGCGCCGACAGAGATTGCGGCGACGCAGAAGCTCAGTCACCATCTTCGCCGCAGCCCAAGCTTCGTTTGCGTCAGAGAGATCAAAGAGTACCCCGCAACACCCCCTGGCCAAAATTGCTGGACGCCCAGGACTCACAGGACTCGGAGGAGTATGAGTCGGGATCTTTGATTCTGGTGCGATTGGCTGTTCTCCTGCCGTGCCTCTGCAATCCAGTTCCCGAGGTTTGCGGAGGAGGAAGAGGAGGATGATGAAGGCCAATCGCGATGATGCAGACTCAAATGTAAACGCGCTCCGCTCCGCTGTGCTGGAAGTCGTGCAAATCCCTTGTCTAGGTTCGCCACAATCTCTGAGAGCCCAGCCGGCACCCTGAAAGGAAGATGAGAGATCGTTGCACTTGTACGGATGTCTCTCAAAGGCGGAACAATACGAAGTCTTCCGCAAAGACGGACTCTACAGCTCGAACGCCTGTTTCGCAAATGCTGAGGTGGGGTGTTCCCTCCAAATGTCCTCGAAAGATCTGCAAAGCGTTGACGCATGCCTATCCTCTGCGCAGGCGGTTGCAGCAGGTGGCAACAAAACCAATCGGGTCGGAGGCCATGTGCCCTCATGTGCCTCAATCTCGTTTGATGCGACGTGGAACATGGATGCGACTGTTACCGACCAGCAATCGGAAGGTGAAACTCAAAAGATTCTTCGGCTTGACCGTGGGACGGCTCAGACTGTGATTCCTGTGATTCCTGTGATTCTCCCTGCGCTTGCGGTGTGATTTTGCTGCAGAGGCGAAAGAGCGGAGCCAGGTGGCCAGTGGGAGGTCCACGCAGGTGGGCACACTTTGCCCCAAGCATGCTTTAAGAGGACCAAGTAAGTGAGCAGGCCTTCCCAGACAGACGACCATTGACGTACTGTACCCCGCGGCTGCTCACAAAAACAGACGTCACTAGCAGAAGAGCCGCATTCGGCTGGGAGCCTTGCAGGAGCAATGCTGCCATCAAGTGGGCTGGGCACCACTATACATGCCGTAGCAGCCAATGCACTCAGAAAGCAAATCGATCATTGCATAGAAGGGGGCCACCTGAGGGTAAGCGGATCGTCTGTGGGGATGTCCTGCTCGTTACGAAACTTGGTATCCGCTTCGGCTTTGTCGCATGGCGTCACGAAGCTGCTGGGCCTCTCGGTGACGAACTCAATCCGGGCTACTGTTGAATGGGGAGTAATCACGTGGAGGGCAGCAACAGCGTTCCTTTACAAGCCAGCTTTGTTCAGCAGCAGCACTGGGTCGCTCGTTGTTTGGCTGTTGTCTGTTCGATGGCTCTGTCCGAACATGGGAATAAATCTGGTCACAGGAGTGATGAAGCTTGTTCAAAATCGGCAGCATGTCTGTTTGTTTGTCTCTCTCTGTCTGTCTGTCTCTCTGTCTCTGTCCCTCTGTCTGTTCATGCCACAAAGCCTGCGTGCCAGGACTGGGTGGGACATTGCCGTGTCCAGGACAGCGAAGTGGCCTTGCTGGCAGATTGTTTGAGTTCCTCGGAGGGGGGGAACGGAATGAACGAACAGCTTAGCCTTCGATGAAGCCAGGCTGTGCACGTTGCGGCGACAGCGTCCTCGCAACTCTTGCAAACGGTGCGCGCGGGTCAGCGCATCGAGGTTCTCCAGGCCCTTGAATGGAAGACGAAGTCCGTCGCTGCTTCACTCGCATCTCCTTTTTCCCGCTTCTGTGCCAAAATTTTCTCCACTCCCTAGGCGTGGGGTTGTTCGGTTTGGAGTCAGTCATTCATTCTCCTCGCCCTCGCCCGGTCTCCTGACCTGGTGCCTGGAGCACCGAGTTTCGCTGGAGTGCCAGTCCCAGAGAAGCCCGCAGAGTCTCGCGGAGCCTCTCGGGAGTGACACACGCAGAAAAATCTAAACCTCAGACTCAGGTAATCACTCACTCACGCGCACTCACTCACACTCAAGCACTCACTCGCTGACTCGCTCACCCTCTCTAAACCCTAAACCCTAAACCCTAAACCCTAAACCCTAAACCCTGAACCCTGAACCCTGAACCCTAGACCCTAAACCCTAAACCCTAAACCCTAAGCCCTAAGCCCTAAGCCCTAAACCCTAAACCCTAAACTCAAGGCCTAGGCCGCCCCCCTACAGTTGGCCTGGCCACCCTGATCCCCTTCTGCCTGGATCCTGGCATTCCTGGCCCCCTGGGCCTCCTGACCCCTGACCCCTGACCCCCTAGGCCCCATTAAAATTTCTGGCCCCTGGCCTGCCTGAATGAGTCTTTAGAAGTGGACTGTTGTCTGAGTTTAGGCCTAAACCCTAAAAGGAATAGGTTTGGGTAGCTTTGCCGCCTTGGACGGCGTGGGGTGGGAGAAAAGTGTTAGATGGCCCTCCACAATCGGGCCAAAGCTGCTCTTCGCACCTCACGAAGCTTTCGAGCTTGTTCCGAAACCTAACCTTCACAGCATCTACGCCCTATCACAGCAAACCCTAAACCCTAAACCCTAAACCCTAAACCCTAAACCCTAAACCCTAAACCCTAAACCCTAAACCCTCAACCCTAAACCCTAAACCCTAAACCCTAAACCCTAAACCTTAAACCCTAAACCCTAAACCCTAGACCCTAAACCCTAAACCCTAAACCCTAAACTCAAGGCCCAGGCCGCCCCCCTACAGTTGGGGGGCGCCTGCGAATCAGGTCGTTCGCCCGCCTCCCACAGCTCGGAAGTCGGTAGCACCCACGATTGGCCCGGTACGGGAGCACGTTCTCCTTGGGACCAGTACTGGTCCCTTATTAAAGTCAATACCCTAAACCTGGAGCTCCAAGCTCCATGAGGCCCGCCCTTGGCTTCCTGGGACCTGCCCTGAAACCCTTTCTGGGCCCGTGCCCTGCCCCCCCTGGCCCTGCCCCTGCCCTGATCCCCTTCTCCATTCCTGGCCCCCTGGCCCCCCTGACCGCTGACCCCCTGGCCCCATTAAAATTTCTGGCCCCTGGCCTGCCCCTGAATGAGTCTTTAGAAGTGGACTGTTGTCTGAGTTTAGGCCTAAACCCTAAAAGGAATAGGTTTGGGTGGCTTTGCCGCCTTGGACGGCGTGGGGTGGGAGAAAAGTGTTAGATGGCCACGAAGCTTTCGAGCTTGTTCCGAAACCTAACCTTCACAGCATCTACGCCCTATCACAGCAAACCCTAAACCCTAAACCCTAAACCCTAAACCCTAAACCCTAAACCCTAAACCCTAAACCCCAAACCCCAAACCCCAAACCCAAACCCTAAACCCTAAACCCTAAACCCTAAACCCTAAACCCTAAACCCTAAACCCTAAACCCTAAACCCTTAACCCTAAACCCTAAACCCTAAACCCTAAACCCTAAACCCTAAACCCTAAACCCTAAACCCTAAACCCTAAACCCTAAACCCTAAACCCTAAACCCTAAACCCTACCTCTGTCGAGTAAGCTTCCCTGGAGTGCCCACCCCCAAAAACGCCCACAACGACATGCTGATTGCCTACCCCAAAGATGCCTGCAGAGAGTCCTGCCGAGTATTCCTGGAGTGCCCACCCCCAGAGAACTGCGGTGAGTCACCCGCTTCGGTTAGCTGTAGGTGGGGATGTTCGAGATAAGCCATTTTCCAACTCATTTTGTCCTGTCGGTCTCTCTCTCTCTCTCTTTTTCTCTTTCTCTGCTTCTCTCCTTCTCTCTTTCTCTCCTTCTCTCTTTATCTTTCTCTTTCTCTCTCTTTCTCTCTCTTTCTCTCTTTCTCTCTTTCTCTCTTTCTCTCTTTCTCTCTTTCTCTCTTTCTCTCTTTCTTTTGTTCTTTCTTTCTCTCTTTCTCAAAGGCCATCCGTGGTGGACGTGGCAAAGTGTGGGGCCGCCTTGCAAAGCCACAAGGCGCATCTCCGCGTACATTGCAGAGGCAAGCTTCTTGCTGCTTTTGTTCGGTTCTTTTCTGTGTTGGAGGCTGGGTTCTGCTTGCCGACTCCACCACTGGTTACACAGCTGTCTCCAAGGCAAGTGCTGTGTCTTGAGGTGAGAATCTTGTCGTCTGGGCGGTTTCTTCGTTGCTCCGGTCCGAATTCAAATGTTCAAGGGCTAGTGTTGTTACGCCGCGGTTGGGGCCACGATTTGGATTGATGCAGCCAGGCCAAGGGAGATTTGAAATTTGCACCAACGCCAACTAGTGCGTCGTCGATCGTGTTCTGCACGCGCGCACAAGATGCAGGTTCGCTTGGCAGGCTTGTTTAGCTGCATGCACACTTGTTCAAGGGTGTTGAATGCACGCACTCTTGCAGAAGTGCATAGTATTTTGCTTCCATGCACGTTTGCGCTTTGCTCTATTGCGCGCTTGCATGAGCCATACATGTACGCTGGATTGGGCTCATGGTTGCTGTCTTACGTGCATGCTTGCTCTCTCTCTCTTTCTCTCTAGATCTTTGTTGGACTCTCTCTCTCTCTTTCAACTTCCACTTCCCTCTTTGCAACCCGAATTGCGAGAAATCCAGTTTTGAGAGCACAGGTGTCAGCGTCATCAGCTTCGAGGCCTGAATTTGTGAGTTTCGTTCGATTGGGACGCAAAAGAAAAGAACTTAAACCGGATATGGAGTCTGATGGAATCTGACCAGAGAGCGAGAGCGAGCGAGAACGAGAGTGTTTCGCTGGCCCAGCTTCGATTCAGTTTTGAGGTCCTGAGGCAGCCAAACGTGCAACCTGAATGATTCTCACACCCGCGAGAGCTGAACAGCAGCTGTCTCGGACAAAAAGACTACACTTTAGTTGGTTGAGTGTATGAGCACAGATTTGTGGACTGCAGAGTCAGGAGCATGTCACCAGAGGGCATTGTTTACCCTGTCGGCTCATGTGATTGTGTGTCCAGCTGCCAGCACCTTGTCGGCGTTATGTCGAGGCCACATGGTGTCTCATGCCTTCACCTGGCCAGAGCTCATTTTTTCACAGCAGGTGCTGGATCTGGTCCAACGAAGCTTGAAAAGGCTTGCTGACGTGAGCAGGGTGAGCGCCTGTTCGCACACGCGAGAAGGGAATGCTTGGCAGGCCGATGCTGGCCTTACTCCTCGTTGGCTTTGTGGTGTCCTCATCAGCCGAAGGTCCCATGCTGCTTCATGCTTGATGAATCTTGATTGGCCTGAAGTCATATTGAGTGGGAGTGAGTACGGCTCCAGTTGCACGACTTCGAGCGCGAAGCTCTCTGTTGAGCATTGACGTGAAGCAGGCGCACCGGTTCACGTCGTCGCACTACAGTAACAGACTAGGAGAGACGAAGCGGTTACATATCACGCTTCGCACACGGCGTGAGGGAATCCTTCCTGAAACCCTGAAGAAGAAAGTCTTGCAGCCGTCCGAAGCTGGCCGCTCCACCTTGAACAGTTGAGATTATCTTTGTTTGGTTTTGGTGCTTCTTGGGCCGGACTTGCGCTCGCCAAGCACCAGTGCCTTCACGCATGTGCCTAGAGCTGAAAAGTCAAGGCCTTTAGCCGGATACCATCCCAGCTTTGCAGGCCCCCTGGGAGGACATTCCGATTGAGAAAGCTGAGGAAAAGCGGAAGTTGCAGCCTCGTATGTTTCTCGTAGTCTCTCATACTCTCAGGGTTCATTGCATGTTCATCGCATGTTTCCCATTTCTTCTACAATTCGTTGACAAAAAATGCAACACTCAGGTGCGGTCCGAAATGCAAGTACGACTGTGACCAGGCGAACTGCCGCTCGGTCATGCCTATGGTATATGGTATCCTGTGGGGTTGGAAGAAGACTTTTCGGATCAAGGTCCAGCAGCTCAAGAATGCGAGCCCCTCTGTGACCCACCTGAATGTGTGACAACTTGCAGCGTGGCGCTTAGCTATGTTCTTGTGAAAGTAGTTGTAAGCGCAAGTGCGCGCGCCGCCTCGGCAGCCGGGTCGGCCCAGTGTGGGGTGCAGCGTACGCAGCGCAGACGAAGGCAAGGGAAAGTCATATGTCGCTTGGAGCAGGCTAGGGCGAGGGGTCAGGGGCAAGGCCTCGGCGTCGGATGATTCCCAGAAGCTGCAAGGGGTTTTGGGGGGGGGGAGGATCCAAGAAAGGTTCTGGGGGAGTGTCAGGGGGAGGTCCGCACCATCACACGCCAGAATGGCATTCAGTACCGAACGAAGCCATGCCAGAGCACATAAAGTCAAGTGGACAGTTCAACACGTGAGAAATCGCGACGATCAGGAGAGAATAGGGTAGAATCCGGAGAACGCCTGCCAGTTTGAGGCTGCAGCTGCAACGTGTCAAGATTGGTACAGATCCGTACAGCGCTTTCATGTCCCAACCATTCTCTCCACCCCAGAGCCACCCTCCCTGTGGCACCTGCCCGAAGCCCTTGGAGGAGCCGGGATTTATAGTAAACGCCCAAGCGAACGGCATCTGTAAGTTCTGCCCTGGCACGCTGCAGCCGCTAGCAAGCCTTCGGCAAGTCACAAGAAAACGCTGGCACTCCAGGTGTATTCCCAGTTCAACCATGGCAGTCCAAGTGCAGGTTCCTCGAAAGAACAATGCGAAACTCGCTGTGGGGAGCCTTTGTGTGCCTTGGCAGCTGGTGCATCTCCCATACTACAAGCAGTACAAGCCTACAGCCTACTGACTTGTTGAATGAGGATGGCCTCATTTGTCAGATTCAGGTGCCGTGGTGTGTCCACAGACCGAGTGCAAAGGCTCTGATTGTAATTCGGTGGCGTGTCAAACTGTGTGGGCGCCTGAGGAGATCTGGAAAGCACCGAGTACGCACGGCACTGAACATGCCTGCTCCAGGTGCAATCCCCCCGTTTGCACAACATCCTGCTCAGACACCTGCCAGACCTCTTGTGCGACGCCCAAGTCCCAGACTCAGAACTCACGGAGGTTAAGTCATTATTCGATGTGAGAGTTGAGTTCTGAGTTAAACAGATGAGAACAGATGGATGAAACTAGTGTGCAGTGTGCACGACTGCCAGAGGTGTAAGTGGCGATGCAAGCCAACTCCTTCTTGCCCTCAACCGTCGTGTAAGATCAGCTGCACGGACTTGGGACGGCACCTCAGAGCCTGGACATCCACTTCTTGTGCAAGCACTTCTTGTGCAAGCACTTCGTGCCAACACCTTGTGCAACACACTTCGTGCCAACACCTTGTGCAAACTTGTGCATGCAAGAGTCGTGTCTACAATTTTGCGCGCACGATTCCCGCTTGGACAACTGTGTCAGATTGCCCCGACACCCTGCCGGTGAACGCAACCGCGGGATCCTCAGATTTGGGGCTCACAAGAGGCCGAAAGCACGATCAGATTCAGATTCTTAACTCAACTGCACTCAGGCAAGAAAGCGGTTCGAAGCTTTGACCAATGAGGGCAAGGCCGGTCATCACAAAAGTCAGGGGAAGATCAAAGAAAATGCACCTTGTTTGTTTTTGCTCTTTCCGCTTCAGTTTTTTGAGCTTCTGTTGATGGAGCAAGAGTTGTGTGCGTAAAGACGCTTAAAATTGTAACTTTCCAGAGCAATTTGCCAAAACACGCTCTTGGGGTTTTCCAAACCTATCATGCGAGCATTGTGTTTGCAATTGGGGTGGAGCAGCCCTCGGGTTGTTAACGGCAAGTAAGCATGTCCCTGCCACCTTTGTCCTTTTAATGTTTTGTTTGCACAACATTCCAAGATTATGAAGTTCATGCATTCTACACCCTATTTATAAGTGGTATTTTGCCTTCATGTCCATCTTCTGCAAATTGATGAAGATTTCCAAGATGAAAAGTGTAAACAATAAATGTAAAGAACAGATTGGGAATCTTAGGAATTTTGGTGGGTCTTCATTAGGCGCTTCACCTGGACGAACAAAAGGCCGCTATTACTGCACTAAAGTAGACAGCTTCCTGTAATTCTTGTGCATTAACTTCATAAGCTCACGAACGAAGTGATGGCATATTCGTCTTTGTTTTTGGCACTGAAACGCTCACAGCCCCTAAACGAGAACCTCACGGGCACGTCGCAGCACGCACGGGGCCAACCCAGAAGAAACACTGAGAGCCTCATTGATTTCCGTATATGATAATGTGTACAGGACAAGACATGACGAGAACAAACACCCCCCGCCTCCCCAAAAAAAAACCAAAGAAACACTGCCGAACTAAGTTCGTGTTTGACCCATTTGCAACTGAAACCTGAAGAGCGGCTCAGCTTTGGTGCTTTCAAATGATTGCGACTCGACTCCCGAAAATCCTTGTGTTCAGTCGGAGCTGAGACTCAGCCTTCTGTCTCACTTTAAGCTTTGCGGCCAAGCCACCCGAAGCTCTAAGTAGACCTGCAGCAGACTTGCTGAGGAGGTGGTCTCCGAGGGCAAGGCCTCTCTCGATCCCCGAGTCCTTTCGGCGCCATCGCCGGCTCCTGCGGCAATGCCAGCAGCGGCTCCGATGTCCGAGGCCTTGCTCTGGGTTTCATCTGGGTTTCATCTGGGTTTCATATGCTTCCCTCATCTTCCCTCTCCAGTTTCTCTTTTTCTCTTGCAGGCCGCGAGGGATGCAAGGACGATGCTTTTTGGTTCTGTGCTGTTGAGCTGTTGTGACTATTGTGTGCTGTCATGCATTGCTTTTGCATCACTGGGGCCTTAGCGAGCACTTTAGGACAGACCTCTCCTGGCTATGGGATATACTCAAAGCGCCCGTGTCTGCTCACTGAGCGCCTTGCGAGCCTGATTGCAGTAACTGAAAATAATTGACAAGCGCAGTGCCCACACTCCTGGGCTTTGATGTGAGCCGGCCTGCACTGTGCAACGATGCAGCATATCTTGGACTTTGCTCGCATGTTTGCTCTTTCGAAGTTATGTACGCAAGGCTTGGCCTCCTGAATGTTTTTGTATTTGTCCATTGTTGATCCCTTAGCCCTACTTGTTCAGTTTTCTTCGTGCGGATGTGTACATAAACTTCCTAAACCTGTGCCCAGTGCCCAGATACTCCTAAAGACAATTTAGCCGCACCTGACCGTTTGAAGCTTTGAATGCCGAGCAGCCCAAACGAGTTTCGTGCATGCTGTTACAAGCAGGGGCGACTAAAAAGGCCGTTCCAATCTTGTCTTGGAGCTTGTGGGCTCAAAGGGCGGTGCATTCAGCAAAAAAAGAAAAAGCTGAAGGGTTGTACTCACAAAAGTCTGGTTAGCAGGGCCTTCTTTGGGGCGTCGTTCCGATAGTCGGGTGGAGCTGGGCGGAGCCCGGCGGAGCCCGGACATGGAGGCCTCTTCGGTGAGCTGCCGAAGGCGCGACTTTTGCGATCTTTTGCGGACTCTTTTCTTATCTCCGCAAAAGTCCGCTGTCTGCCAGGTGAGCGGAAGCTGCCAGCAGCACTATGCTGCCCAGGGCCCCTTGGATGTGCTTTTCAGCCCTTTCAGCCCCTTTTCAGCCCTTTTTCCAGCCTTTTCAAACGACCTTTTTCAGATTTTTCAGCCTTTTCCATGTTGAGTGCTGAGTCTTGGGCTGCACCTTGAAGAGGCTCTTCCAGCCCCTTCGGCAAGACCATTCTTTGCTCGAGACTGCCCTCGGCAAGATCCTCCCCGTCGGGAGCGATTCGGCGGCCGAAACTATGGCTCTGCGGCTGCGGCTCAGCTACACCGCTGCTGTCACACTGCACATCACTCACTAACTCACTGTTATCGCATCCAAAGCTGCGCCAAGGCGATGCTTGCCATTGGATTTCCACTAGCGTCCAAGAGGCTCGCGGGGGCGCACAGCGTTAGTTGTGTCTAGTGTCTCACAATCGCGCACTTGGGCGCTTGACTTTGACTGCTCGAGATTTTCAGGCAAGGGGGAAGGCGGAGCGAGGAGGCCGGGGTCGTGCTGGCGACTAACGTCAGACTGTCACGTTGCCCTACGCAGCGGCCAACCCCTCGTCGTAGCTCCTAGATCTAACCGCAGCTCCGAGCACGCACCAAAAGTCGATGTGTAGGACAGGGTGCGACGGTGGACTCGAAGTGACCGTACTTGAGAGAGGCCGAAGGTCGGCCGAAATCCGTGTTGGTATCCCGCAGTCGCCTTAGGTGTAGCATGGTGTCGCCGGCGACCGAAAGCTTGGACTTTTTTGTGCTGTGGACACACTTTCGCCCTGAGGTCAAGCTCCTTGGGTCCCTGAGCTTTCAACATCCCGAGGACAGCTTGCGACTTTCAGGCGACTCGGTGCATTTGAGCACATCTATGAGCACGTCTGGGCATATTGCGACCATGCCAAGGACAGCCTCCGTGTCGGACTGCCGGACTTCCAGCGAGACTGAGAGCAGTCAGGATGCTCTTTGTTCGCGCTTAATGCAGCATTCTGCCATGCGTCAGTTGTGGATTCTGCAATGTTCTCAGTTGGAACGCCCTATTTTCAATTGGGCAATTCACAACGCTTTAAGACAGGCTTCGCAAACACAGGCCAAAGCGAAGCCAAGCCGAATGCGAAACCGGAACCAAACCAAATTCGCTCCAGTTGTCAGACGGGCATGCCTGCACATACCTGCATTTCTTGTGGAAGCAAACGGTGTCACCCTGCACTGAATCAAGGCCCCTTAGACTTTGGTAACGTTAGACAATGGTAACAAGTTTTGGCACACTGGATCAGACTGGATCCATGCGAATTCGGGGCTGCATCCTGATTCTGAGGCTGAGACGTTGACACCAGCAGCGGCTTCCGAAAGCATCTCCAAGCGCCTCAAAGACATGGTGTTTGTTAAGGCCGAACCGGCCCAGATGCGTTTGAAACTTCACGTCAGACCTTACGTTAAGCTGGAACCCAGCTCGGCCCGAGCAGGACATGCGCGCAGCCATGACTTCCGGAGAATTTGTCACGCCCTTGGGAATGGAATGCATGCGTTGATGCAGTGTTGACGGCTAGAGCAAGAACGGTGGAGCAGAGCGGAGTTCAAGGCTCTTCGGTTGCGAGGCGCTGAGAGACCTGGTCTGGTTGACTACGAGGCTTTGCAGCCATTTTGAGTTTGGCGGGGGTTCAAACATCACCGTGTCATTTCGTGTCATCGCACGCCGACTTCACAGGGCTTGTACAACGTTCTGGAGGGCTTTGCAGGGAGGCCAGGCTCGCAGCATGTGCAAAGATAAGGTTTTGTTTGGGACAAGCAGAGCATCCTCTCCTCCCCTACCCCCCTTACCCCCTACCCTCCTCTACCCTCCCCACATCCCCATCCCCCCCCCCCCTCCCTCCCCACACCCTTCGCCTGGCGTGGTCTCACTGCGCTGGACTCAGCTATGAGACCAGGCTCTCCGAGCTGGAGGCTTCGGAGGTCTTGCGTGATGAGGACGCTTGGAAGGCGAGCGGCTGCCATTGGTTGTCAACGCATGCAAGTGTAAGTGTAAGCAGTCGCAGTCCTAAGCCCTGGCAGGCAGAGGAGGATTTAAAGCTGATACAGGGCAAGCTGAAAGACAGAGTTGTGGAAATGACGCAGGCTTTCCTTTTTTTCCGCATGACAAGATATAGCTTCCAAGAACGGCAAAGTGCAGGACACCAGACGATATGCAGTGCTGGGTGAGGCTAAGAAACTTGCAGTGCTTGAGCACGAGGCCTGAGGCATGTGCCACGCTGTCCCATCGCATTCGCCAGGATGGGGCCAACAGTGGCAGCGGTGAACAGGAGCCTGCGTTTGTGCTAGAGTTCCAAATCCGGAGATGTCTGGAGACTTTCTGTATGCAGTTTTGATGTTCAGGACCAAGGCTCGAGCTTGAATGCCAAAGCCGGCTGCCCCGGATCCCTTGCTTTTTGCATGCTTTTGAAGCTGCCTTTGCCAGCTTCTTCGCAGTTGCTGCTTGCAAGTTTTCGGCGTTGATGCGCGCAGCTTTTGGAGAAGGTTCGTGCAATGGCAAAGACTTGTAGCCACGACCTTGGACATGACATGGCTGGTCGCTCGTGGTTAATGTGTCTATGGCGACCATGACTTGGTTATGCGTGGGCCCTGTGGGCCCCGTGGGCCCCAGCCCCGGGCCTTCTTTGCTCGGTCGGTTTGCTTTCAGCGAACGTTTGCCGGGCATGCCGGTCTTTGGCAACAAGGGCGCAGTCCCGGGATCTACAGCACCGTGTCAGAATTGTCTGAGTTCGCTCAGAAGCTGTACCACATGACTCGGAGAGTTGGCGAGAGGGGCTTGAGTGATAACTGCACCAGACTTAAGCCGTGCCATCTGAGGCTATGAGAGACAAGTGACGTCGGCACTGAGCAGAGGCCAGTGGCAGCTTGCGTGCGTCCTCGTCCAGGAAGCGCATGAACTGGGCTTCAGAGTATCGGCAGACTCACATCATCTACTTTGCCTCCAATGTGCAGCCAGAGCTCCATGGCAGATGGCACTTGCAACCTTTGCCGCCATGAAGCTGAGGACCCCAATGCTAGAGGCGAGTCCCTGTGCGAGTGCCGTGTTAGGTGCATGCTTGCTTGGATCTGGAGTGAGCTTTGATTTCAAGCTCTGGGTTCGTTGCAACTACCTCTTTATGGCTGCACATGGAAGTTGGACAAAGATGGTATACATACTGCAAGCGATCAGGTCAGGTCCTTGCGGGCTGGATGGCCACGATGCCACTGTGGCTTTGAACATCACACTCCAGGCATGCGCCAAGGCTCAAGCCTGGGAGCAAGCATTGTCCATGGTACCATCCTTCCGAAGACTCCAAGTGCTACCATCCGTGGCAACGCTCGGGACTGTTCTTGCGGCATGCGAACGAGCTGGTCAGTGGCGGGTTGCAGTGCAACTTGTGGATGGAAGCTTGGCCGCGGGCTGGGAATGCTGGGAAGGTGTCCTTCCGAACGTGGTTTGCTACAACACAGTTATTGCAGCGTGCCGTCGCGCTCGGCAGTGGAAGCACGCCTTGCAGTTATTACATGATGCGCATCAACGAAGTCTACGACCAGATACTCTGAGTGTGGCCACAGCGCTTCGCGCCGTTACCAGCCTGAAGGGCCACAAGTGGTCCAATCGCGCCGAGGAGCTGATGGTGGAGATGAGACGATCGAGGGTCGTCGATGCCAGCCATACCGGTGATGCCAGCCTCCCAGACATCCTCACCCTTCTCAGCCACCCAGAGGGATCAACCTTGTTGTCTCATGTGTCTTGGCCGCTGGCACTCCTGGCGCTCGACGCCTTATGTGCCTCCCTGCTTCCCGGTACATGTGCCCCGCATGCCGCGCGTGCCCTGGCGAAGTCGGTGAACTCAGCCCTTGCGGCACTTCGCCGCCACCGGCGCTGGGCTGAAGCCTTGCATGTAGTCATGGTGAGACAAAGGCATGCCCTTGACGTCGATGCCGTCGGCTTGCTTGAAGTCGTCGCCGTGCTGCAGAATTGCTTGCAAGCCTCCGGCCTTCATTCAGTTCTTCCTGGCCTCGTAAAGTGTGCAAAACAATCAAAGCAAACGGATGGTGCTTCAAGGGCAGGCGATGTGTTTGATGATGCGGGTGCTACTTGTAGTGCTTGTGATGTGCTGCTGGGATTTGGTCTTTCGAAGACTGTACAGCTTGCGCTAGAACGTCGGGCAGGACGCCCGCTGCTGCACAGCTTGAGGGGTTTGCAGCTCTCTTCACATCCCGCGCAGGATCTGATTGCCTCGAGATCTCATTCAAGTCTGGCTAAGGCTGAGGATGTGGCCACCGCGGGCTTATGCATCACCCGAGAACTGGTAGAGTGTCTGCGGAGCCACAAAAAGTGGCCTTCCACTCGCTTTAGGAATTGCTTGCGAGCCATCTTTATGCAGCATGTTCTCAGAAAGTGCAACTGAGGCAGCATCTCAAGCGCGCAACAAGTTCATGTTGTGCCCTGCCTCTCTCTTTATTTCCATGCTGACGCGCGTTGGATGGCCCAGTTGAGGTACCTTCGAGGGGACCAGATGGTCGATATCGACACAGCCCTCCAGGTCAAGCTTTCTTTTTGTCTTGGAACTTGGAATGAGCCTGGAATGAGCTTGGATGTAGCGAGTGCCAGGATTCCCAGGCTGAGCAGCCCTTCAGCCGCGACCTGTGGGAGCGCCACATGCTGCAACAAGCTGCAAGCCTCAAGTTTTTCTTGAGACAGCCCCCATTCAATTGGCTTTGGCCGCTTTGCCCTATGCAGGAGCGCCTTGAAGGAAAGGCTCAGCACTCTGAGGATGAGTGGTCGCCCTACGAGAACGCGCAGGTGGGTGATCTTTTCCTCTTTTCAGCTGTTTTTTGCTGCGCTACTACTTCTTTGTATCGTGCCGTGCCGCGCAGATGCTCGCTGGTCTGAGGCTGAGGGGCGGATCAGCCAAAAACAGCTCGTTCTGCAACAGGCTGGGAGTAATTGTTCACTGCGCCGCCTCGGCCTGACCCGGTGCAGATGGTCATAGGGTCTCAAGATTTACGCCCACCTTTCCCACCTTGCGCCCCCCCCATCCTCCCGTTGGGATCTGCAGCTTATGCTGACATACGATACTGGCTCGCATTTCTGCGCTTGCAGTTTCTACTCTACTGTCATCGATGAGTGTCAAAATTTCATGAACGCCTCGTACCTTTGCTGTCAGCCATATGTTGCGTAGAAACCTTTGGTTCAGGTACCCTCAGACTGTGTAGCAACTGCTCCCTTAAAAAGCTGCGACTTGAAGGATGTCGTTGGACTGCTCATAGGGGTCCACTCAGGGTCCATAGCAGGTCCAGCCCCAGGAGTTCCACAAGAGTTCCACAAGAGTTCCACAAGGACAGCAAGGAGCATGCATAGGAAACCGAGTTCAAAGCAACGGCGGTGGGACTCTGAGCCGACGCTTACCAGGGTTTTGTGAGTGTTGCCGTTGGCACCGCCCAAACGCCTTGGCCTGCGGCCCGACGGATGTGGTAGGAATAGGAATGTTTCTTGGGTGCTGGCAATGGAAGAACAATGCTCTTTGATCTGAAGGCCAAGCAGGATCTCAAGTCAGCCAAAGCCAATCGGGCCAAAGTGCTCAGGAGAATGAAGAAGGTTTGGGCACCCAGCTGCAGCCAGAATAGTGGCAGAGCAGAACACTGGCACATGTCGCGTCGTGCTTGGCCTTGCTCAAGAATCCTGCAGGTTGGAAGCAAGGGCAGCTTGGACAAGAAGTCTGTCGAGCTGACATGTGACTTGTTTCGTCCGAGTCCTATCAGAAACGGTGGATTGTGCGCTGTGCGCAGCAAAATCCAGCCTCTGCGCATGCCTCTTGCTAATTGCCGCGATTGCCGTGTGCAAAATGCCTGCATTTTGGGCAGGTTGGGATCGGTTGATCTCCGGTCATCAAGTCCTCGTGCTGCTTGCGAACGTGGACTTGATTTTTCATCAGGCAAGGGATGCAGATGGATGCAACAAAAGCACCGAAAAATGCAGAACAAATATGCTGTATGATATGACATGGACATTTTTTGCGAGCAGCCGCTGATGCTGCCACCGTCAGGTTTCGGCAAAGCTGGAGAAGCTCCTGCTGCAAGCTGACATTGCCGAGTGGGATCATTCAGGCTGTCAGAATGCGCTGTGCCGGTTGGAGAAGACTTTTCTGTCGTGGATCCGGTTTGCAGACCTTGGGGTTCAGGATCAAAAATGCTAATCAGGCCGAAAGTTCGGGAATACTTTTCCCTAAATTTCAATGGGGGGTGTTCGATGTGAAAAGCAAGCTACTCTCCTTGCCTCCCGGATCCGTGATCCTGGAGTGCCCGCAGATAGATTTGATATGTTGCTCACTGCGCATATTCCTGAGCATCGGACAAAGCTTGTGTAGGTGCTTGCCTTGATGTTGCAGCATGCCTTCTGGGTGCTAGTACTTCTCCTTGCAAAGCGATCGTGGCTCACCCTAATTTGCTACAGCCAGTACTGTATCTGTAGGTGAATTCTAAGCGCTTTGCTTTCAGGGGCCCCCGCCATGCTTGAGCATGCTCGACCGATCATGCTCGAGCCATTTCCAACACAGCTTGTGCCGCAAAGCAAGCGCACAACTGTGAATGTGCCTGCCAGAGCGAGCTCCGCTCTGAACTTCCCAGCGTGTCATACTTGGATGTCTTCTGTAGTTTTAAGTTCAAGTCTGTTCGAGTCGGCACGAGGAGGAACAGGTAAACAGACGCCGCAGAGACATAGCGGAGCCGCACTGCAAGGATAACTAGGCTGTAGCCGCAGGTCGTCGACTGAAACGTCTGGTGCTGAAGCTATCTGCCCTGGAGGTGCAGGACGGGTCCACAAGTGCAGGCGATGTACTGTGTTAAGCCTGTATGTGAATCTTGTTCTTGAGGTCGCTCCGTACCGGAAGTACGTGCATGAGAAGCCAGAACAGGCAGTTTTTGGCCGAATCTACTTTGCAACAGTACGCTTGGTGCCCAATTCGTCGATCTGCAGGTAGTCCAAATGACTGGTCTGGACTGGGATGAGCTGCAAATGCTGGAGGAGCAGATCGTGTTGGCCTCGGCAACCTTGGTACTAAATGCTTAAAGCAAATACTAGAGTGCTGCTAGTTGCATAGCAGAGACTCAACTTTGTTTGTATGGCTCCTTTCCATTTGCAGGCTGCAATCGCCCAAAACATTGGACTGCACGTGGATCGAATCGGTCAGCGCTCGGTTCCGAGCAGCGAGTGCTGTGGACACAAGGCGGACTGTCGATATTGTGATCCCTGCTCCAAGGCGGTGGATTTTTCGCGCCAATTCGCAGACAAATGCCAGAGACTGATTTTGAATTTTGAGCTCGGCTGCGCCTGCGACACGATAGTCAGCTCAGGTTGTCCTTCACGACGTCCTGGCAAAAGATTCGGCGCGGAATCGTTTTCCAGGACCCCCTGCCACGCTTGTCGCTTCAGTTGTCTTGTGAGAAGCTCACATTCGGGAACGGAGGCACAAGCTTCAAGATATTCCAGATTGGTTTGCTCGAGAGTGCGTCGAGACAATTGCTCGCGTAGTTGCGGAGTTTCAGGGCTTCAAATTGTCATAGTTGTAGCGTGTCAGAAAGGACAACCGTCAGAGTGACGAGTCAATGATTCTTGAGACAGCCGTCGGGTCCGTGGAGGGGCTCGTTTGCGCAAAGTCCGGGGCGGTGCGAATGTCCGAGTGCTCGAAAACTGGCAACCATGCTCCACTGGGCAGCCTGTTCATCATTTTCCCGGTGCAGGACTTGATTGATTGAACAAAGCGTTAAAGCCCGCCCCGCTCACCAGCGGTAGATGTTAACAAGCTGCTCGGCTTACAGAACAATCCTCTTGGTGGACCATACTTGCTGTCAAGAGCAGGTGGTTCATTCATGGCTCGCGCCGACAGATCTCCTTTGTCTCTTGTGGGCCGCGTGCAGGAAACCGGGGCTCCCGCTGTGGCTTCCTTGAACCGGGTTGGATGGCTCCGTTTGTGGCTGTTGAGTCGCGTTTTGCTGGGAACATGGGCCCACGAAAACAAAAAGAGTCTTGCAATCATGGAGGCAACGCAACATGCCCTCAGGAGGGCCTTTTTTCAAGGAACGGGCTTCTTGGGAAGCTGGAGATTCCCATGTCCAAATCTGTATCCTGAGTCTCAGCGTTCGTAGTGTTTCCCGAAGCTGCTGCTCGGGATCTTCACGCGTCCTCCGAAGGGGTCTTTCGTAAAAGGCGCTCACTGAGTCTGTTGTGCGGAGTTTTGTGGCGGTCATTCGAGTTGAGATGACGTCGTTGGTGCTTTGGCATGTGCCAGGCGAATGGTATTCGACTACTCTCTCAGGTGGGTTTGCAAGTTTGTGCCTTCTTGCGTTCCTGCCAGGTGTCACAGCTCATGTCACTGCAGCACACTTGTGAAGGACCTGCGGCTCGCCCTGAAACTTCTGCTGAAGGTGAGCTGCGCGGCACATGGCAGGGTTTAACTTTGCAGAAGACAAGACCAAGCATCCAGGAATGTTCTATTTGCAGGTCGTGTTCCTCAATCATGCCCTGGAAGATCGAGAAGTCCGCATTTGCAGACGAGCTGTAAAGGCTTGCGGTGCATCAGCAAACACACGTGCGCGCGGGCGGCTGCGTAGGAAGCCCAGCCGTCGTGTGAACACTGCACGGATGGAACTGAATACACACGTGGCATGAGTATTCAAGTCGATCTCACGGGACTGATTGCACCTCGCTGGTGTGTCCTTTCCGTATGCAGATGTTATCTGTAGTTCTTTTTGTCAAGCTTTGGTCCCGACAGGACTTGTTGGTCTTGGTGCCCTTTCTGATCCTGCTGCTCATTCCGCTGTCCCCGCCGGGTCATATGCTGGTCTTTTCTCTCATCCTGAAGGCATCCCACTGCTTACAGTAGGACAAGGAAGGAACCAAGAGGGAATTGGTAGTCAGGGTTGTCAGCAGGTCTACCCGGACTTTCTCCCATCGCCCTTTACGGAGCATCGGCAGAATGCTCTATGGCTCAGAGTTGCTGCAGCCACAGGTCATGTGAGAATCATGCCTTTTCACCTTTTTGATTAAGGTGATGAGGATCTACAATGCCATCAAGCCTGTGAGCGAAAAGAGCGACTATGGCAGCTGGAGTTAGTGGCGTAATCTTGCCCTGTGGCCCTAAGGGGCCTAGTCTCGGGAAAGTCTCCCTGAAACTGTTTTACAGCTTTTGAAGGTGAAGATCTTTGCCTTTGCATGTGAACTTCACGGGTACAGTTCGCATTATTTGCGTTTTTGTTGCTGTCGTCTCACGACGCAGCATCACAGTGCGAGTTCACGGCAGCAATGCTGTTGCTTCCTCTCGGCACCCTGTGCAGTTGCTTGGGAAACATCCGTGCCTTCCTCCTCTCAAGCTGTATATGTATGTACAGGCTGTACATATATACATATATATATATAGCATTATAGTAAGTGAGTTTAGGCTTAGGTTTCATTTGATGGCGACCTTTGCTGCGTGTCCTAAGCCATTCTGTCAGCATAAACCCCAAACAGTGAAGACCACAACGACCATAAGGAGCATGGTCACTCGACCGAGGTGAGAGCGCTATGTCGAACGCGGTGAAACGCGGCTTCCCTCAAAATCAGAATGCACCGCGCCCTTCCAAGAACCCGAGAGGCAAACTAGTAGTGCATGTAACGTCCCTGTGAGACTTCATTAAACCAAAACTGAGCCGGGCGCGCGTGTCGTGGTGCTAGCATGCGCAATGCGCCTCAGCCCAAGCCTTCTTGGTCTTGAAGACTCATAGTCTTGCTACACTTGTTTGGTGGGGGAAAGCTTCAGCAGTTTATAATCTCGTTCTCTCAAGCTGTCGATGCTCTCGCTCTCTCTCTCTCTCTCTCTCTCTCTCTCTCTCTCTTTCTCCTTCCTTCATTCTGTCTATGTATGCAGGCTGGCAGAAGTTCTCGGCACTTGCTTTGACTAGGTTTTCTTAGCATCTTTCCAGATCCTTTCTTATTTAACCGCAAGAAGGCAGTTAGTTTGGTCTTTTCTACAAGGAAGGGGCGGCCCGATAGCAGCGGCCTCTGACATTGACAACAAGCAATGCTCGGTTTTAAGCACTGAGCAAATTCGAGTCCAATATGCTACCCCTTCAACGCCTGCAAAACATGAAGTTTAAATGGGCCCGAAGCTGTTCGGCTCTTGAGGGAATGCTCGAACTTTTCAGTCTGAATGTTTGTGGAGACATCTGCCTCACCGGGATTTCCAAAACAATATTTGGCTTTGGCAATTCCAGACCAGAACGTTGTAAACTGTTTTGCGCGTTCCCTTTGAGAACCATCTGGAAAGCTCTGTAGCTTGTCATCAAGGAAAAACTAGCTGCCTGCACCTCTGACGGTTTGACAGGTCGGATGTGCAGAGTGGTGCGTCGAACAGAGCAAGCTAGGCACAAGTGCTTGAGTGGGTCGTGTAAACTTGTAAGGAAGCACATGAAGCATCTGCAGGCTTCCAAGCAAGTTGAGGGAAGCAGTGAAATTGTCCCTTTACTTTGACAAGCTGTTGCGGTTGGACACAAAAATGGCGTTGCTTCAGGCTTTTTTGTGCAGGCCTAAGTCCGGGACAAAATGTTCTTCGCCATTCGGTCCCTCTGGGACCAAACGTTCTTGCCATTCGGATCAAGAAAAAAACCAGCTGCTTGCACCTCTGACAATTTGACAGTCGGATGTGCAGCCTTGCAGTGCATGCGCTTCTTCAAACTCTGGCAGAACTCTACGCACTTTGATTGTACATGAACAGCAGAGTTCTTAAGAAGTCTATCAACTGCCGGGGCTAAGACTCTCTGGCAGGACTCTGGGACGGTCCATTAGAGCTACCTTGAATATCAAATTAAAAAACATTTAGACGGCTCCCATCTCAAAAGCACTCTAATAATCTGCACAGTGTTTTTCATTGAAATTCCGTGTTCAGGAGCCACTTAGAATGGCTTAAGAATGCCGTTGCAGAGCAGCATTGTTCAGCTAGCTTGAAGCGCTTATGATCTTGTCGTCACCCAGAGCCGTCGAGTTGCCGAGGGCTTCCAGAACGGTTTCAAGTTTTCCAAATTTTGCAAGTTTGCTGCTTCTTGACATCGTAAAGTACTAAAGCTATCGGCTAATCGGCTAATGCGTGTCGCCTCGGCACCCCTCAGACCCCGCTGCCACCACCTTGACGCAGCGACTCGCAGCCCATGTCCCAGACTTCACCGCTTCGACTGCGTTCACTCGAATCCAAGCTGCTCGTCTGGATTCATCGCCTCATACACAGGTTCCAACTCCACCCTTTTTGCCGATACCGAGTTTGCCCCACGCGACTGTGGCCTGTCCAGCTAAATGGAGGCGACTGCATCATGCCAGCCGTTGCGGCGTTCGGTGTGTACATGGGTTTGGGCACTGAAAGGCTACAAAGGCTACTGCAACCGCTTTTTCCACTTTGGCTGCATGTCAACATTCTCGAGCATGCACCTGCACAGTTCAATTCGAGCATGCACCTGCACAGTTCAATTCCCGCCCAGCCTCTGGGACAGCTGTACTATGTACACTCGCATGTATATACAACATATGCCCACATACACTCCACGGTTAGAGCCGGTGAAGCTGCATGCTTTGCTGACACATTCTCTTTTGTCGTTTGTGTGCGTCCGTTCCGCCATACAGCAAGAGTCTTAGACTTATCCACTTATCCATGCCTGCATTCTGCAAAAGGGCCAAAAAAGGACAATGTCATCACAGTCCCAACCCTGCTTCCTCAAGTTTTTCTCCTCGAGCATGTTGATTGCGCCGGCCCACTAGAGAGAGTAGGTCGTGCATAAGCTGTCGTAAAACCGTAGCTGCAAAGAAGCACACTTATGGTGCCTCCCCGTGCTTTGCAAGATGGCCGTCCAACAGGAGCAGCGTTGAACTGACCTGCTCACCTGACGTGGCTTCTGCATAAACCTTTGCATCGTGAAGGGAATGTCAGCCTCCGCCCAAGCTGCCCTTCGCCTGCGGCGGCTGCTTGCGAAGCAGACGCAGGATGTCAAGGCCAGTGGCTGAGAAATGTGCTACGTGCTTGTGGCAGTACTATGTGCTTGTAGATATGTCAAGAGGAAATGGAGGTGGAGTTGCAGGAGCGCGAGACTGAGCGCGAACACCTGCTGCAGCTCTTGAGATACAAGGACTGAGACGATGGCACAAGGTATCCAGTGTCCACATCCTTCATAGGCAAGTGCTGAATATGTGATCTTGTTCGCCACTGTGTGCAGGAACAAATTCTGCAGCAAGAGTCTTTTGCTGCAGAACGCCTGAGAGCAGCGCTTTGCTCTGCGAAGGGGTGCAAGCAGTGCCCTTTGCTGCTTAGGGCTTCTCTCGATGCAGTAAGAATTCTAGTGACTCAAGACTCAGTGCAACACTTTGTATTGCACTCATGGGACACCGGTCTGATGGCAGAGACAGGATTTTCTCAGACAGTTGCAAACGGAGGTACTACATCTTGCTCTGTGTGCTCCGCTCTTGGCGAGATGCTGCTCTGCGGAGCAGCAGTCGCCGGGGTTTGACACAAGCCAAGGCCCCTGAAGAAGGTCTTGGAGATTCGTTTGTGAACGCTGCAAGACCGACAGCTCAGCGGACAGGAGCAAAGCATCGAGGTGGTCCTGCGCCACGCGTGTGGTGCCTTGGCCATGGGCCTGAGGCAGGTGACAAACCGACGAATGGCGAACGCCATGTACGAGCCCGGAATTCAGCTGGTGCTTTCGCCTGACGTCACAAGCTTGGACTTCTTGCTACTGGAACCGAGAAGACTGAGGCTCTGGTTGCATGCTGAAGGTCAGCGGCTGGCAGTGGCTGCTGAGGCATATTCGAAACAGGTATCGTAGACATTTGTAAAGCCGAAACTCGCTGGTAATCAAAATGCCCTGTCGGAGTTCTTTTTTTGCGCACTCGAATGTCCTCCAAGACCTTGTGCTGCGCAACCGCGTGCTCGAGGGTCATGCTGTCGAGCCCAGCTGGTTTCGCCCTGTGCAGCGAGGGGTACATACGGGCAGTGTCGTCTTTAAGTGCCTTCATAAGTGCTTCTTAAGGGATTCTGTCGTCGGCCAGCGCAATGGCTTTGCTAAAACAGCTCCTCCTCATTAATGCTGGCTTGCGCGTTTTTCTCACCGCCCCGCCTCCCTGCGCCTCCTGTATTATTTTTCCTCGCTCTTTTGTCTCTGCTTCTCTCTCTCTCTCTCTTTTTAACTGTCGCTCTCTGTGTCGTCTGAGTTTGGTACGGTGCTTGCATGTGCCATCCTGCGGCTGAATGGTGTCTTTGCACGATTTTGTGCGGGCAACGGAAAACTAACCTGAAGGAGAGGAACGAGGATAACGAGGCAAGACCACGCTTCGGAACGCAAGCCGTACAAGCCTGAGTCCGAAGAACATGGATGAACATGCAGCCTGCACTTCCGGTCCTTCAGCAACTTCCCGGTCGGGTAGCAGCCCTTCAATCTGAACGGGCCAGCATGCTCTACAGTACTTGCAACTTACAAGCACTGTTTCACGCAGCCACGTAGTCCCTCGAGTTTGCAGTCAGATAAGAGAGTGGTCATGGCAGAGTGCTCTCGCGGTCAGATAACATGTCCGTGCAATGATCAGAGTCATCAGAGCATGCATGCCCGAACCAGAATTACGTCCATGCTACCAGTGCATCCATCGTGACATGCACAGTGGCCCTGCTTTGTTCATATATTTTTCTTGAGAGCGTCTTTTTGGAAGAACCAGTTCCAGTAGCGGCAGGAGTTTCTTCTCTCGAGTTGCACAAAAAGTCAGCGATGGCAAGCATGGGGGCCGGACGTATTGTGTGATTGCACTCGTGCCAGGAGGCAGACGCACGTCTTCCCCCGACCTGGGAGCCAGACATCGCCAACTTGAATGCAGACGAGGCTTGGATTTGTTGCTGCACGGGCACAGGCGAAGTTGTTGGAATGGATCTTCTTGACAGTATGTTGACAGTATGTTGACAGTATGTTGACAGCATGTGCAAGAATCTTTTGTTGCTGCGGCCTTCAAGTGCTGAGCTTGGATGGCTTCGGCCTAAAAAGGCGAGCATCATGAGCCTGCGGGATCGTAGGGCTTGGGCACTGCGTGGTTCAAGGGTTGAGGCTTTGCCAGTCATTGGGTTTTCCAGAAGCTCCCCGAACACTTTAGCTGCAACGAGGAAAGGCAAAAGCATCTGGTTCGGATTTGTTGGGAGTTCGGGCGTTTGCAGGAATCGAGCCAGTCGAAAGCCCAACATCAAGGAACCAGTATCCTCTTCGTCCAAGCCTGTCTTTCGAGTTTGATTCTGAGCTGATGGGCAGTGGGCAAGCTCCTACCGGCAGCTGTGAGTTCCGCTAAGTACCGTACAATCCGGACAAGGTTTGGTTGAGGGCCTTAGGGCAGGAAGGATGATACTGTACAGGCAGGTTGTCGTGGGTCCCAGTCCGTTCTGTTGCCGACAAATTCGCACGCAGCAAGACGGAAGCTACAACATGCTACTCAAGTGTGAATGTAAACCGAAGTTTAAAAGCAGTTTTGCAGAGAGGTATCTGCTTCTCGCGAGGGAGAGGCCGAAGAGCTCTCCGAGCTGGGCGAGGCTTTGGATAGCTGAAAGATATTGAAAGCTTGAGAGGCACAGACCATCTGCACACTCTGACAGGTCGCAGAATACGAAGCTCTGGTGGCTCGCCTACACTCAGAATTGCGTTGGGAGAGATCCCGGCGCGAAGCCTGTGACAAGGCCGTCGGTAATGTTTTGCAGATGTCTCATGACTAGCTCTCTAGGTGCAGCCTTGTTTTGTGCAATGCCCGCTCCAAGCCGGATTCAGTTGTTATGTGCAGGCCTTGGAGACACTCCGTGGCTCGTACAGCCTGGGCCCCATGGTTTCTTGCATCTGCGGCAGAGCCTTCAACCAATCCTCAAGACCCAGAAAAGCACCCCTCCTCCAAAAGCACCCCTCCTCCATTTCCTTTTTCTGTTTTTGGTAGGTGACTTGCCGAGGATGCTTGAGCAGTTTCAAAGAGCCGCATCTTGCACTGCTTATCTGCTATCTGAGGTCTGCTGCTGAGCAGAGCGACCGCCCACCAGAATGTTTTCAAAGCATAATCGAGCCGGCGTGGGTGCATCGCGTTGACTCCAAAATGGATAATGCCATTTAGGCTAGCCGCAGACGGCTGGCAGCTGAAAGGGAACACAGCCAAACAACACTAACAAAGCCAAAACTGTCTATTCTGTGATGTTCGCAAAATGCAGCAGAGCGTAGGCTGCCAAGCTGACCGAAGAGCTTGCGAAACCAGCGACAACAACCGAAAGGTTCCTACCCAAAACATCGCGCAAGAGTTGCAGTAATCAAGAATAAGGTCAAGGAGCTCGCGAAGCTTCGGGGAGCGATGCATTGCGAAAACGGCGAGAGTGGGGCCCTGTTCGGGCTTGAGGCAGGCGCATGGCCGAGGCCCACAGGCGAACCATGCGCGATTCAGAAACTGGACGCGATTCAGGAAACCAGGGTTCAGGAAACCAGGATTCAGGAAACTGCGCGATTCAGGAAACCAGGGTTCAGGAAACC
This sequence comes from Symbiodinium natans, assembly GCA_905221605.1. Classification (NCBI taxonomy): domain Eukaryota; class Dinophyceae; order Suessiales; family Symbiodiniaceae; genus Symbiodinium; species Symbiodinium natans. The sequence goes on from CAJNDS010000212.1 coordinate 194,962, forward strand.
ACGCGATTCAGGAAACTGTGCGATTCAGGAAACTATTTTCCCGCGATTCAGGAAACCGCGGTTCAGGAAACCACAAGATTCAGGAAACTGAAAACACGCGATTCAGGAAACCGCGCGATTCAGGAAACTGACAGCACGCGATTCAGGAAACTGCGCGATTCAGGAAACTGCGCGATTCAGGAAACTGCGCGATTCAGGAAACCAGCGGATTCAGGAAACCACGCGATTCAGGAAACTGCTCGATTCAGGAAACTGCGCGATTCAGGAAACTGCACGATTCAGGAAACTGCGCGATTCAGGAAACCACGCGATTCAGGAAACCATGCGATTCAGGAAACCGCGCGATTCGGGCCTGTTGAAATGTGGGGGGCTGCTTTGTGACACTAACCGTTCAAGCGCATTGGGCTCCAGCAGCCATTCAAGCAACAGCATTGGGCTCCAGCGTGTTGAAACTGGGTCTCGGGGGGGGGGGGGG
>CAJNDS010000213.1:0-55000 GCA_905221605.1 Symbiodinium natans
GGGTTTAGGGTTTAGGGTTTAGGGTTTAGGGTTTAGGGTTTAGGGTTTAGGGTTTAGGGTTTAGGGTTTAGGGTTTAGGGCTTAGGGCTTAGGGTTCAGGACGAGTTGCGCGGCGTGGCGGCCATGGATAGGGCGCATCTCGCGGGCGAATCCCCCCCCCACCCACATATCAACACCCCAGACGAAGGACCTCATGATGAATGTATCCATACTCTACTTCGTTCGAATCAGGTGTGCGGAAACCAGGTGGGAAAAAATTATGTTCTTTCCAGAGAGGGTTTAGGGTTTGGGCCTCCTATAGATGCGAAGAGCCTCTACCGACACTCAACAAGGGAAAGGAAGCTGTCGAAAGGGTGTAAGAGACCCCCCAAAAAACAGGCCCCTCAGGTCTCATCCCACTCGCAGCCCCATGAGGGGCATGGCATGCCAGTATGTAGGGTTTAGGGTTTCGGGTTTCGGGTTTAGGGTTTAGGGTTTAGGGTTTAGGGTTTCGGGGGATTCGGGTTTAGGGGGTTTAGGGCTTAGCGGCCTGAAAGTCGGAAAGGCTGGGTTGAGACGGGCTTGTAGGGCAATCCAAAGCTTGCTGAGGGCTTATCCTACAGGTTCAACACGGGCTTATAGGGCAATCCAAAGCTTGCTGAGGGCTTATCCTACAGGTTCAGCAGCCCCCAAACCTTTCGAAGAATCTTTGCGGTCTTTAGACCTGTTGCTTCGTTGGCTGCGGGATAGGGGAAGGGCTTCTTGGTTTATGTACGGCTTAGAGGCTCGGGCTCCGGGGCCTCGAGGGCTTACAGGGCCATGTAGGAAGAAGCAACCCTAAACCCCAAACCCGAAACCCTAAACCCTAAACCCTGAACCCTGAACCCTAAACCCTGAACCCTAAACCCGACAGCCTGCGGCCACGGCCCCCAGGACCTTGATGGCGAAGTCTCGCGCAGCGGAAGCATCGGCCACGGCAAAGGTGCTCCTGAAACCAACTGAAAAGTACATGTATATATATATATATATGTATGCATACACATATATATATATATATATACATATGTATGTATGCTTACAGGTAGATTTATTTCTTTATGTTTTATGTTTATGTATGTTGATGCATTTTTATTTATGCATTCATTATATGTGAGTATATGATTAAGCATACTTTTGTATATACTATATGTGTATATATATATATGTATTGAAACGCAGATTTATCTGGCCATCGCCCTGGACACACGAAGCTCGACCAACATGGCATGCATTCATACAACGGCTTTGTGGACACTCAAATGGTTGACAGCTGGAACTATGGACTCCAGATGTGTCCCCGCCATACTAATACGCCTTTTGTGTCCACGAAAAGGGAAGAGAGAGAGAGAGAGAGAGATCACCAACAAATTCACAAACTGTCACGTACATATATGTGCATCTACTAAAGAAGTATATGTATGGATCTAGCTAGATATGCCGCTTCATGATCTCTTTCGTGTACTTATGCATGCATTTACCTCTTTGTTCTGCCTTATGTATGTATTCAGGCGCATCATGTTTCTGAGCTCGTTTTCTATGTTGCAGGTACTGGCCATTGCTTTTTGGAAGCGTGTGTGTTGTGTGGTTTCGTGGATGCGGGCTGCCGTTTTTTTGCTTCTCTTTGGGCCTGCAAGTCTACAGGGGTACAAGATACTCTTAGATGTGACTTTTGTTTCCTATTGAGCACATCCTGATCCCTCGAAGGGTCCGCCAAAACACCTTTCTTTGGGGTTTCTACGTCTGTCTCCCCACCCAACATCAACCCTGCTGGGTTTAGGGTTTAGGCTTGAGGATTTAGGCCTTCTAAGCATCTCAGAGGGGCTTGTCTCGAACTAGGGTTATTGGTATAAGTTGGAGGCTTGAGACGCCGAAGTCGAAGACGTCACAGGCAAGCGACCAACAAAAAGCCGGCTAAGCAAACGAAAGCAGGGTACAACTCGTCGAGCTTCCCTTGATTGGCTACAACAACCTCCCATATGGGGGCTTCCGATACTGGGGCCTTATTTGTTATCCTTCTTACCTTATTACCTACTCTTTGGGGACTATATTCGGGGTCCCTTTTTTTCGTAAACCCCCAAAAGCACCTTATTACCTACTAGTTGGGGACTATATTGGGGGTCCCCATTTTTTCGTAAACCCCCCCCCCCCCCCCCCCCGCCCATAGCACACACCCCCCCGAAACCTCATCGCTCGTGAATCGCAGCCGTGGGCACTTTCCACACTGTCCCCCTTCCTCGGCATGAGGACGAGGTGCTTAGAAGACGGGCTTGAGAAAACCGTTCCCTGACCCTAAAACCCCTAGAACCCCTAAAGCCTAAACCCTCGAACACTAACCCCTAACCCCTAAACCCTAACCCCGAAACCCCTAAACCCCTAACCCCCTAAACCCCTAAACCCCTAAACCCCTAAACCCCTAAACCCCTAAACCCCTAAACCCCTAAACCCCTAAAACCCTAAACCCCTAAACCCTAAACCCTAAACCTTAAACCCATCGAAGCAGCTTCTCCCGGTCGTCTGGGCCACGGCAGGTGTCCGGATCGTCGGTTCGTCGGGCCTCCATCAACTCCTCGGTTGGTTTTGGGAGGAAACTCTGCGTGGGGTCTCGGAATAGGGTTTAGGGTTTAGGGTTTAGGGTTTAGGGTATAGGGTATAGGGTTTAGGGTTTCGGATTTCGGGTTTAGGGCTTCAAAAAAGCCCTATAAGCTTGCCCTCAGAATTCCAAACAGGGCAGGCCGCGGGGTCGAGAACCTCCAAGGAGTAGATATCCGCCAGCCACTCCACCGTCCACGTGGTATTCCTAAGGGTGGTATTCCTATGGGTTTAGGCTTTAAGGTTTGGGGTTTGGGGTCTAGGGTTAAGGGCTTAGGGTTAAGGGTTTTGGGTTTACTGGGGTGGGTTGGGGTGGGCGTAGGAGGGGCGCCTAAAAGTTTCGACTTCTACGGGGCCTACAGGGCCGAATCGGGTTACTCATGGCTGGGACTCTTGAAGTTGGCTCCTGAAAAAACCTAGACCCTAAACCCCAAAAAATAATGCCCATACCAAATCATCTCCAGAATTCGGGATGTATGCCCGAATAATGCGGCAGCCCCAGCTCCTGTCTTGACGCGGGACATAGAACTGAAAGGGGTAGTCGTCCTCCTGACAGCGTTAGGGTTTAGGGTTTAGGGTTTAGGGTTTAGGGTTTAGGGTTTAGGGTTTAGGGTTTAGGGTTTAGGGTTTAGGGTTTAGGGTTTAGGGTTTAGGGTTTAGGGTTTAGGGTTTAGGGCGAGCAACATGGGGCGGCTTGTGGGGGTCCAAGCGGGTTGGGGGTTAGGGTTTAGAGCTTAGGGGGTTTAGGGCTTAGCTATACTGAACTTGGAACCCTAGCAAAAATTATACTTTTAGCTGTTTCTTAGGAGGTAGAGTATCGAAAAAACCACAATTATCCCCTAGAATTCCTAAGTTTAGAAGGGGTCTGAGAAATCCTGCAATGCCAATAAACCCTATAAACCCTATAAACCCTATAAACCCTATAAACCCTATAAACCCTAAAAACCCTAAAAACCCTATAAACCCTATAAACCCCATACACCCCATACACCCCATAAACCCTATAAACCCTATAAACCCTATAAACCCTATAAACCCTATAAACCCTATAAACCCTATAAACCTTATAAACCCTATAAACCCTAAGAACCCTAAAAACCCTATAAACCCTATAAACCCTATAAACCCTAAAAACCCTAAAAAACCCTATAAACCCTATAAAACCCTATAAACCCCATAAACCCCATAAACTGCATAAACCCCATAAACCCCATAAACCCTATAAACCCTTTAAACCCTATAAACCCTATAAACCCTAAAAACCCCAAAAACCCTAAAAAAACCCTATAAACCCTATAAACCCTGAACCCTCAAATCCAGGACTTGCGCGCTGTCCTTGAAGCGATCCCCCCTCATGGTGTCAACTTTCAGTCCGACGTGGAAGTCGGTCCATGGGGTATAGAGCCGATGGCCGTCCATCACCTGCCAGAATTTGGGGTTTAGGGCTAAGAGTGTCGGGGTTTGGGGTTTAGGGTTAGGGCTGAGAGTTCTCAACAACCCAGACCCGCAAAAGGGGGTGTTATTTGGTTTGGGTTCTGGCTCAAGTTGACTGCCAACCCCCCCCGAAATTCCCGCAAGCGCAGTGAGGAGCACTGTCGTCCACGAAACATCCGCCGCTCTCACGAAATCCTTCATGGTCAGATTCTGCGAGCTCCTCACACCGAAGAGGCTGTCGAGGTGTAGGGTTTGGAGGCGTGGAGGTTAAGAGGTCAGGAGGTTAAAAAAGCCTAAACCCAAAACCAACCCTAAACCCTAAACCCTAAACTCTAGACCCTAAACCCTAAACCCTAAACCCTAAACTCTAGACCCTAAACCCAGAACCCAAAACCCGAAACCCAAAACCAACCCTGAACCCTGAACTGCAACGCCGTTGAAGTCCTCCAGTTGGGTGCCTCGATAAAATAGAGCTGCTGGACCGGACGGGCCTTGGAGTCCCGGTCGAGGGAATTACGATTCTTAAGGGGTACAAGGAGGGACTCCCCTACATAACCGTGACATAACCCCCCATATAGACCCTATATATCCCCTATATACATAAGTAGCCCTTGAATAACCCAGGTTTAGCCCAGTATGAAGATCTAAATCTTGGAATAAGGACCAAGTGGGGACCGGGAAGGGGGGGGGGGGGTGAGGTGGCGGAACCGGGTGCTATTCCGGGCTTACGATTAAGGGTTTACATGCTTAAGGGTTTTGGCCTCGGAGTCCAGGTCTATAGGGGTATTACGATTCTAGCCCTAAACCCTAAACCCTAAATAAACCTAAACCCTAAACCCGAAACCCCGAACCCTAAACCCCAGGCCCAGAAGCGAAGTGCTCTTCCGGCGGGCCGGGGTCTGAGTTACAGAGCTTCTCAGAGATCTGGGCGGGTTTAGGGTTTAGGGTTTAGGGTTTAGGGTTTAGGGTTTAGGGTTTAGGGTTTAGGGTTTAGGGTTTAGGGTTTAGGGTTTAGGGTTTAGGGCTTTCGGGCTTTAGGGTTCACTTGCTTTCGAGGGTCAGAGTCCGGGAAGTCGTGAAGTTCAACCACCGCTGCCTGCTCCGACTCAGCCCAGCCTACGACGGGCAAGGGCCCCGGAGATATGTGCCGGGATGTAGTGTACCTCCTTGGATGGGATGGGCCATGAATGGAGCTTAGGGTTTAGGGTTTAGGGTTTAGGGTTTAGGGTTTAGGGTTTAGGGTTTAGGGTTTAGGGTTTAGGGTTTAGGGTTTAGGGTTTAGGGTTTAGGGCTTAGGGTTTACTCCAATGCAATTGGCTTTCCGCCACAACATATGCCACTCGGGCCTCCGCCTACCTTGTGCCTGAAGCCGAAGCCCTCATTTTCAGCCACCCCAACCAGTTTGACCCGTCGAACCCCTGAGAAAAATGCCTAGGTCTCATCCCTCTTGAACACAACGCAGGAAAGCACAGAAGTACCCCAGGGGTCCACCCAGTCTATGTGGAACACGCTCGAAGTCTTGGTTGTCCAGTAGCCTAGAAAACTAAAGGTTAACCTTGGAGATGATAATATAGGGGTTATAATGCCCCAAAAAGACCCTAAACCCGAAACCCGAAACCCGAAACCCTAAACCCGAAACCCTAAACCCTAAACCCTAAGAAGTGCCGAGTCGCAGCCACCACGCCGCCGAGATGGCGGGGTCGGTGGAGAAGAAGCTGTGGCCCAGGGGCTTCAGAGCCTTAGCTGCTGAGTTCATGTTTAGGGTTTAGGGTTTAGGGTTTAGGGTTTGGGGTTTAGGGTTTAGGGTTTAGGGTTCAGGGTTTAGGGTATCCCTAAAAAGTGTAAAGTGTGCTCACTCGGCTACTAAGGAGCAGGGGATCCTGCCATCCGCACCTTCGTCTGGAGGAGCAGCACCTGACACTTCGGTACTTTGGGGCTTTAGGGTTTAGGGTTTAGGGTTTAGGGAAACCCCTTGGGGCCTTCAGATTGCAGTGGTGGAAGGTAGGGACGGGGGGTAAGGGTAAGGCTGGGTAATGGCCTCCTGAATAAAGTCAAGTTGGCTGGGCAATGCAGGACTGCAGGACACCCTAAACTCCGGAATGAATTAACAAAATCAAATCGTCCGGGCGCCGTAAGAAAATCTCACACGACGCGCCTGCCTTGAAAACAATTGCCGGGCATCGCTGCCCCTTTTGAACTTATCTAAACTCCTCCCTTTGAAAAATCATATAAAACCCGTGGGCCGTGTAAACAAGGCGAAAACCAGCTTCGGCTGCTCCGGGGGGGGGAAGGGAGGCTCAACACTAAAGAGGGTCCGGAGTCCCACATTACAACTCTTAAAATGGTTTTCTGCACGAAGTGCGCCACCCACTCGCTCCCCCTAAGCCCTCACAGCCTAAACAAACCCTCGTAAGCCTCAGATGAAGCATCCGCTGCCAGCCCAAACCCTGAACCCAAACCCTCTAAACCCTAAACCCTAAACCCTAAACCAGAAATCCTGCTTTAAAATTTTAGAAGGACAAAATCTGGGCCTGGGCTTCACACTCCTCGCAGGTGTCACTGCGCATCGCAGGAAGCCCCAGCAGTAAGAGGAGAATTGGCGACATCGATACGAAGGCCATTGCCAGGCGGGCACTGATAAATGAAAATCGAAGACCAGGGACTGATAATCGGGGAGGTGTCAGGCGGGGTGTAAGGAAGGGTGTAAGTTGGAAGGGCGGTGGGGTTGCTCTGCAGCAGACTGGGCTCTGTAGTAGTATGTCTCGCCCACGAAAGCTACGAAAGGGGGCTTTACTGTTGAACGCCCCTGTGCGCATCGAAACATCATGGAGCAATCCAAAAGAGCAGCTGCGGCTGAGGCGGACTTTCAGGGGTCTGGAGGGAGGCAAGACCATAAACCTAAGCCTTGAGGTCTTCCCCTTCATACCTAACAGTCCTTAATAGGGATTGTATAGGGGGTATTATCATCCCTATGCCCTATTCAGGACTGTGTTGGTATAGGGGGGGAACATCCCAACCTAGGCCGCAATCCCGATGTAAACGCAAGACTCAGGGTTTGAACCCTTCAGCCTTCCCCATCGGCCGGCTTGCCTTCAGAAAGTTCGCTGACAAGCTGAGGGGGCTTTCATCACCTGCAAAGGCGCGTGGTGTTTACTTGTCACCGGTTCAGAGTCATGACAGCGAAAAGATTCCGGTTTAGGGTTTAGGGCAAAGTTTAGGGTTTAGGGTTTAGGGTTTAGGGTTTAGGGCTTAGGTTTTAGGGTTTAGGGTTTAGGGTTTAGGTCTCCAAAGGCCCAATGAGTGAATTCAAAAGGTCTCTAGTCGAAATACTTGCGGGATGTTGAGGGTGCAGCGCCAGCAGCGTGTGCCACGGCACACAGATCCGCAAAGAACCTGTCCCAAACCCTTCCTCCGTACGGAAATGCTGCGCGTTGGCTCTAGCCCACCCTGATCGCAACTTCCAAGCCCTGATCAGGATTAGACACCTTCCTGCCCTTTTCGGGGCAAAAAAGCCCTGACCATGTCTAGAAGGCCAAGGATAAGCTTTGGGTTCGAGAGAAACTTAGTTTGAGAGTGGACGCATGACCCGTTTTCTCCGCCGGTAGCCCTAAACCCTAAACCCTTGCACCCTAAACCCCAAACCCTGTTTTTTTGCTTTTCTGGGGGAGGAGGTGGGAAGAGGTGGGCCAGAGTTCATGAGCGGACCATTCGACGCTGAAGGGTTCGGCCACTGGGGTTTAGTTGAGCGATGGTTGCTGAGTTCAGCATGAGCACCCGGCTTAGCCTGGCTGATATATGGGGCCGGAAAAATTGGAATAGGGGTGATTATAGTATAGTTACAAAGGGACCATAGGGAATGTGACTAGTAATTCTCCCGACCCCTATTTTTCAAAGAGCCCAATACCCCCTTAATTAAGGAATATTCCTTAAATCATACTAAGGATCCCTATATGGTTTAAGGAATATTGCTTAATTCAGGGGTATTGGGCTCTTTGGGCACATTGATTTCAGAAAGCCTGACCGCATTGAATTTCAACTGCCCGGCCCGCACTAGCTTGGCCCCTTCCCCTAATCTCCGGACCCAGGAGGAACCTAGGAATTAAAAAGGGCGCCCCCTTTTTGGGTTAGAGGGTCCCTGAAGGGAACTTAAGCACTAAAAAAAGGGTTTGGGGTTTAGGGTTTAGGGTTCAAGGTTTAGGGTAAAAGGACCCACTCTGGGTCCCAGATCCCCCAGAGCAAGTAAGTTGCCGAAGAGGTTTTGGGAAAGGTTACTTGAGGCAGGCAGAGAAGCACCTGCCAAGGCTTGTAGCCCTAAACCCTAAACCCTAGACCCTAGACCCTAGACCCTAGACCCTAGACCCTAGACCCTAGACACTAAACCCTAGACACTAAACCCTAAACCCTAAACCCTAAACCCTAAACCCTAAACCCTAAACCCTAAACCCTAAACCCTAAACCCTAAACCCTAAACCCTAAACCCAAAACCCTAAACCCTAAACCTAACCGCTAAACCCTGGCGTGGCACCTGGGACTAAGCAGCGCCTTCCATTGCAGAAGCAAAAGCATGGCACCAGCCCGGTTGGTCCTTCTAACTGGAGATTTACAGTAGGGTACGTAGCCTTAAACCCTATAAACCCTAAACCCCAAACCCCTAAACCCAAAAGGTGACTCTATGTGCGCCTTCACCCTTCATCCCTCATCCCTAAACCCCAAACCCCTAAACCCTAAACCCTAGACCCTAAACCCTAAATCCTAAACCCTAAACCCTACTTCTACCGTGAATCTGAAGGCTCCAATGGAGTGGCGGAGCGGATTCTGGGCCAAAAGGCGCTGGGCTGCCTAGGGCTCAGTGGGGCTTTGTAGTTTAGGGTTTAGGGTTTAGGGTTTAGGGTTTAGGGTTTAGGGTTTAGGGTTTAGGGTTTAGGGTTTAGGGTTTAGGGTTTAGGGTTTAGGGTTTAGGGTTTAGGGTTTAGGGTTTAGGGTTTAGGTTAGGGTTTAGGGTTTAGGGTTTAGGGTTTAGGGTTTAGGGTTTAGGGTTTAGGGTTTAGGGTTTAGGGTTTAGGGTTGAGGGTTCAGGGTTGAGGGTTTAGGGGTTAGGGTTCCGGGTTTAGGGTTTCGTTATGGCTTTCGAGCTTCTTGGGGTTTAGGGTTCAGGGTTGATATCCTTTTCTAGGGCTTTGCGGCTTATTTGGGATATTCGGGCCAGTGCATCCAGAGCTCGTAGCATGCCATGCCCGGAGCAGAATATGATCTCTTCGGCTCCCTCAGCCCTAAGCCCCTAGGGTTTAGGGTTCAGGGTTCAGGGTTTAGGGTTTAGGGTTCAGGGTTCAGGGTTTAGGGTTCAGGGTTTAGGGTTTAGGGTTTAGGGTTTAGGCCAGACCCCCCGTGAAGCTTTGTTGCTTCAGCCCGCCTATTTGGCGTTCAGCAACTGTCGACTAAAGCTCGTTTTGAGCCTCTACGTTTGCTCTGCTGCGCGGGCGTCGCAGCAAAGGCAGCGAACTCACGCAGGGTCTATGTACACAGGACTGATGAATGCTGACGGCACGTGACCGAATCTCAAACATCCCTACATAGCCCCCCAAAGGGAGAGCACCAACAAGAACCCTAAACCCTATAAACCCAAAACCACAAAACCCCAAACCCTACAAACCCTCAACCCTATAGACTCACCTTCGCGCGCTCCATGGAGGCCGAGGCCTGACCTCCTCCTTCGAGTTGCGCCACTCCCGGCGCAGCCGCGCCAGGTCCGGGCACTTCTCTGGTGGCGCCGTGTACCTAGGGGTTTAGGGCTTAGGGTTTAGGGTTTGGGGTTTAGGGTTTAGGGTTTAGGGTTTATTAATTAGGGTTTAGGGTTTAGGGTTTAGGGTTTAGGGTTTAGGGTTTAGGGTTTGGGGTTTAGGGTTTAGGGGTTTAGGGGTTTAGGGGTTGAGGGGTTTAGGGGTTTAAGTACCCTTAAGCATGTAAAATGTGACCCAAATATGACAGAGGTACGGGCGCCGGAGCTCCGCTTCTAAGGTGTGGGCGTGGCCCTGCTGGTAGGCACCTGGGTGCTGGCGGTCGGAAGAATAACTACAGCAGTCGCATTCCCTTCTGGTGCCTGTACTAGAGTTTGACTATAATTACCCCCCAAAACCCAACCCTAACTATTAAGGCCCCTATATATATATATATAAATATTTACTAACCCCCAAAACCCAATTCTAATTATTAAGGCCCCTAGATATTCGGGTCTGTAGAGTCGCTAGGGTCGCTGGGGTCTATCGGGTCTACCAAGTCCGTGGGGTTTTTCCTGGCTGAGAATGTCATCCGCAATTGAGGCAGGCAAAAGCCTTTAAGTCCTCTAGAAACAGGTTCCAAACACCTCAAAGCTCCAAGAACAGAAGGGGGCACTTTGGAGGTTCATGGTGCTTATTAACCAACTATCGTTGTACTTCGAACTGTATTTATACCCATATGGGGGCACTTAAGGGGACCCCTAAACCCTAAACCCTAAACCCTAAACCCTGAACCCTGAACCCTGAACCCTGAACCCTAAACCCTAAACCCTAAACCCTAAACCCTAAAGTACAGTTCTAGTTGGTTCATAAGTACCCATGAACCTCCAGGGCCCAGGACATGCGAGGTCGGCACTGAGACTGGCCGAGGTGACGTCGTTTCGGCTGCGGCTGCTGCGGCTGCCATCTGGGCTTAGGGTTTAGGGTTTAGGGTTTAGGGTTTAGGGTTTAGGGTTTAGGGTTTAGGGTTCAGGGTAGATGGGCCATGCCACAAGAAGGAGATCCGAGCCAGGATTCCAGGAGTAGTTGCATCTGACGCCCGGAACGGAAGATGCACCTATGCCACTACACCTGCTGGACGCATTCTGTTCCGAACCACTCCTGGTCCAACTTTGGTTTGGGGTTTAGGGTTTAGGGTTTAAGGTTGTGAAACCACACACACGCATCTCTTCAGAGAAAGAGCTCCGGATTGAATTGATGCGAAGCTGAATGTAGCTCCAGAGTCCCCCCCCCCCCCCCCCCTAAGCAAGGGGCCAACTCTGAGGCGCAGGCTGGCGCTGAGTGGACGGGACGGCTTACAGGCCTCATGTAGGAGTCTGGGAATCCAAAGCCCCGTCAACCCTAACCCAACACGAACCACAGGAAGAGCGGGGAAAGCTGAATGAAACCTAAAACCTCAACCCTAAACCCTGAACAAAACCTAAACCCACCATCATGGGGGGCAGGGAACACACAAAACTTTAACTAAGCCTACATGACTCTAAACCCTTTATTTAAACCTTAAAACCTACAAAGTGAACTCACAATGAACCACTGACCATGAACCAAACAAAAGGAGGGGGGCAATTGGGGGGGGGGGGGAGCCCTAAACCACCATGAACCAAGTATGTGTGTGTGTAAACTTCGATGCAGCCCTTAGGATGGTGCTTCCTCAGGTTAAGAGCTTTGGCTTTGTGGTGGTCGCTTCCGCACATTCACAGAACTCACAGAACATGCGCTCCTAGGGTGGTGGGGCGGGTGCCGGTGTGAGGTTGTTCGGGTTGGCGCATGGAGGGTGTCGTTCTTTCGTATTTTGTGCACCATTTCCGATGTTTCATGTCCTCTCGCCTTGGCTGCACTGCGGCTCTGCCGTACCTCCGGGCGCCCGAGCGCCTGCTGCGCCCAGAGTGGCTTGGGTGCGCTTGCTGGCGCTGCGGGCGGGGGTGCGGAGACGGTCCTGTAGGGTTAACCCTAAACCCTAAACCCTAAACCCTAAACCCTAAACCCTAAACCCTAAACCCTACAAGACGCCGTGCAGTCTTCGGGTGATCATCTCGCGCAGGGCATTGCTGCACGCTCGTCGACTTGCTGGGTATGGAACCAGCCCCCTTAGGGGTTTAGGGTTAGGGTTTAAGGCTTGGTGAGGACGGCGGTTTCCTGCTAGTTCTTCGCCTCGGTCGAGGTCTGGGCCATGTAATGTTCCCACGCTGCGGAGCATTCGCCAAGAGTCTGACACCCAGAGAGTCAAAAAACCCCTTAATTAAGCAACATTCCTTAAACCATATAGGGATTAGTATGATTTAAGGAATATTCTTTACTTAAGGGGTATTGGGCTCTTTGGGCATGGCATGAAGCAGCCTAAATCCTAAACACCAAAAGAACTTCGCGGCCCCCTCATACCTGAAACCCCCTAATTAAGCCCCACAAAACTCAACCAAAACCAATCAAACCTTAAAACCCCCAGGCTCTAAACCCTAAACCCCTAAACCCCAAACCTTAAACCCAAGCCCCAAACCCTAAACGCTAAACTCCTGAGGGCCCGGCCCCGCTGAGGGTGCTCCTCGGCTTGGGGGCTTTATACCTACTCGTCCCAAAAGTTGGAACATCCTTACCCCCCATACCCCAAAAGGTATACTAAATAGGCTCTACTCATCCTTTCAACCGTGTTCCAACTTTACGATGTTTACTATAGGAGGACCCGAAGGTCGACAAACGCTGACTTCTCGAAATTGTGGCGCCTGTTTGGGGGTCCTTACTATAAGCCCGGCCCCTCTTATTTTAGGGCACCCAAGAAGGGGCCCTAATTTAGAGAGCTCACCATGTCTAATTAAACCTTCATGGGGGGTCGTGGGCTATTCAAGACCTTAGGATGTCGGATATAGGCCTTCGATTTAGGATTTCGGACTCAGGGCTTCGGTTCAGGATTTGAGGCGCAGAACGTAGGATTCAGGATCTGATTCTGGGATTTCAGATTTATAGGGTTCAGGGACCTCCAAAAACCTCTGAAGGGAAGCAGGGCCAAGGCCCTGCAAGGGCCTGGGAGGACTCCAAGACCTCCATCACGGGTGCAGAACTCGGAACCCTGGCAAAAATCATAATTCTTGCTGTTTTTAAGGAATTAAAGTACCACAAAAGTTAAAAATGTTCCCAAGTATCCCTAAGATAAAGGGTGGCCGAAGATCTCAGAAAAAGGCGGCTGACTCTCGTAGCTAGGGTGGCCCTTAAAACCCTCTGTACAAGAATTCCTGAGCGTTTTCTTCCTCTTCATGCCAATAAGCGAGGATAGAACATGTCCCAAGAGCCTGAGGATTGGGGTTTAGGGTTTAGGGTTTAGGGTTTAGGGTTTAGGGTTTAGGGTTTAGGGTTTAGGGTTTAGGGTTTAGGGTTTAGGGTTCAGCCTGCCTAGGTAGGATTTGGCCGGAAATCTTGGTGGCAGAAATGGCCCTACATTTTTTTCAGACTTCGCGGCGGAAAGAGCCTCGACTTCCCAACCACCTCCATGAAACGCTTGGGTTTAGGGTTTAGGGTTTAGGGTTTAGGTTTAGGGTTTAGGGTTTAGGGTTTAGGGTTTAGGGTTTAGGGTTTAGGGTTTAGGGTTTAGGGTTTAGGGTTTAGGGTTAGGGTTTAGGGTTTAGGGTTTAGGGTTTAGGGTTTAGGGTTTAGGGTTTAGGGTTTAGGGTTTAGGGTTTAGGGTTTAGGGCTTCCATGACCTTCAAGCCCAAGGGGCAGCTGCTGGGGCAGCGCAATGCTCATCGTTGTGGCGGCACACCTCAGGTGTGGAACAGATTGCCCCTACTTAGGGTTTAGGGTTGAGCCCTAAACCCTAAACCCTAAACCCTAAACCCTAAACCCTAAACCCTAAACCCTAAACCCTGAACCCGAAATAAGCATAAACCAGAGTTACCCTAAAATTCCCACATCAACCCAAGGTCCCGACGCCACGCGAGCTGGAGACGCAAAGGCAGCAGTGCTCGGCTCGCGCTGTGACTCCTGGCCATGTGCAAGGAGGGTTTGGGGTTTAGGGTTTAGGGTTTAGGGTTTAGGGTTTAGGGTTGAGGGTTTAGGGTTTAGGGCTAGCTGACTAGGCCTTGGCCTTGTACTCAAAGGTTCACGAAGGGAAGTTATAAGTAGGGTTATAAGTACACCAACTAAGGTTCTAACCTTGGTTACGAACCCTACTTCTGAACCCCCAAGTCGCCCCCCTCAACCCGAAACCCCAAACCAAAACCCTAAACCCTAAACCCTAAACCCTAAACCCTAAAACCCTTCCACTACAATGGCATGTCAGCTTTGGCGTTTGGGATTTACGGTTTCTCGCAGGTGCAGTGTAGCTTCTGGGAGTGGGGCTGTCGGGGCTCATGGTCTTGGGAGAACTCGCGTTTTGGTTTTTAGGGTTTAGGGTTTGGGGTTTAGGGTTTAGGGTTTGGGATGATGGCCTTGCAGTAGCTTCAGGAATATGGGGGGATCATAGGCGCAGGCGAAACAAGAGAGCATATTGTTCAGCTCTCCGGCTACTGAGGGTTTGTGTCGAGCCCAACTACACTGTTCCCAGGTTTAGGATTTAGGGTCTAGGGTTTGGGGTTAGGCTGCTGGTTTTGTTGGCATGCTTGGGTCCTGAATTTCATGTTATCCCACTCCCGCCTGCTTCCGGCTCGCATCACGGTCCCCGTCGCTTTCATCCGCAGTATCTCCGTCACCTGGGAACCCAGCATCTGCACATATCCCTAAACCCTAAACCCTAAACGCTAAACCCTAAACCCTAACCCTAAACCCTAGAAACCCTGAGAGAAAGCATGGTGCAGTTGCCTGCGCGCAGCCCGCATAAGACTGTCAGCTGTTCTTCGCCACGGACGGTGTCCAAAACCTAAACCCTAAACCCTAAACCCCCAGTTGTCCTACAAACGCCTGAAGCCCTAAGCACCCTAGCCCCACGTACACCCCTAAAGCTGTTGCACCACCTTATATGACAATTTCTCTAAAGGCCGGTCCCCTTTTGGGGTCCTCAGGGTACCCAAAAAGGGACAATCATCTAGAGAACAACCTCAGTTTCCTGACATTGCCGTGAGCCATCTTCGAGACCTGTAGGCCCTCACAGGGGGGGGGGGGGGGGGGGGGGAAGGTGGGGTGGGTCATTTCAATGGACCTTGAGGTTGGCTAACCCTAAACCCTAAACCCTAAACCCTAAACCCTAAACCCTAAACCCTAAACCCTAAACCCCTGGTCGACCTAGGGTCCATCTAAGTACTGGCTTTAGAGGCTTGCAGTGGGGGATTTCGCCTCTCAGGGGAACTTGGGGGCCCCAGGCTCGGAGAGAAGCCCTGAACAGTTGAAAGCCTGAAAACCCCTCCAGCCCAAAAGCCGTACACTAAAAAACCCACCCTAAACCCTAAACCCTAAACCCCAAACCCTAAACCCTAAACCCTAACCCTAAACCCTAAACCCTAAACCCTAAACCCTAAACCCTAAACCCTAGATCGAGCCGCTGTCCGACGTCATTGGCTGTGATGAGCTTGGGAAGGATGCCTCCAGGGGGGCCGAATTCTAGGGTTAGGGTTTAGGGTTTAGGGTTTAGGGTTTAGGGTTTCGGGTTTAGGGTTCAGGTCTAGAGTTGATTCGGGTTCATAGGGTTTATGGGGCTTAGAGGATTTTATGGGTCTTTTTGGGATGGGTTTTTTGGGTTCAGCGTTTCGGGAGCTGAAACGAAGGGAAATGTGCACAGTTAATACTGCAAGGGGCCGCCAATGTGCATGCACTCCTTACGTTGTGAGGTGCCGGTACCCTAAACCCTAAACCCTAAACCCCAAACCCTAAACCCTAAACCCTAAACCCTAAACCGTAAACCGTGGGTGTACGGGTATGTGCACTTTGATGGTTGCAAGTGCCTGAGGGATCAGGTCTGAGGGCTCTGCAACATTCCGCGGCTCGGGTAACGTAGCCGACAAAGATTCCGGAAAAACCGGGCATGCCTAAACCCAAAACCCTAAACCCTAAACACTAAACCCTAAACCCTGAACCCTAAACCCTAAACCCTAAACGCTAACACCCTAACCCAAAGCCCTAAACCCTAAACCCTTTGGGACCTTGACCCTTTGTTTAAGGTTGGGATCCTAGCATAGCTCTCGGATGGAGAGCGCGCGTAAGTGTTATGTTGGCAGCTTAGGATGGACAGCTACATAGGGGATGTCTAATATATTAAGGGTTTTAAGGGTTTTCAGGGTCCAGGGTTGTAAGGGTTCAGGGTTTAGGATTTAGGGTTTACAGGGTTCAGGGTTCAGGGAATAATTACGAATAGTCTTCCCTTTTGGCGCCGTGATAATTCTGCCACAAACCCTCAACCCTAAGCCCTAAACCCTGAACCCTAAACCCTCTATTCTAACTCTTAAGGCCCCAAACTTCTACGTGTTCGTTGAAGCTGCGGCGCCATTGAGAGCTCAACCTCCCGAGGCCATCAACCCTACATGCCCTAAAGCCAAAGAAGCTAAGTTAGGGTTTAGGGTTTAGGGTTTAGGGTTTAGGGTTTAGGGTTTAGGGTTTAGGGTTTAGGGTTTAGGGTTTAGGGTTTAGGGTTTAGGGTTTAGGGTTTGGGGTTTAGGGTTTAGGGCTAGTGCCCGCAAGCCCCAAAAAACACTCCATCGCCTCGTTGGTATTCGTTCTTCTCAGGCCGAAAGAAACGGAGTTGCTCGTTGTTTGGGTCACCTGCTTCAAGATGCGGGGTTCAGGGTTTAGGGTTTCGTGACGGTGTTCCATGCCCTAACTATGTGGTCGAGTGTTTGGTGTACGCGGAATACCAGTGCCACGGGGTCCCTGGAATTCTGCAGATTGAAGACAAGCCAGCCAGGATGTTGGCGGCGAAATTCTTCGGAGGCTTGAAACCGCCCTAAACCCTAAACCCCAAATACCCAACCCTAAACCCTAAACCCTAAACCCTAAACCCTAAACCCTAAACCCTAAAACCTCCCACAACCTACTCTGGCCATGAAGCCCGGGCGCCACACGTTGTGTACTCTCTAAGGTCGCAACCTGTGAGCAACTTGCAGGGGTTAGGGCCTGGGGCTTCCGAATTCAGGGTCACTTCTGGGGTTGTTCTTGTCCCTAAACCCTAAACCCTAAACCCTAAACCCTAAACCCTAAACCTTAAAGTTGGAAACTCCCGATTCCATGGAAGCAACTGCACGGCGGCAACAAATCGCGGCAACGTGCCTGGAGTTTTTTGGTAGACCAGTAACCATACTATGATAAGGGCACCCCTTTTTTGGGGAGTTGGTTATTTGTATAAGGGAACCCTTTTTTGGGTTGGTTATTATATAAGGGCACCCTTTTTGGGGGCTTGTTAGTTTTTGTTAGGGAACCCATAACCCACAAAAAGGTAAAGGGCGCCTCTGGGCTACGAAGAATGTGTGGATGTTGCCTCGACTTAGGGTCGGCAGGATTGAGGGTTTAGGGTTTAGGGTTTAGGGTTTAGGGTTTAGGGTTTAGGGCTTAGGGCTTAGGGCTTCGGGCCGCGCACCTGCACGAAGCTCTTCCTATAGCTGTCGGCCATCCTGGACAATGTGATGACACTCACAAGGACATGGCCCAAATACATGGGGGCTAAACACACTTGGCGGCCCAGTATCCATGTTAAAATAACGGGCACCTTTTTTGGGGTTACTTACTTTATCAGGGAACCCAGAACAAAAAAAGGGGGTCAAGGGTACCGCTGGGCTACCAAGTCCGTGCCAACATTTTCGCGCGATGATCTACCCAAAAAAAGTCCCCCCCCCCCCCCCCCCCCCCCCACATTACACCTCCAACGCCCAATCCTTCTACTGCAGGGCCCCTTGCGACCTATCTCTGGCCAGTTCGACTCTACCTTTTTGGGGTAGCCTTGGCGTCAGCTTTTGGCAAGAAAGATCCTCTGTCATGCCAACATGATCCTGGCGTGGTGACAGTCTCAAACAGCTTTTGCAACTGGACGAGGGTAACAGGAAACCTACACTAAGCCATACACTCTACCAGCCCTAGACCAAAATTCTGAAAGCAAAACCCACCGAGCCCACCGAGCTGCTTGTTCACGTAGTGCTTGGGGGAGGCAATGGCTTGCCTCGGTGTCCGCAAAGGCCCCATCTGCGAAGGAGTTGGGGGAAAGTCGAAGCTCAGCTTGTCGGGAAGCTCTAAACACAGAGTCCCTTCTTGAGTCCCCAATAAAATTTTTTTTGGGGGGAGGGGGGCGGGGGGGTGGGTCTGGGGCCCTAGAAAGAAAGTTGGATTCTACCTAAACCCTAAACCCCCAAACCCTAAACCCTAAACCCTACTAGGGCTTTATAAGGCACCCTAGCTGCAACCCCACACCCTAAACATAGCTGCACCTATCTGCTCGCGGCCTGAACCCGAAACCCTAAACCCTAAACCCTCAAGCCCAAACCTTAAACCCTAAACCCTAAACCCTAAACCCAAGAGCCCAAACCTAAACCCAGATAGACTGAAAAATCGCCCTCCTGCCCCTCGAAACGAGTAAGCCCTGCGCATTCGAAGCCTAAGCCATAAACCCTTGGCCTTCTAACCTGGAACTTCTTCTCAAGCCTAAACCCTAAACCCTACACCCTCCTAAGCCCAGAGCCCACCAGGATCACATGTTCAAGGGAACTTCTAAACCCTGAAAATAGTATTTCTCAACCCTCGAGCTGCCTAAGCCCTCTAAACCTAAACCCGAAACCCGAAACCCTAAACCCCAAACCCTAAAACCCAAAACCTTAAACCCTAAACCCTAAAACCCTAAAACCCTAAACCTTGAACCCTAAACCCGAAACCCGAAATCCTAAACCCTGCGCGCGGAGACACTTCAAGGAGTCTAAGGGGATCTTGCCAGAGCCGTCATGGTCCACGACCTTGACCTAGGGTGCTATGGGTGTAGGGTTTAGGGTCTAGGGTTAGGGTTTAGGGTTTAGGGTTTAGGGTTTAGGGTTTAGGGTTTGGGGTTTGGGGTTTGGGGTTTAGGGTTCAGGGAAGGTACTTGAGAATTTCTAAGGGTTTAGGATTGTTGGGGGTTTTAGGGGTTTGGGGTTCTAGGGTTGCAAGGTTCAACGACCTTGACCTCAAGGCGGCTAGGTAGGGTGTAGGGTCTTAGGGGTTGAGGGTTTAGGGTTTTAGGGACGATCCATGCGAGAGGCAGGCAAAGATCTCGAACGGAGACTGAGGACAAATGAATTATGAATTCGCACGTCGTTTGGTGCGTTGGGATCGTATGTGTCGGTTCCATACTTCAGTGGGATGGACAGTCGGGACATCACATGGAATTGCCTGTTTGACAGGAGCGAAGGGGCTTTTCATAGGTTAGGGAGTTTAGGGTTTGGGGTGTTAGGGGTTGAGGGTTTAGGGTCTTAGGGGTTTTGGGGTTCTAGGGTGTTAAGGTTCTAGGGTTTTCGCGTTTTTCGGGAGTTAGACTACATGGCAACCCAAATCTGCTGCTCCAGAGGTGATGCTACATTATTTTCTTTGGGGTGAGGGCGGGGGGACCCGAACCCTCAACCCTATGGGTTTAGGGTTTAGGGTTTAGGGTTTAGGGTTTAGGGTTTAGGGTTTAGGGTTTAGGGTTTAGGGTTTAGGGCTGTACCCTGCTTTTTCATACTTTCAGATCCTTGCACCAGAAATGCCCTAAACAGAAGCAGCCCCGCGCAACCCCAAGTCCAAAACCATCACCAGGCCTTTGTGACTCTCTTTATCGGGAATACCTGTCACATGTTTCGGGCTTTGGGGGGGATACCCTCAACTCTTCACCAAACTAGGCCCCTAAAGCCCTATAACCCTACATTCCTGAATTCTAAAGCCTAGAGCCCTACAACCAGAAACCCGAACACCAATTCCCCGCACCCCAAAACCCTGATCTCCCAAAAACCCTAGAGCCCGAACACTGATTCCCCGCAACCCCCCAAAACACCCTAACCCCCAACCCCTAACCCGTAACCCCTAAACACTAAACTCTAAACCCTAGACCCTAAACCCTAAACCCTAAACCCTAAACCCTAGACCCTAAACCCTAAACCCTGAACTCTATCCCAAACCCCGAAAACTTCCAAATCCTGACACGCTGAAGCCTGAGATCTCCATGCCCCAGCTTTAGAGTTTGGGGCTTCAGGGGTTTGGGGTTTTCGGGGTTTAGGGTTTAGGGTTTAGGGGTTGAGGGGTTTAGGGTTTAGGGTTTAGGGTTTAGGGCTTCAGGGGTTTAGGGTTTCAGGGGCTTAGGGTGTTAGGGATTTAGGTGCTTAGGGCTTTTACCTTAAGAACCTAAAGAGCCTACCTCTTTGTAGGTTCCGAAGAACCTACCAAAAAAAGTAGGTTCTGGGTTCTCATAAACCTAAACCCTAAACCCTGGACCCTAAACCCTAAACCCTACACCCTTAAGGTAGGGGTTTTCATGCCCGGGCGCCAGCTCCTCGAAGTGGTCGCTGGGCGCAGCGATCCGCAGGCGTGTCAGAGCATCGATGACTTGCCCTTAGGGCTCTCCACTTGGGGAGGGGGGAAGGGGGGGGGGGGGGGGGGAGGGTTTTGGGGTTGAGGGGTTCAGGGGTTTAGGGGTTTAGGGGCTTAGGGGTTTAGGGGCTTAGGGGTTTAGGGGTTTAGGGGTTTAGGGGTTTAGGGGTTTAGGGGTTTAAGGGTTTAGGGGTTTAGGGGCTTAGGGCTTAGGGTTCATTAGGGGTCTCAACTTGGGGAGGGGGGTGGGTGGGGGGGCCTTGCCCTTATAGGCTATACTCTCCTTAGAACCTTAAGGAAAATGTACGTTTAAGGTTCTCTTGGGTTTCATATAAACAAAAACATCGGCCCTTAGAACCCAAGTCTATTAAGTATGATATTCCGTTTTGTCAAGATTCCCTGAGTTCTTATAAACACGAAAATCCGAAGCGGGCTATAGTAGGGTCCATGTACCCCATGGCGTCACTTCTCTAACATATAGAGTACAGAGCCACGGTTTAGGGTTTAGGGTTTAGGGTTTAGGGTTTAGGGTTTAGGGTTTACGGTTTAAGGTACCCAAAAAGGGGCCATTGTCTCGAGAGCTGACCATGTAGTATAATACTTTGGCCCTCTCAGGAACAGCTTTAGGGCCCAAGTACGTCTTATCGGGGTGGAAGGACTCTTAGGGCTTGATTCGTTAGGGTTTAGGGTTTAGGGTTCGGGTTTAGGGTTTACTGTTTAGGGTTTTGGGTCTAGGGTTTAGGGTTTTGGGTCTTGGGGATTGCTCTCTATCTGCTACTGGTGCCGCTGTGAATGGCTGCTCTCACTGCTTGTACCTCAGCTTTCGATCGCGCATGTTGAAGGTTGAGGCATGGTACAAGGAACTGCGCTAGCTCTTTGAACATTAGGGTTTAGGGTTTAGGGTTTAGGGTTTGGGGATATCCGAGTGGTTGCCAGCTCTTCCCTGCAACAAGAGCACATGGTGGTTTCCGGAGTTGGGGTAACTTATTGGGCCCCTATTAGAACTGTTGTTGAGCATGCAGCATAGGTGCACAAATCGAGAAGTGTACCAGTCGTGTCAGGCCCCTGCGCAAGGAAGACACGCTTAGGTGCGCCATTCGCACTATCCAATTCGCCATTTCGATGGCTCAAGATGGACAAGCACAAATCGAAAAGTGCCCCTTGGGTGGTTAGGGTTGTTCAGGGTTTTTTTCGGTGGTTTGACCCCGGTTATAGCCTGGTACCCTAGTCTCCGCCTCGACCTCCCCGTCCCTGCTATTCCCGAACCCAGGTTCTGTTCAGGGAGTTCGGTTTGGGGTGCTTCTTTCAGTTCCCGAGTTGAGATGATTTGTTGAAGATGGCGATGCAATCATATGATCACCTCGATGATGTTCCCCATAGCATTCGCCTCCATATGTCTTCGCCAGCCCCATCACACTTCAGCAGTGTCTCTGACTCGGGCCATAACCTTTCACAGGTTATGAGCCCAACGGGCGCATATCCGCACACAGACACCACAGCATCCGCATCGCAGCAGCATGCCAACGCAGAAGCTCCAGCTATCTTGTTTCGATCCATGGCGCAGTTACAAATCCCCACGGAGATCTTGCATAGTTTGCAGCATCTGGCAAGTGTCAATCTTGGAGGCCTACAGGATCTTGATACATTGCGACAGGGCATGAGCTTGTTAGCACAGGAACTCAATGTTCGCTCCGAAAGTTTGTCAAAGGCTGTGACAGCAGTTGCGACTCTTTCTTCAACGGTGCGTGATGGTGCTGTGGTTTTGGAGGGCCAGGTGAACCAAGCTGCCGATGAGCGGCGGAGCATCGTGACCCAGATGAATCGCATGAAAACGGAACATGAGAGTTTTTCTGCGCGTCTTTTGGCACTTGAAGGCACAGCATCTAAGCTCGAAGAGGGCTTTGTGATGCAGCAGAGAGCAGTCCAAGAGATGAACGACAAACTCGGTAGCATGAGTCTTGCGTTTGATCAAGCTAGGGAGGCCGTACAGCGTCTGCAGGAGAAGGATCCTGCCACCCTTGAGACTGCGGTTGAGACGATGAACTCACAGACTGCAGTTCTTGGTGCCGCTATGGCCCGCTTGGAGACATTGTCGCGTGACATGGCGCTCGCCGATGAGCGAATTGCTAAACAGGACGACACCTCCAAGAGGGAGTTAGAGAAGTTGGCAGCTGTTGAGGTTGCCACGATGCGGTTGAAAGCTCGGTGCGAGCAAATTGAGAAAGCCTTGGAGGAGCGCGATCTGCTGGTGAAGACGGTGACTCATCCGAGGCAGACTGTGCGATTCCAACAGGCTGTCCAGCCAGTAGAGGCTGAACCGTCCTTGAAACTTGAGCCACTACATGCAGATGCCATGGAGGGCCGAGTGCAGCGATTTGAGCTTTCCCCGGAGTCCAATCAGCAGCCAGACATGGGTTGGTACACTACTGAGGAGGAGTTTGGGGAACGCCAAAGTTGGGAGTCCTCTTCGAAACCGCCAGGTTTGTTTCGGCCCACGTCCCCACCACCTCCGCTGCCGGAAGCTGCTCGAAGGATAGGTGCTGGATACGGTTTTGAACGGGTTCATGCTGGGCAGTGGAAAATGCTCAAAGATTGCCCGGTATTGAAGTTGAACTCTGATGAGCCGTGGGAGAGGGGCCTGGCGCTGCGACAATGGGAAAACGAGACTGGAGCCATCGCCGCAGTGGTGGCACCATCTTTTGGTGCTTTCTTCAGGAGAAGGATGAAAGAAGCCTTGGATCGCTATCAGAAACGCCAGAGCAGTGGTGTTGAAGAGGAAGTCCCAGTGATCCAACCTGAAGAGAGGGAGTATGAGACTCGTTTGGGTGTCACGCTAATCAAAGTGCTGCCTGAATCAATCAGACAACCAGTGATGGAACGTAGCACGAGCCTGGAGGAGCCGCTGTCAACTTTGCTGCTGTTGGAGTCGGTGGTTGAGAGGTTCTCTCCGGGGGGGACTTCAGAGATGACCTCACTTCTTCAGTACCAACGATGCCTTCCAACAGCAACCTCGTACAAGGAGCTTTTGGACATCTTGAGAAAGTTTGATTTAGCTCGCGCTCGAACGACGTATTTACAACTACCCGGGTTACCAGCTCACGAAATCATCAAATCGCTTGATGGCTTGAGCAAAGCCCTGGAGCGAAAGAACGCGGCTTTGGCTATGCGCTTGAACTTGATTCGTATGACGCCGGAAGTTATGATGCCATCTGAGGCGGGAGTCCAAAGGTTGATCACCATGTTGCTGCAAGAGGGCAGACGCTTGCAGGCTGAAGATGAAATCTCAAAAGGCAAATCCAATCAGGTGCACATCGAGAACCCGCAAGCTGCTCAGGCAGCCGGACAACCAGCTGGGAAAGGCAAGGGTCGTAGCCCTAAAGACATCCTGTGCAAGTACTACCAGATGGATCGCGGCTGTGTGAAGGGTGATGCTTGTGAATTTTCGCACGCAGCTCCAAAGGCGGCCAAGAGCAAGGGCAAGGGCAAAGGTGAGGGCAAGACAGCAGCCAAATCCAAGCCTACACCTAAACCTAAGGTTGAGTCCAAGCCAACAGCCGAACCGACAGCACCAGCAGAAGCCAAAGCAGCAACAAAATTCAAGCCGAAACCTAAGCCAAAGGCGGAGGCTAAAGCAGCATCAGCAACACCCTTGGTTGGCGCTGGGGCTACAGTTTCGGCAGTCAGATCGGTAGTGATGGCAGCTCGGGGTGTGCCAGAGGATGAAGATGCAGACACTGAGCGCTCGGAGGTATTGTCTTTCATCACGGATCAATCACATGCACTCACGTCAGATGAGACATTCTCGGCGCGATCCGTTACGGTGTCAAATGAAGGAGATACTTCAGACGCTGATCCATTGGATGGTGTTGACATAGGCGCGAGACGTGAGAACGTCACTCCATTTCGAAAGCCGTTGTGGTACTTGATGATGCAGCCTGAGGAATTTCTGCAGTGGCAGAAGAATTCGTCTTGGATCTGCTCTAGAGCTAGCGGACAATTTCAGATGGTCAATAGCCCGAACGCCATCGCCATCGGAATTTGGTTTGCACTGGCGTGGGAGGGCTATCCAGAAGCAGCGTCTGACGTGGCTATCGGGGAGGGTCAGATCATTCTCAGGGCGCGTCAAGTGTTGCTAATGCATGAAGATCAGACAGCCAGACCTGGTTATGTGATATGGGTGATGGACGTGGACACAGGTCAGGAACAGTTTCTTGCACTGTCGGAGTGGGACACAGCGCCTGTGGTGAGACCATGGAGTGATCCATACCCTAAGGACAGTCAACCTGGACTCGTGCCTGAACTTTCAAAGGCTGCTCCGCCCAAGGCGATTCCCTCTATTGCACAACAACCATCAATTACATTCACGGATCAGGCTCTTCCCAAAGCATCCTCAGGAGGAGATGGTGCAGGGAGTGTGGTGTACAAACCTCCGCCTCCAAAGAGGCCGCCAGATTTCTCACCAAGACCCAGCGAGTCGATAGGAATAACACCAATCAACAACCAACTTCCTGCGACCCCTAAGCTGCAGCATCCCCCACCAAAGCAGGCACCCCCGAACACTCCCCAGCAAGCATCAGCGTCAGCAGCGCAACCTTCCGCCAACAGTGAAGGATCTGCAGCTAAGCATGCGAGGGAAGAGACTGAGGGTGAGATGGGACTTCGAGTTCTTGTAGACTCGGGCGCCAATGAGATCATCAGGCCAGTCCGGAAGGATATCTGCAGGAAAAAGTCAGTGCCGATGAACGTGGTATTGGCTTCTGGCGAAATCGTCAGTGGTTTCCGTACCAAGGAAGGGGAGGTGGCACTGCACACATCGAGCAATGAGTGGATCTTGGGAGTTGTGCGTGTTATTGAAGTCGGCGGCCGATTTTCATGGACAAGCCAGGAAGCTTTGATTGAGTATCCGTACCTGGGAAGGATGCACAGCGTGAGATGTTCGGTTCAAAACGGACTTCCCTATTTGAGTTGGAGTCAGTTTTCTCAGATACGCAAAGTCCTTTCAAAACACTGGCAATCCAACGATGCAAGGATCAAAGCGGCAGCGGTTTCTGCTTGTGAGCGGGAAAATCTGTACCTTAAGCTTGAGGACCTCACAGCTTGGACAAGCTTTGAGGCTGGAGCCAATGAGGTGCGTTGCGAGGAGGAGAACTATGATCGGCTTCTTCACCAAGACAAGCTCACGAAGGAGGACGTGCAGCAAGCGTTTGATTTGGCGGGCCTGAATCCAAACCACAGCCAATACAAGGTCGGAGATACATTGGGAGACATTCCGGTAGTCTCCGAATTGGTGTTCTTGGGAATGCAGCTGTCTATGTCGACAACGGGGATCCACCTGAAGCAAGCCAAGTGGGTTGCTCAGGAGCTTCGGAAGCGGGGCTTACTACATCTTGTGGGCTGCGATTCATTGCCTGAGCCTCGCGAAGGAAAGGGACCAGCGATGGAGCTGGGGCCGGAGCGGGATCGGATGATCAAGGAGTGTCAGTCTGAGCTGGGTTCGTTGTTGTGGCTATCTCTTCGGAGTCGCCCTGACGTAGCGGCTGTTGTGGGCATAGCGGCGTGCGAAATCACTCATGATCCCAGGGAGGCGATGCGCCTTGCACGTGGGGTTTGGAGGTACATCAGAAAGACATGGTCACGAGGACTCTTGTATGAGTGGATGAACGAGACGCCTGGCGAGTTGACGTGGGCATCAGATGCATCACTCAGTCCGGGAGGGTCCCGGAGCCGCTCAGGAACAGTCATCCTGTGGGGTTCTCATGTGATCGGTTGGCGTTCGCAACGTCAGACATTGACAGCATACTCGGCGCAAGAAGCTGAGTTGGAAGCAATGGCTCAAACTGTTGAGCTGGGAACAAAGATCTATCAACTACTCGAAGCGATTGCTGGGAGGCCTATTTCTTCGTGCTTGGAAGCTGATAACACAGCTGCAATAGTTGCAGTGACCAAGGAAGATTGGTTTGAAGCCGAAGTTCGAACCCGCCACTTCGCGATGAGAACTGCGTGGTTGAGAGACCAATGCCGACAGCTAGGACTCGAAGTGAGACATCGTAGCGGGGAAGAACTGATAGCGGACGCTTCGACCAAGGCCTTAGGCAAGCAGAAGCTCACGTACTTTGCAAACCGATTGCTGGGACCGTGAGCGGTGATACGTATGCACAACGAGCCCACTTGAAGACCTGGTGTGTTTCATATCCCAGTGTCTATGTGATGCGTCGCTGAATCTCTCATGGAGTGCTGTGACCGTTCATGGGGCCGTTGCTGGCACATCTGCGTAAGCAACGTGCGCCCATCAATACCTTTTTTGCAGTAAGCTGATTGGGAGTTTTGTGTCTTAGGAGGTTCTTCATAGAATTTGGCGAGCCTGCATTTCCTGAATCAGTTGTTAATGTACCATGTGTGGAACGTCCACTGATTAGTACTACATGGTCGATTTGATATGCTGCTTTTGTGCGATTACGGTGCTGAAGACTCCAGTACCTGAACCTCCAGCAAGGAGGAGTGTTGTTGAGCATGCAGCATAGGTGCACAAATCGAGAAGTGTACCAGTCGTGTCAGGCCCCTGCGCAAGGAAGACACGCTTAGGTGCGCCATTCGCACTATCCAATTCGCCATTTCGATGGCTCAAGATGGACAAGCACAAATCGAAAAGTGCCCCTTGGGTGGTTAGGGTTGTTCAGGGTTTTTTTCGGTGGTTTGACCCCGGTTATAGCCTGGTACCCTAGTCTCCGCCTCGACCTCCCCGTCCCTGCTATTCCCGAACCCAGGTTCTGTTCAGGGAGTTCGGTTTGGGGTGCTTCTTTCAGTTCCCGAGTTGAGATGATTTGTTGAAGATGGCGATGCAATCATATGATCACCTCGATGATGTTCCCCATAGCATTCGCCTCCATATGTCTTCGCCAGCCCCATCACACTTCAGCAGTGTCTCTGACTCGGGCCATAACCTTTCACAAGAACGGAATCCTACTATTTGGGGTCTGTTTTTAGGGGTCCCCCTTTTTTCCTAAACCCCCACATGGCTGCTGCTGACGGAGCTCATCGCTCTACCACGCCAGACCCGCTGCTGTCCAGGGCATCGGCCAGGCTGTCAACGTCTGCCACCTTCTGTCCATGCGGCTTTAGGGTTTAGGGTTTAGGGCTTAGGGCTTAGGGTTTAGGGTTCTGCCACCTTCTGTCCATGCAGCTTCCGAACGCCGGACTTCATCGCGTTCTGAACCTCCACATTGGGGGGAAACTCCGGGTATCTTCTTGGGGTCCCTATGGAATCCTACTTTGGGGGGGGCCTTATTAGGGGTCCCGTATGTTCGTAAACCTCCACATGGAGAAGCTAGGAGCCGAACCGTGCAACTGTGAAACGCCATGTCGAACAGCTGCCTTTGAGGAATGAACTGTACAAGAAGGTACAGTAGATGGGCAACTCCATTTCTTGGGCCACCTTCAAATTCATAACCCCCCCCCCCTTCCGAAAAAGAAAAAAAATGAAATCCTTACTACAGGAACAGGAATCCCCCAAAACGTTTATACTGCTAACTTGGGAAACCGCCCATCCAGAGCGAGCTCGGCCATACGCACACACCCCCACAGCCCTATACAATGGCCTGCACCAGCACAGCGCTCACGCGCGACACGCGGTTGCGCAAGCCCTTCTCGAAAGCGTGCCAGGTGATCTCTTCTTGCCCACAGACTTCGGAGATTTTGCTCCGTTCGGCGTCCGCTTCGCCTGCAAGGAGATCACAATCTTCCAACCTCGGCTAGAAAGCAGTTCTTACTATTACTATTACTATTACTATTACTATTACTATTACTATTACTATTACTATTACTGTTACTGTTACTGTTACTATTACGATTACTATTACTATTACTATTACTACTACTATTACTATTACAGTTACTATTTCTATTACTATTACGATTACTATTACTATTACAGCTACTATTGCTATTACTATTACTATTACTATTACTATTACTATTACTATTACTATTATTATTATACTATTACTATTACTATTATTACTAGCAAGGAGCGCTGGGAATTCCCGCAAAAAAAGCACCGCAAAAAAAAAAGCGGGGCGGATGCGCCAAGCAGCTTGCCAGGCTGCCACACGGGCATGTGGCGGCAGAAGTGAAAGGCTTTGCAACTTCGCCACCTTGCTAGCCCAGTTACCACATAATAATAATGACACCCCTTTTTTGGGTTGGTATTACTTTATAAGTGAACCCAGAGCCAAAACAAAACAAATAAAGGGTAAAGGGCGGGGTTTAGGGTTTAGGGTTTAGGGTTTAGGGTTTAGGGTTTAGGGTTTAGGGGCTACCAAGCCACTCTTTTGGACTGGCAGCACTTCGTGGGATGAAAACGGCACCTGCGCTCGGTGGCGTCGGAGTAAGGTGGGGCAAAACCGGGTTTAGGGTTCAGGGTTCAGGGTTCAGGGTTCAGGGTTTAGGGTTTAGGGTTTAGGGTTTAGGGTTGAGGGTTTAAGGTGGGGAACTTGACTTCTGGGCAGAACCGTCCAAGGTTGAGGGTTTAATTGGGCCTTTGCCTTTGTGAGTTCAATAAGGATCATTGTAGGACGGGGTAGAGGCTAGGCTGCTTTTTTGCAACCCGAGTTGAGAGCCGAAACCCTAGACACCAAAGCCCTAAACACCCCAAAGCCCTAGAGCCCCCGAACCCCCCAAACCCCCCAGTAACCCCAAGCCTCAACGCCCAACCCCCAGAACCCCGAACCTCTGAAAGGCCCAACCTTTACATGACCTCTAAACCCTGAACTCCCCAAACCTGAAAACCTTATAAACCCTATAAATCCTATAAACCCTATAAACCCTATAAACCCTATAAACCCTGCAAACCCTATAAACCCTATGAACCCTGTGAACCCTACAAACCCTAAACCCTGGACCCTAAACCCTAGACCCTAAACCCTATAAACCCTAATCCCTGGACCCTAAACCCCAAACCTGAGACCCTAAACCCTACAAACCCTAGACCCTAGACCCTAAACCCTATAAACCCTAATCCTTGGACCCTAAACCCTAAACCTGAGACCCTAAACCCTAAAAAACCTAAAAAACCCTATAAACCCTATAAACCCTATAAACCCTATAAACCCTATAAACCCTATAAACCCTATAAACCCTATAAACCCTATAAACCCTATAAACCCTAGACCCTAAACCCTAACCCTAAACCCTAAACCCCAAACCCCAAACCCTAAACCCCAAGAGGCCACCTTTCCGTCCGAACCATGGCTGCTCCTCCTTGCGACGCCGCGGACGGCCTTCTGCAGTTGAAGCTGGCTAGGGTTTAGGGTTTAGGGTTTAGGGCTTAGGGCTTAGGGTTTAGGGTTTAGGGTTTAGGGCTTGGGGCTTAGGGTTGAAGGTTTCGAGTTTAGAACTTCGGGCTTATAGGGTTGAAGAGTTTATGTGGGGGTTTAGGAGTTCTACGCCTTATAGCGACTCTAGGGGAAGGTACGAGTACCGACATACGAGTATATAGGTATATGCACTTTTACAACATTGTGTGGATAATCTTGTGTCTACGTGCCTTTCTGCCGCGGGCTGTTGGGTGCATGCCTGCAAGCATCTTTACAAAGGAAAGCCTGCGACCCGCAACTTAGGGTTTAGGTAGGGTTTAGGGTGAACCCTCAACCCTAAACCCGGTAAGAGTGATTTTTTTTTTTGTTGCGGGTGCTTTTTTGCTGTGGGTGCGGGGGCGCGTTTTTTTTTTTGCTGCGGGTGCGGGGGCGCCTGTTTTTTTTTGCTGCGGGTGCGGGGGGCGTTTTTTTTTTTTGCTGCGGGTGCGGGGGCGCGTTTTTTTTTGTTGCGGGTGCCGTGGGGTCGCGTTTTTTTTTTTTGCTGCGGGTGCGGAGCGTTTTTGCTGTTTTCTCTATATTTTACTATGAAAACCTCTATTTTCTCTAATTTTCAATAGGAAAACCTCTTTCTTCTCTATATTTGAATAGGAAAACCTCTTTCTTCTCTATATTTGAATATGAAAACCTCTGTTTTCTCTACATTTAGTATGAAAACCTCTACTTTAATTCGAAAACCTCTATTTCTCTATATTTTATCATTTTGTCTATATCGTCATAGTTTTCCTCTATATTTAATGAGGAAGACATGAGAGAGGAATACATGAGAAACTTATTGTCTATGTTATCTCAATGTGTGACTTGCAATTAAAAGTGTTTTGTTCCTCTTGTCCTATTTTAATAGGAAGCCCATTATTTTCTCTGTCTCTGAATAGGCAAACCTCCATTGTCTTAACATTTGAACATGAAGACCTCTATTCTCTATATTTGAATATCAAGACCTCTACATTTTGATATGAAAACACTTTGTATGTTCGCTATATTTTCGTATGAAAGCCTCTATTTCCTCTATGTTGTCATAGGAAACATCTAATTTCTCTATATTGTATAGCGAAAACCTCTATTGTTCTATAGTTTTTTTTATTTTGTCAGTATTTTCAGACATCTTCTCTTTATTTCACGAGGAAGACATGAGAGGAATACATGAAAAGCTAATTCTCTATATTGTCATAAGAGTACATGCATTATCTCTATCTGTGACTCGTAGACAACAAGTGTTTTTGTTCATGTCTCATAACACAAGCTCTATTTTCTCGATTCTTTACTAAGAAGACGTTTATATCTCTATTTTTAAACGGAAAATTCAACTTCCACTATAAGGTCTGAATTTTCGTAGGAAAGCAGGCATATATTCCCTCTTTTTTCAGGGGGTTGGAGGCTGCGCAGACCGCCGCATTTGAAAACACAATGCGCGCATCATGGGTTTGGAAGGGATTCGTAAGCTTTGAAGCAGGCTTGCCGGCCAAAAAAAGCGGGGGGGTTGGGGGGGGGCGCAGCCCCCCCCCATTTGCAACACAATGCTCGCATCATCATGGGTTTGGAAGGGATTCGTATGATTGAAGCAAGCTTGCCCGGCTAAAAAGCGCAGCCCCCCCCCACCCCCCATTTGCAACACAATGCTCGCATCATCATGGGTTTGGAAGGGATTCGTATGATTGAAGCAAGCTTGCCCGGCTAAAAAGCGCAGCCCCCCCCCCCCCGCCCCTTTCAAGCGGAGGGGAATGCTCTCATGATGGTTTCGGAAAGGATTCATTTGCTTTGAAGCAAGCTGGCATGGCTTTAAGAAGCGGGGGGGTTGGGGGGGGCGCAGCCCCCCCCAATTTGCAAACCCAATGCTGGCATGATAGGCTTGGACAGGATTCATATGCTGAGAAGCTAGCTGGCACGGTTTTAAAGAGGGGGGGGGGGTCGGGCGGGGTGCAGCCCTCCCTCCACCGTTAGCAAACACAATGCTCGCATGATGGCCTTGGGAAGGATTCAGTGCTTTGAAAACGCTTGCACAGTTTAAAGGAGGGGGGGGGCGTTGGGGACGGGGTTGGGGAGGAAATTGCAAAAACAAATGACCTGGGGGAAGGGGGGGGGGGCGCGTTTTTTTTTTTGCTGCGGGTGCGGGGGCGCGTTTTTTTTTTTGCTGCGGGTGCGGGGGCGCGTTCTTTTTTTTGCTGCGGTGCGGGGCGACACGCGCGAGGTCACTCACTCACCTGGGGTGGGAGGAGGGGAGGGGGGCGCGTTTTTTTTTTTTTGCTGCGGGTGCGAGGGCGCGTTTTTTTTTTTTTGCTGCGGGTGCGGGGGGCGCGTTTTTTTTTTTTGCTGCGGGTGCGGGGCGACACGCGCCCAGGTCACTCACTCACCTGGAGGGTGGGAGGAAGCGGGGGGGAGGGGTGGGTGCGTTTTTTTTTTGCTGCGGGTGCGGGGGCGCGTTTTTTTTTTTTGCTGCGGGTGCGGGGGCGCGTTTTTTTTTTTTTGCTGCGGGTGCGGGGGCGACACGCGCCAGGTCACTCACTCACCGGGGCGGCCCCCGAAAAAAGCACCCACAGCAAAAAAGCACCCACAACAAAAAAAAAAAACACGGGTTCCCCCGGTACCCCAAACATCTAAAACACCCCAACTCCTAAACCTGGCACCACCTGCCTGGGTCGCTGAATGTGATCGAACCCCCAAGGATGCACACCGAAAAGATGTTCAGGGTTTAGGGCGAATATGGCCCTTATATTGCCTTAGAGGACCCTAAACCCTCAACCCTAAACCCTAAACCCTTTTCCAAACCCGGGGGTAGCACCTGAACAGTCCAAGGTAGAGTCCTTGGATTCGAGAACCAACAGGCCTTCCGAAGTCTTCGGCTGAAAAACCCACCCAAACAGAGGGTTTAGGGTTTAGGGTTTAGGGTTTAGGGTTTAGGGTTTAGGGTTTAGGGTTTAGGGCTAGGGTTTAGAGTCTGTAGCGCAGTCTGCGAGCCCAATTGCCCTAAACCCGAACCCCCCCCCCCCCCCCCCCCCCCAAAATAACAAAAAAAAACCCAAGAAAATCGGAGGTCTCTGAAACTTGGGGAAAGAACGTAGCGACTCGCACACTCCCTTGATTGAGGAGTACTCGTAAACGAGGATCCTGATCTCTCAGCCCCTAAGCGCCCCCACCCACCCCCGAAATAAAAAAAAAAAACGCTAAACCCTCAAACGCCCCCAAACCCCTAAACCCTCAATAACCCCATAACCCCAAACCCCGGAACCCTGAAAGAATACCCCAAACCCTAAACCCTAAACCCTAAACCCTAAACCCTAAACCCTAAACCCTAAACCCTAAACCCTGCGTTTCCCAAACCTTCAAACCTCTCAAGCCCCGTGGACTCTGGAGTCGCTGGGGGTGACCCTAAACCCTAAACCCTAAACCCTAAGCCCTAAACCTGAACCTTTAAACCCTAAACCCTAAACCCTAAACCCTAAACCCTAAACCCTAAACCCTAAGCCCTAAACCCTAAACCCTAAACCCTAAACCCTAAACCCTAAACCCTACCCTCTAAACCCTAAACCCTAGCCCTAAACCCTAAACCTCAAACTGCAAGGGGCCTCTTCGGTACAGCCGCTCCGCTTCGTCGCTTAACTCGAGGAGCCTTGTAGGGTTTGGGGGGTTTAGGGTATTAGGGAAGGTGGGGGTTTGGGGTTTAGGTGTGTTGGGGTGACAGGGGTGTAGGGTTTATGGGGGTTTCGGGGTTCGGGGTTTCGGGGTTTCGGGGAGTTTAGGTTTCAGGCTTTAGGGCTTGCGGGGGGGGCAGCATCTTGCTTTACTGAGGTGTTAAAGACACCCTGAACAGCCACATTCTCCAATGCTCGCTTAGAGCCCTCGACATGTGTATAACTTTATCTACACGCTGACCCCAAAACCTTCTGAAGACTCTTGCTCCATCATCTGCCCCCAAGAAGCGAGGGCAGGTCGAATTTGAGTGAGTTTTCACGTAGGGTGGAGGCTGACAGAGACACTTCTTGGCGTTGGTCCACAATCTCCTCGGGGGGGGGGGGGGTGAGAAGCCTAATGCCCCTAATTTCAGGAATCCGCTTCAACGTGTCATGGGGATCTGAGTGTGGTTTTTTTGAGAAATGTTGCTTAAATGGTTCTCTAGGTGCGTTCATTCTTATAACCGCGGCGAAAGCCTAGCTGAGGAAAACCCCTAACTCTCTGTCTCTGCCTTTGCTTTTGCCTTCGGCTCTGTCTCTCTCTCTCTCTCTTCCTCGCTCTTTCTCGCTCTCGCTCTCTCTCTCTCTCTCTATCTCTGTCTTTCTTTCTCTTCATGTGTTTTCCAACCCCTCTCTCTATCTATTTATGACAACAAACTAAATCATCTCCATATATATATATATATATCAAAAACATATATATATATGTATATAATATAATATACACATGTGTATATATACATATTTATGTATACCGATCTATCGAATCTAGCCATGTAGAACACAGCTCCTCCTGCTTCTGGCCCATCTTCTCCCGCTTCTCCCGTTGAACCTGACACTGCAGCAGCAGCGGGTGGGGGGGGGGGGGGGGGGGGAAGAAAGGGCACTCGGGGTTTAGGGTTTAGGGCTTATAGGGTTCAGGGTTTAGGGTTTAGGGCTTAGGGTTTGGGGCTTAGGGTTTCGGGTTTAGGGAGAGCGAAACACGAGATTCAAAGAGAAGGAGAAAGAGGGTTTAGGGCTTAGGGTTCAGGGTTCAGGGTTTAGCGTTCAGGGTTTAGGGTTCAGGGCTTAGGGTTCAGGGCTTAGGGTTCAGGGTTTAGGGGCGCCGGTCTCCTCCTGAAGCTGCTTCTCCACCTTGGGCGGAGGAGGGGGACGCCGCCGGGTTGCCAGCTCGGCAAGGTCAGGGTGGCAGGCCATCCTGGGCGGAAGGACTCCAGGAAGCCACGGAGGATGGTAGGGGTTTAGGGTTTAGGGTTTAGGGTTTGGGGTTTAGGGGTTTAG
This sequence comes from Symbiodinium natans, assembly GCA_905221605.1. Lineage (NCBI taxonomy): Eukaryota > Dinophyceae > Suessiales > Symbiodiniaceae > Symbiodinium > Symbiodinium natans. The sequence continues at coordinate 34,561 of CAJNDS010000213.1, forward strand.
GGTTTAGGGTTTAGGGTTTGGGGTTCGGGGTTTAGGTTTTAGGGTTTAGGGTTTAGGGTTCAGGGTTTAGGGTTTAGGGTTTTTAGGGTTTAGGGTTCAGGGTTTAGGGTTTAGGGTTTGGGGTTTGGGGTTTGGGGTTCAGGGTTTAGGGTTTAGGGTTTGGGGTTTGGGGTTTAAGGTTTAGGGTTTTGCTAAGCCCCCCAACGCCTGACTTAAACGTTTGGGTTTCGAGAAATACGTAGGGTGACAAGACACTCAAACACGTTTGTGACCGTTGTAGCTATTTTCCCTGCTACGTGCCACCCAGCATAAGTACACAGGAGCCTCCCATGGTAAAATGCAAGCTTGAACCCAGAAAACCGAACCCCAAACCCCAAACCCCAAACCCTACACCCTAAACCCGAAACCCCAGAACCCAACCACTACAGCTCCGATGGCTGGGTTGGGGAGCTTTGTGGCACACGGGTTGCGGGTTTGGGGGCCTCCGCGGAATCAGGGCGATAGAGGCTTTAGGGAGTTTAGGGAGTTTGGGGATTTAGAAAGTTCGGCCTTTGCGAAGCGGCTCAGGCCTTAGGGCCGCTTAGGATTGTAGGGTTCCCCCAAGCCCCTAAACCCTAAACCCTAAACCCTAAACCCTAAACCCTAAACCCTAAACCCTAAACCCTAAACCCCCTAAAGATTTAGGGTTTAGTTGGTCAGGGGGTGTTTAAAGCGCAGCCCCAGACGCTGCAGCTGCGGCGGGATGATGTAGTTCTCCTCAGCTCGCCAATCTTCGCATGTAGGGTTGTCTGCCAAAACCCGAAGCCCGAAACCCTGAAACCCTAAAAGGGTTTAGGGTTTAGGGTTTAGGGTTTAGGGTTTAGGGTTTAGGGTTTAGGGTTTAGGGTTTAGGGTTTAGGGTTTAGGGTTTAGGGAACCCTACACCCAGCCTGCAGAGTCGAGACGTGATGAACCCAACTTGAAACTTCATAAACTCTTATGAAGCAGGGTTAGGACGCAAAGGGATCCCCTTGGGTTTCGGGTTTAGGGTTTAGGGTTTAGGGTTAAGTTTCCAAATATGGCCCCATTCCGATCTTCCCATGAACCTCCAAGTAAAAATTCGGGGGCGTGTAAGGCAGCAAACTCGCCCATTCGGAGGAGTTCGAGGTCCAGGAAGATGCAGGAATTCAATAGGGTTTTGGGTTTCGGGCTTGGGGCTTGGCCGGGTTTAGGGGTTTGGGCTTTGTACGTTTCGTGAGCTCGAGGAGCTTTCTCAGTACGGGGAACATAGTCCGGATTGCTGCAGTGGACGCCAACTTTGTTGCCAGTGGTCTGACACAGGGGTACCTTAAACCCTAAACCCTAAACCCTAAACCCTAAACCCTAACCGTTGTAGGCTCAAGCCCAGAAGCCCAGGAACCCCAGGCCCAACAAGTACAAAGCGCCAAAAGACCCCAGACTGGATTCAGCGAAGTCACCAAAGTGGGCTTCTATGAGGCCAGGTACTTGTAAACGATAAAGTCTCCTATTGAGGTAATGTAGTGTTAAGATCCTTAAGAAGTCCCCTTCCCCCTAAACCAAACCCTGAACCCCAAACCCCAAACCCCAAACCCCAAGCCCTAAGCCCTAAGCCCGAAGCCCTAAGCCCGAAGCCCTAAACCCTAAGCCCGAAGCCCTAAACCCTAAACCCTAAACCCTAAACTCTAAACCCTAAACCCTAAACCCTAAACCCTAAACTAACACGAGCAAGGCACCCTAACGCCGATATCTTTGGGCTCCAGTCGTCGCGCCTCTTCCTCGGACACCTTCCGAGCCAAGTCCTTGGTGCACAGCTTTAAGGTAGAACCCTCTGTGGGTTTAGGGTTTAGGGTTTAGGGTTTAGGGTTTAGGGTTTAGGGTTTGGGGTTTGGGGTTTGGGGTTTGGGGTTTGGGGTTTGGGGTTTGGGGTTTGGGGTTTGGGGTTTGGGGTTTGGGGTTTGGGGTTTGGGGTTTACGGTTGAGGGCTGAGTTTCCTGAACGCTAAATTGGCACCTGGGAGCCAAATCAACCCTAAACCCTAAAATGAACAAACTACGAACCGAACATGCAAGGGTTTAGGGTTTAGGGTTTAGGGTTTAGGGTTTAAGGTTTAGGGTTTAGGGTTTAGGGTTTAGGGGTTAGGGTTTAGGTGTCAGTGAGCCCTAGTAAACCACAATAAGCCCCACTTACCTTAATTACTCAGAAGCCCTAGTAATGCAAGCCCTGCAGTGAACCCTCATACGCCGTAAGTACTAACATAGCAAAGCACTAGTAGTGAACCCCTAACCCCTTAATTTACAACCCTAAACCCTAACCAGCCCCTCGGCCTTCAACCCTCAACCCCTAAGCCCTAAACCTAAACCGTAAACCTCAAACCCCAGACCCTAAACCCTACACAAGCCCTTACCGCAGAATCCTTTGAGGCCATACGAGGCTTCCAAGAAACCTCCAAAAGCGCCATTTTAAACCTGGGAGTGCCCGCAGGTTGTGGAGATTGAGGGTTTGGGGTGAAATGAAATTGTATAGGGTTTGGGTCCGGAGCTTTGTGCGGCTGTTCTCGTCTTGCTTTTGCGGCAGACTTTTTCAGCCTGGAGTCTTTGTGGGAACCTTGCAAAGATTGCTTTTGAGCGAGCTGTGCTGTGGGTGTGCGAACACACAAGATGGTCAAAAAACACAAGAATTGGCCATTTCGTGGGTTCCAAGGCCCTAAACCCTAAACCCTAAACCCTAAACCCTAAACCCTAAACCCTAAACCCTAAACCCTAAACCGTAAACCTAAACCCTAAACCCTTCTGTTTTGGTCCTTGATTGGGGGTATCTGAAGACCCCACGTGGTCAAAACTCATGAAACTTTGCTCTTGGAGAGGCTCCCAGGGCCGCTAAACTGGGTGTTGGGGTTTTAGGGTTTAGGGTTTAGGGTTTAGGGATTGTACAGGGTTTGTGTCCGGAGCTTGTCGGGTTTTGCCGAGTGTTGCCGGGTTTTGCCGGGTTTTGTGTTTTTTTTTTTTTTTTTAACTTTTCCAACTTCGGTTTTGAGTGGTTTCAGGTGGGGGGGAAGGGGGGGGTTGAGGGGGCCTATAGGGGCGCCGACAGCATCTTTCGTGGCTTTCCTTTCCTATTCAGGGCCTTGTTTTGGTGCCTGACAGCCATGCTTTTGTCGAGTTTTTTGCACTGTGAAGGATGAAGGATTATTGTACGAGCTGCTCGTAATGAAACGTGTACAGTTTCTATTTATACTGACTTAGATTGTTTAGGGGTTAGGGTTTAGGGCTTTTGGGGGTTGAGGTTGAGGGGTCGTTTAGGGGCTAGGGGTTTAGGGGATTAGGGGTTGAAGAGAAAGGGTAGAGGCAATGTAGACCCGAAGCTGCGGGTACCATGCTCGGGTTACACAGAACCAATGCCTAGTTGGGCGTTTGGGGCGGCACGTCTCGCCGGAGTCTCGCACGCAAGCACGCTGCAGCCTCCTACTACACACTCGCCAGCATCACCAAGGAAACCCGACACGTGTGAACAATCAGAAATAACCCCAAACCCTAAACCCTAAACCCTAAACCCTAAACCCTAAACCCTGAAGTCGAAACCCCAGACCCTGACAACCCGAAACCCCCTTGCACAAAGCCCCTTAGAACACCCCCATGGGCCCCTGGGTTGGAGCGAAATCTCACATCAGACCCTCCACCCTTGGGTTCCTAAACCCTAAACCCTAAACCCTAAACCCTCAACCCTCAACCCTCAACCCTCAACCCTAAACCCTAAACCCTAAACCCTAAACCCTAAACCCGCCTCTCGTCGTCCTCCAGCTCCCCTGGCAGAAAAGCCGCCCTGAGCAGTGGCACCAGCCTGAAATGGGCACGTCGGCGTAGTCTTTCGAGTGTTGAGGGGTTTAGGGTTTAGGGTTTAGGGTTGAGGGTTTAGGGTTTAGGGTTTAGGGTTTAGGGAAAGGGGTTTTGGGGGGGGCCCTTAAACCCCTCAACCCCTAAACCCCCATTTCCCGAAACCGAAAACCCCGAACCCGAAACCCTGAACCCTAGACCCTCGATGGGCACCTCGCAGCCGAACGCGGGAGGCTCGAAATCGAAGCTGAGGCAAACTGACGCAAGGGACTCCCTGAAGCAAGACCATAGGCCCAGACGGCCGCCACCCCCTCAACCCTCAACCCCAAATCCTAAACCCTACACCCTGAACCCTCAACCCTCAACCCCAAAAGGAGTTCAGGGTTGAGGGCTTCAGCATGCTTTTCCAAGGCCCCCTTGTTCGGGGGCTGGTGCTTAGGGGTCTTCATGCGGTCCAGAACTTCGAAAGAGAGGCCACCGGCGAGAAGGCGCATCAAAATGGCCTACGAAAAGGCAACACGAAACCCTAAACCCTTTAAACCCTTTAAACCCTTTAAACCCTTTAAACCCTTTAAACCCTTTAACCCCTTTAACCCCTAAACCCTAAACCCTAAACCCTAAAAGGCTTCAAGCCAAAAGCAAGAATTGGCCCAACAGCTAGGCCAAAACTCCGGAACAAACCCCAGATGCAACTTTTATGCAACTTTTTTCATGAAACCTGAACCCTGAAGCCAAAACGAGGGTTTAGGGTTTAGGGGTTAGAGTTTAGGGTTTAGGATTTAGGGGATTATGTGCAGAACCCGAACACTAAACGAGCCATCCGTTCTAAGGCCAGGTTGCTTTGGGGCCAGGGCTGCTGCAGGAAGAAAGAGGCCGCGAAGGATTTTCGAGGTCACCCGGAAGGAGAACTTTGACCTTTCCTGCAAGATGGCGTGAAGACCCCCCTCATAACATCACTTGAACCCCAAGTCTCTGAACCCCCTCATAACATCACTAAGGTCGTCAGCGTGTTCCCACTGAACCCACTAAAGCCTGATCTCCCAGCGCACCCCTCCCGAACGCTACACCCTCAACCCGAGCCCGAACTCTACACCCCCTGACCGATTCTCGCACACTCAACCCTGGACCCTGCTGAATCAACTCGAAACCCGAACCTTGAGACCTAAAACCCAGAACCCCGCCACACAACTACGGACTCTGGAAGCTGCAAGGGGAACCGCCTGCTACCCCTCAATCGCCAGATGCCATCACAACCCTAAGCCCCAAGCCCTACCTAGAGGTTTCTGGGTTTTTTACAGTTTTAGGGTTTAGGGTTTAGGGTTTAGGGCTTAGGGCCAAGGGGTTTAGGATTTAGGCCTACTCAGGGTACTGATGAACCTTCACATTCAAGCAAAAGCCCCCACCAAACCCCCAAAACAAAAAAAAAACGGCGCCTCTAAACCCTAAACCCTAAACCCTAAACCCTAAACCCTAAACCCTAAACCCTAAACCCTAAACCCTAAACCCTAAACCCTAAACCCTAAACCCTAAAACCTAAACCCTAAACCCTAAACCCTAAACCCTAAACCCTAAACCTAAACCCTAAACCCTAAACCCCAACAAAAAACCCGGTGCCTCTTGGAGGCAACCGAGGGCGCCCAGCGAGTCGCCCGCACCCAGCTGGCCCACCACCATCTTCTCGGGCCCATGGCTTTCCTTGGAGACCCGAAAGCCTAAAACCCCAACACCCTAGACCCTAAACCCTAAACCCTAAACCCTAAGCCCTAGACCCTATGGGAGCCTCAAAGTAGGGGGATCCTTAGACAGGAACCCCTTTTGGGCCACACCAGGGTACACAAGGGGTCAGTTCGGGGCTACTTAGCTGGCAAGGGACGAACAACTTGAAGGTTCATGGATACTTAAAAAAAACAGACCTTAAGGGTATAAGCATAGTTGCCCTACTTCTAACCCTCCGTCGAATTCCTCCAAGTATAAGGTGTGTGCAAGGCCGTGGTATAGGAGAACGCCAGGCTCTTATGGGACCCTTTTCAGACGTCGGAAGGTCAGCCCCAGCCAGTTTGCGATGCGAGTTCCCCTCAACCCTGAACCCAAGAGCACATTCCGCTCCAGATTTCAGGGATTGTGTGGCTGGGCCGCGTTGTGCTGCCAGAAGGGCTTTAGAGGTTTTGGGGCTTTCTTCGGTCAGAGTGCCTCGCTCCCCCGATGCAAGAATAAGAACGGTTTAGGGTTTAGGGTTTAGGGTTTAGGGTTTAGGGTCATCAGAACAGCGCACTGCCTGTGAAAAAACACACTAAAGAGGTGGCAGCTGGATTTTCCACCACCTTCCGAGCCCCTTCCATGTGGGTTTAGGGTTTAGGGTTTAGGGTTTAGGGTTTAGGGACGCGAAGACTACGATTTGCTGATAAGAACCCCCCCCTCTGCCCCAAAAAGAAGAGATAATCATCCCTATATTGGTCTAACATTCTTTTTGTGGAGGTTCTTCACCATACAGTAGAAAAAGAAGACCCTAAACCTTTAACCCTAAACCTTCAACCCTCAACTCTGAACCCTAAACCCTAAATCTCTAAACCTTAAAACCCGAAGCCAGAATGGGCCACGTCTCCACGACCTCGCCCAGTGCTTCCACAGATAGGGAGCCGCTGGCAACGAGAAGCACACCAGGGAAGGACTCCCCAACCCGGACGACCAGGCCTTCAGTCGGTTTAGGGTTTAGGGTTTAGGGTTTAGGGTTTAGGGTTTAGGGTTTAGGGTTTAGGGTTTAGGGTTTAGGGTTTAGGGTTTAGGGTTTAGGGTTCAGGGCTTAGTTTTTTGGGGTTGAGGGGGACATGGCTGCCCAGGATACACCCCTAAACCTCTAAGCTCTAAGCCCCAAACGCTCTGGGGCTTGAAAGGGTTCTTGTAAACCGTGCAGACTAACCCAAGGTGCCGGAGCGCTGGGTCTGCAGCCGGCTAAAGGGGGGGGCGTTCCTTCTCCTTTAGACAAGCATCTTGCCAAAGTGGAGCCGTGTTCGACACTTGCAGGGTCCAACCACTGGGGCCGAAGAATTCGCAGTCTTGTGTGCTACCGGACCTGCCCCTCTTACACTGAATCAACACGGCTGGCTTTACCCCCCCCCCCCCTTGCATACCCCCCCTGCATATTTCCCTATATAACTCGCCTTCTACCCTCCTTACTCACCCTTCATGCCCCATTTATAGTCCCCTAAATTAAACCGCCTGTCCGTCAGGTCACTGTTGCGGTGAGCAAAGTACTCCTCGCAGGCCAGGGCAACAGCCCCCACCACGCCAGCCCGCTCCCACGCGGAGGCACGCTGGCGGATGAAGCCTCGAATGTTCGGAGTTCAGAGGCCAACAGCGGTCTCAGCATCATATGGGTTATGAAAACAATTCATTGAAAGATGGGAAGAAACAGATATTCTTAACTAATGATGTGAATAAAACTAAACATGTTATATTGAACCACAAAATAATGAACATGAAGCAATAGGATTTATGAATAATGTACAAGATTATGTTTGTTGTGGTAATTCAAAATATGTTCATAAAAAAAGAAAGATATGATGAATAATGGTATATGATAATATTACTATTTTTAATTTCTTTAATAGTTTTTTAACATTTAAAAAACTATTAAAGAATGTTATCTTCCATTTCCCAATATTCAATTCCCAAACTCAAAATAAAATTGCATAAATTATTAACATTCCATTCATTATCATATAAAAATGAATATGATTTATTAATATTAATATTTGCAAAAAATGAGCAAGTACTCCGACCCGTATCGTATGTTGGGTTTCTACCGGCAGTTGCGGGTTAGGGCTTGTGCGGGTTCAGAAGTCTTCTTGAGGGGCTTGAGGACAATTGGTCGAAACTTTGTGCCGCTCTCGGACTCAATGGTCGTCAGGGGCTCATGGTCAGGGACAAGACTTGCTTAAGTGAAATATGGCTTGTCTGCTGAACTCCTGATTTGGAGAAACGAATCCAGCGGCACCAGATGTATAGCAGGGTTATCATCATTTCCGTTTTCTGTCTTTTTTTTGGCGGGGGGGGGGGGGTGGGGGGGGTGGGGGGGGGCGGCGAGGAGCGTGTCTTATCGCGGATGTTGGGCCACCTCCCTACGAAGTGGCGGTTGGCAAAGAACAGGTCTCTGAAAATTGCTCAACACGGTTCTCTAAAACCAATACGAGATATGCCCACACATATATACACTTATAGTATCCCAAAGGCCGGCCTGGAAGGTAGAACAACTGAACCTCGCAAGACTCAAAGTCGTGTGACGAGCGCCGAAAATCCCTAAACTTCACACCCCATCAACCCTGCAAACCCTCTAGACTCTAAACTCTATATAAGCTTTATAAAGCCTATAAAACGCCTATAAGCCCAAATATGAACCCTACAAGCTCCTATGCGGCACATCCCCGCCTTGTAGGAGTCTCTGGGTGTCACCGGAAGATGTGGGGCTTTCCCCACTTTCCACCGGCATTTCGGGCTACATGGCTCCCACCCCCACGCTTCGCGTCGTAAGGGTTGCGGATCTCGGGCTTAGGGCTTGGGGGGTCTCGGTTTGGGTTCTTGGGTTCTTGGGTTCTTGGGTTCTTGGGTTCTTGAGTTCTTGGGTTCTTGGGTTCTTGGGTTCTTGGGCTCTTGGGTTCTTGAGTTCTTGGGTTCTTGGGTTCTTGGGTTCCTGGGTTTAGGGTTTAGGGTGTAGGGTAGGGTCGTTTCGAAGCAGGGCTTGAGCAGAGCGGAAAAAATCTCAAGTCTTCCGTCGAAGGGAACAGCAAACAGAAACACGGGTAAACCGGATCACGGGTTTTTTTGTTACGAAACCCGAATATGGCTTTGCGTCAAAAGTCGGGTACTGTTGGTCGAGGGTCTCCCCCCCCCTCCCCTTGATGGGTTGCATACGTATGCTGCCTGGCGGGCCTGAAGCAAGCGGCCTTGTGGACGATTAAATTGGCTCGCAGCCATATTCGGTCGGCCCCTTAAACCCTCTGAAACATATGCCAAAAAATAGGGTGCTCTGAAACCCGCAATATATATATATATATATATATATATATATATGAATATGTATATATATATATATATCCCAATCCCAAGAAAGGCGTCGGGTTGAAGGACTCCTATGAAATTCACGGTACTTCTAAGCAACTGCACAACTGCACATAGCCCCAGACCCTGAACCCAAATTTCAACAGCCCTCTAAACCCAAAAGCCCTTTAATCCTAAACCCTAGACACCCGGAACCCTCTAAACCCCACACGGCCCAAACCCCCTGAACCCCAAATCCCCTTAACCCCCATAAATCCCCTAAGCCCCCTAACCCCTCTAACCTCCCTCCCCCAAACCCCCTAAACGCCCTAAGTCTCCTAAACGCCCTGAACCCCCTAAGCCCTTTCGGGGGGCTTCTCGAGGTCCATAGCAAAAAAAGGGATTAGGGTGGTTTAGGGTTTAGGGTTTAGGGTTTAGGGTTTAGGGTTTAGGGTTTAGGGTGTAGGGCTTAGGGCTTAAGGTTTAGGGTTTGGGGTTTCAAGCGCGGCTCTTGAGAATTCCTTTCTCCGAGCAACTGCCAAGGGTTTAGGGCATGCTTTCGCGTTCTTTTTGGGGAATGTCGGGCATGTCTCGATAATAGGTTTACGGGTCACATTTAGGGTTTAGGGTTTAGGGTTTAGGGTTTAGGGTTTAGGGTTTAGGGTTTAGGGTTTAGGGTTTAGGGTTTAGGGTTTAGGGTCACTGGAAGTCCGACAACCTCAAGCCCTGAACCCTAAACTGCATCATGGGAGCACTGCATGCTTTTTTCGAACTGGGTGGCCTTTCTCCAAACGGAGCCCTCGACGCATGAATTACAAGGCTTTAGGGTTTCGGGCTTAGGGATTCCTAACCCTAAACCCTAAACAGATGAGGGTTCCCTCATCTAGAACAACCCCCACTTGAAGCTCAGGGTCCCCTGGAACCGGCAAAGGCTGGCTATGAAACAGAGCCAGGTGAAACGCAAGGTGCGTTTTATCGCGCCGACGAAGCAGCAACGTCTTAAGATGAACGGGTTTGGATTGGAGCCTAAACACTAAGGCCTCAACCCTATATAAACCCTAAACCCTAACCCTAAACCCTAAACCCTAAACCCTAAACCCTAAACCCTAAACCCTAAACCCTAGAGAGCCTTAGTAGAGTGTCTAGCATGCCTTGGCCATGGCGCATGCTCTGCCGAACCTCCTCATCCGAGAGAAGCTCTGGACCTTGCGCGGGGGGTTTTTGGATGCACAGCCCCAAAAGCACATCCTGCCTGCCGCCAGAGTGCCAAAAAAAGAAACGCGTGCAATGGTTGCAAACTTGCAACTCTTCCGATGCTCTGCTTACGGACCTCCCATACTGGCAACACTCCCCATGGACGTTGTTGCTCCCGGTGACGCCAAAGCACGTCAACGACCCAAGGAGAATGTGAATGGCCTCCCCTGCCTGTGCTGCATCCTGCACGTCGAGTTAGGTACGTGTTTAGGGTTTAGGGTTTAGGGTTTAGGGCACATTCGCCATGGACACAGTCAAGGGCAGCCAGTAAGTTGCCAGAAGCATAGAAGTCCCACACCTGGCCGCCGGTGTGGAAGGAAGCATCTCAATTTGGCCTCTGCCTCCCTCTGGGTAGGGCGCATGCCTTCATAGCCCACCTAGGCAATCTACTTACTACATGATTCTCACCCCATGCTCCACAACGACTCCAAAGCATCTCAGAACGGTGCAAGTCAAAGGACTGTGAGAACATGTGACAACGACTGGCCTCTGGCTGCTTCCCAGCAGACACGTTGGCGCATAGCTCCGCTGTCATACGCCATGGCCACAGGCGCGTTGGCCTCAAGGGCAGCCAGTAACTTGAAGCATAGCAGCCCCACACCTGGCCACCGGTGTGGAGGGAAGCATCTCAATGTGGCCTCTGCCTCCCTCTGGGTAGGGCGATGCCTGCTTTCGTTCAGCACATGCCACTACCAACCCATGGCCCATCTAAAGTCTATCCCACCTATGATGCAGTCTACTTTTATGATTCTCAACTCATGCTCCACAGCGACGCCAAAGCACCTCACAACGACTGTGAGAACATGTGACAACGAATGGCCTCCCCTGTCTGAAATGCATTCCGCACGTGGGAGTATGTACGTGCTGGCTGCTTCCCAGCAGACACGTTGGCGCATAGCTCTGCTGTCATACGCCATGGCCACAGGCGCGTTGGCCTCAAGGGCAGCCAGTAACTTGAAGCATAGCAGCCCCACACCTGGCCACCGGTGTGGAGGGAAGCATCTCAATGTGGCCTCTGCCTCCCTCTGGGTAGGGCGATGCCTGCTTTCGTTCAGCACATGCCACTGCAAACACATGGCCCATCTAAAGTCTATCCCACCTATGATGCAGTCTACTTTTATGATTCTCAACTCATGCTCCACAGCGACGCCAAAGCACCTCACAACGACTGTGAGAGCATGTGACAACGAATGGCCTCCCCTGTCTGAAATGCATTCCGCACGTAGGAGTATGTACGTGCTGGCTGCTTCCCAGCAGACACGTTGGCGCATAGCTCTGCTGTCATACGCCATGGCCACAGGCGCGTTGGCCTCAAGGGCAGCCAGTAACTTGAAGCATAGCAGCCCCACACCTGGCCACCGGTGTGGAGGGAAGCATCTCAATGTGGCCTCTGCCTCCCTCTGGGTAGGGCGATGCCTGCTTTCGTTCAGCACATGCCACTGCAAACACATGGCCCATCTGAAGTCTATCCCACCTATGATGCAGTCTACTTTTATGATTCTCAACTCATGCTCCACAGCGACGCCAAAGCACCTCACAACGACTGTGAGAACATGTGACAACGAATGGCCTCCCCTGTCTGAAATGCATTCCGCACGTAGGAGTATGTACGTGCTGGCTGCTTCCCAGCAGACACGTTGGCGCATAGCTCTGCTGTCATACGCCATGGCCACAGGCGCGTTGGCCTCAAGGGCAGCCAGTAACTTGAAGCATAGCAGCCCCACACCTGGCCACCGGTGTGGAGGGAAGCATCTCAATGTGGCCTCTGCCTCCCTCTGGGTAGGGCGATGCCTGCTTTCGTTCAGCACATGCCACTGCCAACCCATGGCCATTATCCCACCTATGATGCAGTCTACTTTTATGATTCTCAACTCATGCTCCACAGCGACGCCAAAGCACCTGTGAGAACATGTGACAACGAATGGCCTCCCCTGTCTGAAATGCATTCCGCACGTGGGAGTATGTACGTGCTGGCTGCTTCCCAGCAGACACGTTGGCGCATAGCTCTGCTGTCATACGCCATGGCCGCAGGCGCGTTGGCCTCAAGGGCAGCCAGTAACTCGAAGCATAGCAGCCCCACACCTGGCCACCGCTGTGGAGGGAAGCATCTCAATGTGGCCTCTGCCTCCCTCTGGGTAGGGCGATGCCTGCTTTCGTTCAGCACATGCCACTGCCAACCCATGGCCCATCTAAAGTCTATCCCACCTATGATGCAGTCTACTTTTATGATTCTCAACTCATGCTCCACAGCGACGCCAAAGCACCTCACAACGACTGTGAGAACATGTGACAACGAATGGCCTCCCCTGTCTGAAATGCATTCCGCACGTGGGAGTATGTACGTGCTGGCTGCTTCCCAGCAGACACGTTGGCATGGCAGACTCCGCACGGTGGATTCCCTTCTGGGAGAAGGACTCTTGCATCGTGCTCCGAATCAAGTAAGAATGATCAGGACCCTTCCCCGTCTGGTCCTGCAAGGTTCCTGACACGGGCGTGAACGCGAGTGCAGACCTTGCCCTAAACCCTAAACCCTAAACCCTGAACCCCTAGTCTTCCGTCATGGACCACACCCACGGAACCGTTTCAGCTGGCTCCGATCTCCCTTCCCTCAGCTCCAAATTCTTGCAGGAAAAGGGCTTTGTGCATTCCCCGACAAGTTCTCGTGCTTGTGCTTGAAGTGGACAATGAGGCCTGCCCAGGCACTCTTGATAGATTTCTGTATACATATATATATATATATATGTCTCTCTCTCTATCTGCATCTATCACTGGTACAGCATAGATAGATAAATAGGTAGATATATAGATAGATATTCTGTCGGTTCATGTTAATTCTCCATCATGGTCCATGGCTCTTCATGTACAGTCAGGAACCCCCCCCTCCCCCCCCCCCCCCCCCCCCCCCCCCCCCCCCCCAAAAAAAAAAAAAAAAAAACGAAGGAGCTTACCTAAAGGCTCCAATGTTGTTGCTTTTTGGGCTTGTTGTAGGGGATTCTAGCAAGCTACCCCAAACAAAGGTGCTATGTATGGGAACCATGAGGTGAAGAACACTGACGCGATTCGGGGGCCCTAAACCCTAAACCCTAAACCCTAAACCCTAAACCCTAAACCCTAAACCCTAAACCCTAAACCCTAAACCCTAAACCCTAAACCCTAAACCCTAAACCCTAAACCCAAAAGCGCCCCTAACATCACAGGGGGTTAGGGAGTACCTTCTTGGGGTCCTTGTTGCAAGGAAGTCCTACTCTTTGGGGGTCTCTATTGGGGGTCGCCCCTATTTTCGTACACCCTCCGCATGGACTACATCTCCCTAGCGTGGCAACTCAGCCAAGCTCCTTCGCAACAAACCAGCACTTCCTTACAAACTTTCACGGCTCCTCCCGGGTAGGTAGACAATTCGCCTGGCGCGGGCCCCCCAAAAAGAGTATCCGCACACCCAAAAACCCCAAACCCTCAACCCTCTCGACCTGTCGCGAAGTCCTTTCTCGAAGGGACTCCGGGGCGGCGAGGGGCACGAAGTCGCACGAGTCCACGTAGCTCTTCTGCGAAGGCTATTGTTCACCTACTCTTTCTGCCGTGGTAAAGGACTCGACAGCGCTTAGGCCTCACAATCCGAGCCTGCTCCGGAATCATCCCGAGTCGAAGCACAGGTAAGGTTGGTGACGACTGCCGTGGTGGACTCATGCCTCAGCTCGCTCGGCAACGCCACAGAGAAAAAAATGCTACCCTGAACCCTACACCCTAAACCCTAAACCTTAAACCCTAAACCTTAAACCCTAAACCCTAAACCCTACTAAGGAAATCTATTCTGAAAGCATGTTCCCCATACAGCTAGCTCCTTCAGCAGACCGCTGGCAGGGCGCAGGGGCGATCCGTGGCAGCCAGGAACAACTGTTTAGGGTTTAGGGTTTAGGGTTTAGGGTTTAGGGTTTAGGGTTTAGGGTTTAGGGTTTAGGGTTTAGGGTTTAGGGTTTAGGGGACTTGCGAGGATTTGTGAAGCTGAGGCTACGACAACCTGGAGGACAGCAGCCTGGCTTTCTCAGCAAGAAGGCTTCAACCTCCCTCTACACCCTAAACCCTAAACCCTAAACCCTAAACCGGGTCCTTTTTTTGAATCTTGTGGGCGTGGCTGGTCTTCCCGCTACATGGCCAGCATCAAACAACCCACAAAACCCTCTGGACCCAGGAGTAACCTCGGAAGAAAAAGGGTGGCCTCCTTGGGGTTAGAGGGCCTTTTTCGAGGGAACCTGAACCCCAAACAAATAAGGGAATAAGGACCTACTCTGGGTCCTAGCCCTGCACCCTAAACCCTAAACCCTAATACCCCAAACCCTAAACCCCAAACCCCAAACCCTAAACCCTAAACCCTCCAGGCCTTCACTCTTGACGCCGGTGGATTTTGTCACGTGAGTCTGTTGCCGCTGTCGCCGGTCTGACCAGCTCCCCGGGCCAGGCGGCGAGGGCGCCACCATCCTGGAATCTTATCGGCTAGTTTAGGGTTTAGGGTTTAGGGTTTAGGGTTTAGGGTTTAGGGTTTAGGGTTTAGGGTTTAGGGTTTAGGGTTTAGGGTTTAGGGTTTAGGGTTTCGGGATTTCGGGGTTTCGGGGCTTAGGGTGCAAGAAAAACGGCTTTGAAAATCCCGCAAAAAGCTGCACGAATCTATGTTCCGGCCGCAGGCTGATATTGCATCCACCCGAAATCCTAAGGCAGGTGCCTCCTGCAATCTCACAACAAGCTGACAGTCCAATGATGGCTGCTCCAAAACCCTACCTAAGCTTTAAGCCCTAAAGCCTAAACCCTAAGCTTTAAGCCCTAAACCACTAAACATTTCTACTGTCAAGGAAGGCTCGAATCTACTCACTGGGGAGACCTCTGCCAACCCACAAGCATCCGTGAAACATGCTGAAACAAAACGTCTGGCGTGCAAACTAAAGACGGTAAATTAGTTCATGTCTTGTAGCCTTCATCAGAAGGATGAGGGCGTGCCTATATATATATATACACATATACATATACATATACATGTCGCACAATGTAAGTTTATCTGTGTTTCCAAAAGGTGCCATCAAAAAACAAAACGAACCTAAGCCTGCGTACTGGTTCCTCCCGGAGAGGAATTTTTATGGGCCATAGCGACTAAAATTCTTGTACTGCTAGTGGATTTGGGGTCGAGGGTTTAGGGTTTAGGGTTTAGGGTTCCTTTGATTGCAACAAAACTACCATGTTCGTACTATTGCGTGAATGTTAATGCTGATTATTGCCATGACTTTTCCTTTTGTTGTTCGCACTCCTAAAATAGTACTGTTCTTGCCATTGCTATTGTTCATACAACTCTTTATGATACTGGCTCTTGGTCGAGAAGTAGAGCTCTGGGTAAACAGGATGGCATAAGGAAACTGCCTAATTATTCCCAATTTCCGAAATCACATTCGCTTTCATTTCAGAACCTTGTCTACACAGTTCTAGTTTCAGTGCTTCCAGGAAAATGTAACCAACCACATGGGCAGATCTCTTGATGATGGTCGCGTTTGGGTTGTTCCAACACAGAGCCTTGTAGACTTCTAGGGTGCCCTAGCCCTCCCAAACCCTAAGCCCTAAACCCTAAAGCCTAAATTCTAAAACCCTATGAATCCTGAACACTTAAACCCAGACAGCCTTCGCGAACCTGCATGCAGGTAGATGCCTCCCCGAGCTAAACCCTACATTAGGCTTTACATTTTAGGCTTTACAGGGTTTAGGGTTTAGGGTTTGCGGTTTCGGGTTTAGGGTTTGGGGTTTAGGGTTTAGGGTTGAGGGCCACTACCCTTTTTTTCGATTAAACAAGGCCAAAAAAGGAGCTTTACCCCTGAAGGAAAGCAAAAAGGATCACTAGGACCCTTCTCCAAGGTCCAAGATCACGAGGTCTCCACTTCCCCAAACCCTAAACCCATTTGCAGGAGCAATACCTCTAAACCCTAAACCCTAAACCCTAAACCCTAAGGTCCTAAACCCTTTAGAGGGCCTGCCGAAGATCGACTTGGAGCCAGGCCGCCAAAGCAAAAGCGCTTGGATCCTCCGCCGAACTCCCTAAACTGACTCGTTCCACATAGGCAATTGCGAAACTAGGTAACCCTAAACCAAAACTTAAACCCTAAACCCTATACCTTAAACCCTAAACCCTAACCTAAACCCTAAACCCTAAACCCTAAACCCGAACCCTGAAGCCTAAACCGTATATTGTCCTCTCAAGGAATAAAGGGCGCCGAATTTCCAAATATCACCAGAAGGCACCGACTTCCCAAAGTCTAAACCGCAACTAGCAAGTGAACTCTACCTGGAACCCGAAAATACAAAAAACGTGATGCTTGAGTTTCTTGTATGTAAAATCTGGATAACTTAACCCTAAACCCTAAACACTAAACCCTAGACCCTCCTCCTTTTAAATCTTAGACCCGAAGCTCAACCCAACACCCCAAACTTGGAAACACTAAACCGCAGCTATACGTCTGGAACCCTAGGCCTGACCCATAAACTCTACACGATGTCCCTAAACCCTAAACCGTTCCGTACAGAAACTTTATAGGGTTTAGGGTTTAGGGTTCAGGGTTTAGGGTGTAGTAGCTGTAAGACGCTGCCGAACCCATGTCAGCATCTATTGACAGCACTCCGAAACGGAGCTGGAGGACGGCAGGCTGTTCTGGTCTTGGTGCCCCTAAACCCCAAACCCTAAACCCTAAGCTCGTGTGTATGCAGGCTTGGGCAAGTTTCCCGTATGGCAGTCTGTCCTGTACATACAGATTCTCTAGCCCCAAGAGTAACCTAGGAACAAAAAGGGGGTGCCCTTTTGGGCTTAAGTTATAAGGGAACCTACCTAAACCTGAAAAAAAGAGAAAACGCGCCTACTCTGGGTCCTAGTCCTTATCTCAAGAGAACTGAATGAACATTGGCGGCACAGGGGAACAACTACCTGTAAGCTGCAGCTGCTGTGCCGAAAGTCCCGCTGCATCCTTGTCAGTCCTCGTCCATCGGGAGTAGGAGCAACTCACCATCCCAGACCGAAGCACCTTCGACCTTTCTGGAGGCTTCGGGGCTTTACGTTTGACAGAACAAACCCAAGCCGAGATCTGGCACACAACAAAAGTGGAGCCATAATAAGGAACAAACGTGGCGATGCCACCACAAGAAAAATGCGACAAACATCAATCGAAACAACAGAAGGAGGACAAGCAAAACAACATGAACACAAAGTCAGAGCGAAGAGGGTAAATCAAACTAACCCGCCCTCCCAATCCTTACACCCTCAACCCCAAAGCCCCAAACCCTACACTACTATATGCTTAAGAACCCCCTCTCCAAAAAAGAAGAATGAGAGATAAACATCCCTGTCTTGCCCTTCTATGGAACATTGGTATGTGTCGCTTGTGTGATTTTTTTGGGGGGGTTCTTGAACGAATAGCAGAAAAAAAGACCCTAAACCCCAAACCCCAAACCCCAAACCCCAAACCCTAAACCCTGAACCCTAAACCCCAAACCCTAAACCCCAAACCCTAAACCCTGAACCCTCAACCCCAAACCCTAAACCTTAAACCCTAAGCCCTAAACCCCAAACCCCAAACCCCAAACCCTAAGCCACAGAGAGGCAGGGGCTCAGGCCAGCCGAAGGCACAGTTCGACTGAGGCAGCAGCACTCCAGGACCTCCATGCCGCTGAACCCCCCCCCCCCGCTTCTCGGAGGTAGGGTTTAGGGTGTAGGGTTGAGGGTTTGGGGTTTAGGGTGTTAGGGTTTTAGTGTTTTAGGGTTTTAGTGTTTTAGGGTTTTAGGGTTTTTGGGACTGAGGGTTTATGACTTCTGCTGAAGTTTCTGGGTCCAAAAATTCTGAGATGGGGGGTGGTCTGGGATGGCTAGCTGGGCATGGGGTCTTCCAGGTGTTTAGGCTTACAGGGTTGCGTAGGCTTCACCGCCAGAAATGATGTAAAAAAGAACCATGTGTTCCCTAAACCCTACAAACCTCGGTTCGCCGAACCCTAAGCCCAAAACCGTAAACCCTAAACCCAAAAACCCTAAGCCCTAAAAGCCCTAGGCTCCTTGAACCCCCCAAGTTCCCTGCATCTTCAACAGCCCCCCGCCCCCCTAAATCCCCTTAACCCTGAACCCTGAACCCTAAACCCTAAACCCCAAACCCTAAACCCTAAACCCTAAACCGCGGAAATCCACACGGCCGCTGTCAGACTCTTGCGCGCGCTGAGCCGCCAGCAACGAGGCGGATGCCATGGCCATGCCTGTTGAAAAATGCAGGAGTCTAGGATCAAATGCCTCTGAAAACATGTTCCTAGAATATGAACCCTCTTAAAGCCCAACGGGAAGGGGCTAAGGGTTTAGGGTTTAGGGCCTACCTCGGAGTTTAGATGTCTAGACCCGGGAGCTAGGAATAAACAGCGTACGCTTTTTGTTTGCAAGGGGATTATAAGGGAACCCCAACCCTAAAAAAAAAAACAAAAAGGGCCTACCTCGGAGTTTAGATGTTTAGGGGTTAGGGGGGTTTGGGGGTCTAGCACCGGCTTGCAGTGGTGCGCCATGACGAGGCAGGCTCAGCCTCTCACGAAGCTACAGAGAATAGGTCTAGAGGTCCAGGGGCTAAGGGTTTAAGGTTTTATTCATTTATTCATCCTTATTTCTATATTCTTTCCATTTTAGGGTTTAGGGTTTAGGATTTAGGGTTCGGGGTTTTATTTGTTTAGTTTTATTTCTCTCATTTATATATTTATCGGGCTTCGGGAAGATGATACTGATCGCAACCGTACTCACAAGAAGACTGAACTCAACTGCAAAGGAATGAAATCATGATGACACAAATAACAGTCAAAGATTGGGATGTTCCCTTTATACTAACAGTCCTTACTGGCAGGACTATAATCCCTATTATCAAGGACTGCTAGTATAAGAAGGAACACCCCAAGCCACACATGAAAACAACTGCGAGGATGACCAACCAAAAAACAGCTCGATAGTCGCAACCGTCACAGTGAACAAGGAGCTACGACGCGACGAATTTGAAATAGAAAATACCAGACCCGAGAGTAACCTAGGAACTACTTTGGTTTAAAGGGGCTGAAAAGGGAACCCAAACCCCCCCCCCCCCCCCCCCCCCCCCCCAAAAAAAAAAGGAATAAGGGCCTACTCTGTGTCCTAGAATAAGAAGAAGAAGTTCGGGGTGTCCCTGGCGCGAGCGATGCATGTACCGTTTCTTCACTCCGCGGAACCTGACGGAGATGCTTGTGGGTCTGGCTCAAGCGCGTGCGCGACTGATGTCATGGTAGGCCCCTGACCCTAAAGCCTAAACCCTAAACCCTAAACCCTAAACTCGAAACTCCTAAACCCTAAACCCCTAAACCCTAAACCCTATTTTCTGAATCAAACAAGAGTCAGGCGCATGCCACAGACACTGTCCTCTCACTATACGGTGAGACCTCGACTCTTGGAGGACCTGATGCCACTTAGGGTTTAGGGTTTTTTGGGTTTAGGGTTTTAAGGCTTAGGTTCAGGGCTTAAGGTTTAGGTTTTTAGGGTTTATAGGGTTCAGGGTTTATAGGGTTTAGGGTTAGGGCTTATAGGGTTTAGGGCTTACAGGGTTTAGGGTTTATAGGGTTTGGGGCTTACAGGGATTAGGGTTTATAGGGTTCAGGGCTTACAGGGTTTAGGGTTTATAGGGTTAGGGATTACAGGGTTTAGGGTTTATAGGCTTTAGGGCTTACAGGGTTTATAGGTTTAGAGGGTTGGGGTGGATAAGGGATACGAACCCCCAAAACAAGAGTAAGGGTACTGTGTCCTAGAACAGGATCCTGACCGGGTTTAGGGTTTAGGGTTGAGGGATCGTGTTTTCCCCAATGTTTACTCACTTACCCGACAGCAAAGGGCCGTCTTGGCAAAAGGTTGGCCGGAAACAGGTCGTCCAGTAAGTAGGCCAATGAAAACTGATGAATGCCTCGAGGAAAACGGTCTTCTACAATCATTTGGGCCTGTAAAGCCGAATTACGCCGTTCAGCAATAAACCCTAAACCCTAAACCCTAAACCCTAAACCCTAAACCCTAAACCCTAAACCCTAAACCCGCTCCCCTTAACCCCCAAAAAAACCTGGAGCTGGCACGGCAAGTAAGCATGCTGGCATGCTAGGGAGCTCTCTTCCCTGCAATGCCAACTGGCCAGTCACTGCGGCGTATGCCGCAAAAAGGGCTTAGGGTTTAGGGTTTAGGGTTTAGGGTTTAGAGACCTCCAAAGGAAGGTACACCCAAACCCACTTTGAAGGCTGCAGGAAGCATATGGGCATTTCCCACACTACGGGCC
>CAJNDS010000213.1:67500-70000 GCA_905221605.1 Symbiodinium natans
ACATGTTCCCGATTCAACATGTCTGCGAAGCTGATGCATTGTGCGCAGCTGTTTGTGACATGCTGCACATTGCGGGAGTCCCTGCAGACTATGTGCGAAGACTTGGAATTTAGGGCCCAACTGGTTTGCTCTTTGGCCTCCATGCTTCACTAGTGTATGATGCTGCAATCCCTTGTTGCTAGAGAAACTTCTATCACATAGCGAACAGGGCACTGCATGATCTTCTTCGGCCAGAGCCAATTGCATGGATTGAAGTAGCTGCTGTTGGCTAATCAGCCGGCTGCGTAGACCCAGGTACTCTTGGATCGTTTGTAAGTTGCCTGTTGGCTTGGCAGCATCCATCGCATCCTGATAGTTCCTCATTTGCCTGAGAAGAACTTCCTGAGGAGTTTGGATCTTGTGGTGCTCAAACAGCTCTGTGGTTTCCATTCGACTAAAATGCTGATGCTGCTGAAAGATAGATCTGAGCATCCGAGAATATTTGCTCTGGAGCTTTTGCAGTCCCGTGTGGGTGATTCCAGTGGAGACTATGCCATGCAAGAGCGAAGACTCGACATACACTCGCCAGATCTCTAGTTTCTTCGCCTCGTCAAGGGCCTTCGTCGTGCACAAGATACTCCTAAGGAGCTCAAATTTGCCTTGGGCTTGAGAAATCCTGTAGTCTACTGTTTGATCCTTGTAAGCACCATAGCTTAGTTGCACTCCTAGATAGGTCAGCTGATGATGAATCGGAATCTGATGCCCCGAGGGAAGAACCAAATGGAGCTGATTTTTTAATCGTTTGGTGTATTGCTTGCGGAAGAGGGATTGCTGAGTGCCTTGCACCATGAGCAGTGCCTTGGATTTCGCTGGATTGACTTCAAGGCCGACTTCCTCGAGGGATTGAAACAAAGCTTCAAGCCGAGTGAGTACCTGCTGCAGTTCGGCAAAGCTTGTAAAAGTTTCCTGATGGAGAAAATCGTCAGCGAAGACAGTGAGTATATCTCTTGCCTGACTGCTGCCAGGCCCCCACTTCTTCTCCATCCTGTCCATGACTAGCAAGGTTAAGGCAGACCACAATGCAGGAGCTAATTTACATCCCTGTTTAATTCCCGAAGAAGTAGGAACACTGAACTCAAGCCCATTAGTGCCCATGTTGTACGATGTACAGGAGTGGAGTTGTACAACAAGGTCCTTAGTGGTTTGATCTATGTTGAGCTTGTCTAAGGCTTCAAGCAACTCTTGTCTGTTGACAGAGTCAAAGGCTTTGCTCAGATCGACGGAGACTGTTAAGGCCCCTGCCAATGGGAGCCTTCTCTGACCTTGCTGTGCCTTGTGCATATCCCGGCGATGCTCTTGGCGCATTTCCTGCACGAGATCCAGATGCTGACACGCTTTTGCAATGGCATCTCGCACCCCTCGCTTCCGAATATATGCAAACTGCGGCTCAAGCTGTGAGCGCTCTTGCAGTGCCGGTGCTATGCGAGTCTTGACAGCACCTGCAAGCACTTTGCCTGGCACACTTATTACTCCTATGGGCCTCAAGTTCTTCATAGCTGTAGCTGGCTTACCCGGCTTTGGAATCCATGCAATTCTGGGGTCCTTCAAGTACGGTGAGATATCTGACTGAGAAACCTCTGTGTCTATCAGATCAGAGATCTTCACATGAGCCTCAGGCGCTAAGCTCTTCCAGGCCGAGACCGGGGCCGACATGCTGGGAACCGCCTTGCCCACCGGAATTGTTTTTATTTGCTCGGCCACCTGCGAGGCATTGACAGCCTCTCGTGGTCTGGCTGCCACCGGATCCAGGGGAGATCCCTTGGAGAAGATGTGACTCGAATACTCTCGCATCGCACTTGCCGAGGCCTTCGCATCTAGGGGCTCACCTGCTGAATCCCTGAGATTGACCCTTTGAGCAGGTTTCCATGGGGCCAGCTTTCTAAGGGCTTGGGACAGTTTGTGAGACTGCTGTCTCTTGTCCTCTTGGGCTTGAAGAAGGAGCCTCTCCTGCTTTTTCAAGTTTTCTTTGCTTCTGCAACTTTTTGAAAGATTGGGCCTCTGTCTTTATGTCGCTGATTAGCTGTTGGCACTCAGGAGACTGCCCATTACCGGATCGCTTGTGCTCCTGAATTTGGCGCACCTTTGTCCAGTAAGCCTGCTGAATGGGCCCTGCAACTGGCTGAGCCTTGCGAGGCGGTGGAAATTGCTCAGCAGTGACTCGAACCATCGTCCTGTCGATCGATTGCCAAGAGTTCTGCTCTGCCACACTCTTGACTACTTCAGCTGTTAGGTGCTTGGAATAAGCCTGCCAGTCTTCATCTTTTCGTCTAAAGCTGGCATCAAGTGCAGTGGCATTAAAGGGCTTTGGTTTGCTTGGGGGAGGACTGTATGGAGGAACAAACAGTTTGGCTCTGACCGGGAAGTGCTTGGAGCCATCCCGGTACGCTGCAACTGGAAAATTCTTATCGGAGGAAGCCTCCTTCGACCGCCTCCGGGCATCCTGCAGTCGAACTAGCAGAAA
>CAJNDS010000213.1:71606-74106 GCA_905221605.1 Symbiodinium natans
TATGTGTGGGTCGGTAGACTTTTTCATTGCTTCACTCATGGCATAGACCTGCAGCAGGACTACACACTGGTCCGCGTGGCGAACCGGAGCGTCAACCATCATTCCACAATATCTGCATTCCTCCTTTTTATGAAGCAGTCTCTTATGTGTGCGCATGTTGGCATAGACTGAGTCTGAGGCCCCTGCCCAGAAAGCCTGGTGCGCTTTCTGAATGTGCTGTTTGACGCCCTTGTGACCGACAATGAACTGCCCACAGAGGCTGCAGTAAGCCCTCAAGTGCTTGGTCACATGAGCCTTTTTGAGAAGCAGGTCAGGGTCTCTTTTCAATTGATCCTGAACACTTGGTTGGAGCAGCAAGGCTGTGCTCTCCGCTCCTGAGCAGGACGATGATCGCTCCCTCAGCTCTGGAAGCTTTGAACATGTTCCCGATTCAACATGTCTGCGAAGCTGATGCATTGTGCGCAGCTGTTTGTGACATGCTGCACATTGCGGGAGTCCCTGCAGACTATGTGCGAAGACTTGGAATTTAGGGCCCAACTGGTTTGCTCTTTGGCCTCCATGCTTCACTAGTGTATGATGCTGCAATCCCTTGTTGCTAGAGAAACTTCTATCACATAGCGAACAGGGCACTGCATGATCTTCTTCGGCCAGAGCCAATTGCATGGATTGAAGTAGCTGCTGTTGGCTAATCAGCCGGCTGCGTAGACCCAGGTACTCTTGGATCGTTTGTAAGTTGCCTGTTGGCTTGGCAGCATCCATCGCATCCTGATAGTTCCTCATTTGCCTGAGAAGAACTTCCTGAGGAGTTTGGATCTTGTGGTGCTCAAACAGCTCTGTGGTTTCCATGCGACTAAAGTGCTGATGCTGCTGAAAGATAGATCTGAGCATCCGAGAATATTTGCTCTGGAGCTTTTGCAGTCCCGTGTGGGTGATTCCCGTGGAGACTATGCCATGCAAGAGCGAAGACTCGGCATACACTCGCCAGATCTCTAGTTTCTTCGCCTCGTCAAGGGCCTTCGTCGTGCACAAGATGCTCCTAAGGAGCTCACATTTGCCTTGGGCTTGAGAAATCCTGTAGTCTACTGTTTGATCCTTGTAAGCACCATAGCTTAGTTGCACTCCTAGATAGGTCAGCTGATGATGAATCGGAATCTGATGCCCCGAGGGAAGAACCAAATGGAGCTGATTTTTTAATCGTTTGGTGTATTGCTTGCGGAAGAGGGATTGCTGAGTGCCTTGCACCATGAGCAGTGCCTTGGATTTCGCTGGATTGACTTCAAGGCCGACTTCCTCGAGGGATTGAAACAAAGCTTCAAGCCGAGTGAGTACCTGCTGCAGTTCGGCAAAGCTTGTAAAAGTTTCCTGATGGAGAAAATCGTCAGCGAAGACAGTGAGTATATCTCTTGCCTGACTGCTGCCAGGCCCCCACTTCTTCTCCATCCTGTCCATGACTAGCAAGGTTAAGGCAGACCACAATGCAGGAGCTAATTTACATCCCTGTTTAATTCCCGAAGAAGTAGGAACACTGAACTCAAGCCCATTAGTGCCCATGTTGTACGATGTACAGGAGTGGAGTTGTACAACAAAGTCCTTAGTGGTTTGATCTATGTTGAGCTTGTCTAAGGCTTCAAGCAACTCTTGTCTGTGGACAGAGTCAAAGGCTTTGCTCAGATCGACGGAGACTGTTAAGGCCCCTGCCAATGGGAGCCTTCTCTGACCCTGCTGTGCCTTGTGCATATCCCGGCGATGCTCTTGGCGCATTTCCTGCACGAGATCCAAATGCTGACACGCTTTTGCAATGGCATCTCGCACCCCTCGCTTCCGAATATATGCAAACTGCGGCTCAAGCTGTGAGCGCTCTTGCAGTGCCGGTGCTATGCGAGTCTTGACAGCACCTGCAAGCACTTTGCCTGGAACACTTATTACTCCTATGGGCTTCATAGCTGTAGCTGGCTTACCCGGCTTTGGAATCCATGCAATTCTGGGGTCCTTCAAGTACGGTGAGATATCTGACTGAGAAACCTCTGTGTTTATCAGATCAGCGGTCTTCACATGAGCCTCAGGCGCTAAGCTCTTCCAGGCCGAGACCGGGGCCGACATGCTGGGAACCGCCTTGCCCACCGGAATTGTTTTTATTTGCTCGGCCACCTGCGAGGCATTGACAGCCTCTCGTGGTCTGGCTGCCACCGGATCCAGGGGAGATCCCTTGGAGAAGATGTGACTCGAATACTCTCGCATCGCACTTGCCGAGGCCTTCGCATCTAGGGGCTCACCTGCTGAATCCCTGAGATTGACCCTTTGAGCAGGTTTCCATGGGGCCAGCTTTCTAAGGGCTTGGGACAGTTTGTGAGACTGCTGTCTCTTGTCCTCTTGGGCTTGAAGCAGGAGCCTCTCCTGCTTTTCAAGTTTTCTTTGCTTCTGCAACTTTTTGAAAGATTGGGCCTCTGTCTTTATGTCGCTGATTAGCTGTTGGCACTCAGGAGACTGCCCATTACCGGAT
>CAJNDS010000213.1:79106-81606 GCA_905221605.1 Symbiodinium natans
CAGCTGTTTGTGACATGCTGCACATTGCGGGAGTCCCTGCAGACTATGTGCGAAGACTTGGAATTTAGGGCCCAACTGGTTTGCTCTTTGGCCTCCATGCTTCACTAGTGTATGATGCTGCAATCCCTTGTTGCTAGAGAAACTTCTATCACATAGCGAACAGGGCACTGCATGATCTTCTTCGGCCAGAGCCAATTGCATGGATTGAAGTAGCTGCTGTTGGCTAATCAGCCGGCTGCGTAGACCCAGGTACTCTTGGATCGTTTGTAAATTGCCTGTTGGCTTGGCAGCATCCATCGCATCCTGATAGTTCCTCATTTGCCTGAGAAGAACTTCCTGAGGAGTTTGGATCTTGTGGTGCTCAAACAGCTCTGTGGTTTCCATTCGACTAAAATGCTGATGCTGCTGAAAGATAGATCTGAGCATCCGAGAATATTTGCTCTGGAGCTTTTGCAGTCCCGTGTGGGTGATTCCCGTGGAGACTATGCCATGCAAGAGCGAAGACTCGACATACACTCGCCAGATCTCTAGTTTCTTCGCCTCGTCAAGGGCCTTCGTCGTGCACAAGATACTCCTAAGGAGCTCAAATTTGCCTTGGGCTTGAGAAATCCTGTAGTCTACTGTTTGATCCTTGTAAGCACCATAGCTTAGTTGCACTCCTAGATAGGTCAGCTGATGATGAATCGGAATCTGATGCCCCGAGGGAAGAACCAAATGGAGCTGATTTTTTAATCGTTTGGTGTATTGCTTGCGGAAGAGGGATTGCTGAGTGCCTTGCACCATGAGCAGTGCCTTGGATTTCGCTGGATTGACTTCAAGGCCGACTTCCTCGAGGGATTGAAACAAAGCTTCAAGCCGAGTGAGTACCTGCTGCAGTTCGGCAAAGCTTATAAAAGTTTCCTGATGGAGAAAATCGTCAGCGAAGACAGTGAGTATATCTCTTGCCTGACTGCTGCCAGGCCCCCACTTCTTCTCCATCCTGTCCATGACTAGCAAGGTTAAGGCAGACCACAATGCAGGAGCTAATTTACATCCCTGTTTTATTCCCGAAGAAGTAGGAACACTGAACTCAAGCCCATTAGTGCCCATGTTGTACGATGTACAGGAGTGGAGTTGTACAACAAAGTCCTTAGTGGTTTGATCTATGTTGAGCTTGTCTAAGGCTTCAAGCAACTCTTGTCTGTTGACAGAGTCAAAGGCTTTGCTCAGATCGACGGAGACTGTTAAGGCCCCTGCCAATGGGAGCCTTCTCTGACCTTGCTGTGCTTTGTGCATATCCCGGCGATGCTCTTGGCGCATTTCCTGCACGAGATCCAAATGCTGACACGCTTTTGCAGATCTCGCACCCCTCGCTTCCGAATATATGCAAACTGCGGCTCAAGCTGTGAGCGCTCTTGCAGTGCCGGTGCTATGCGAGTCTTGACAGCACCTGCAAGCACTTTGCCTGGAACACTTATTACTCCTATGGGCCTCAAGTTCTTCATAGCTGTAGCTGGCTTACCCGGCTTTGGAATCCATGCAATTCTGGGGTCCTTCAAGTACGGTGAGATATCTGACTGAGAAACCTCTGTGTTTATCAGATCAGCGATCTTCACATGAGCCTCAGGCGCTAAGCTCTTCCAGGCCGAGACCGGGGCCGACATGCTGGGAACCGCCTTGCCCACCGGAATTGTTTTTATTTGCTCGGCCACCTGCGAGGCATTGACAGCCTCTCGTGGTCTGGCTGCCACCGGATCCAGGGGAGATCCCTTGGAGAAGATGTGACTCGAATACTCTCGCATCGCACTTGCCGAGGCCTTCGCATCTAGGGGCTCACCTGCTGAATCCCTGAGATTGACCCTTTGAGCAGGTTTCCATGGGGCCAGCTTTCTAAGGGCTTGGGACAGTTTGTGAGACTGCTGTCTCTTGTCCTCTTGGGCTTGAAGAAGGAGCCTCTCCTGCTTTTCAAGTTTTCTTTGCTTCTGCAACTTTTTGAAAGATTGGGCCTCTGTCTTTATGTCGCTGATTAGCTGTTGGCACTCAGGAGACTGCCCATTACCGGATCGCTTGTGCTCCTGAATTTGGCGCACCTTTGTCCAGTAAGCCTGCTGAATGGGCCCTGCAACTGGCTGAGCCTTGCGAGGCGGTGGAAATTGCTCAGCAGTGACTCGAACCATCGTCCTGTCGATCGATTGCCAAGAGTTCTGCTCAGCCACACTCTTGACTACTTCAGCTGTTAGGTGCTTGGAATAAGCCTGCCAGTCTTCATCTTTTCGTCTAAAGCTGGCATCAAGTGCAGTGGCATCAAAGGGCTTTGGTTTGCTTGGGGGAGGACTGTATGGAGGAACAAACAGTTTGGCTCTGACCGGGAAGTGCTTGGAGCCATCCCGGTACGCTGCAACTGGAAAATTCTTATCGGAGGAAGCCTCCTTCGACCGCCTCCGGGCATCCTGCAGTCGAACTAGCAGAAAATCAATTTGAGACTCATATGTGCCATCGCTGTTTGCATAAGTGCTTTTAT
>CAJNDS010000213.1:86606-123111 GCA_905221605.1 Symbiodinium natans
TGTCTCGATGTTCAACAAAAACTTGGATTTCGCCGGAAGGGTGGAGCTCTAAACCCTGAACCCTTAGGCCCAAAAACCGAAAACACGAAGACGGAAGGAAACCCTACAACAAGGCCAAGACCGCACAAAACCCCAAAACCCCAACAAACCCTAGAACCCCCCTAAACCCTAAACCCTACACCCAAAACCTTCCAAGCCTAAACGTTTGCGGAAGTGAGAAGTTCCATGGGTGGGTTGTGGGCGGGGTATGTAGATCGATGCAGCATGTGCTTCGTTCACACATTCCTTGCGTGAACCTGCATATGCCAGGAGTCTCCAAAAATGGCATTACAGCTCCTCACATTGGGGAATTTGAGCCAAAAGGAACCCTAAACCCTAAACCCGTCTACATCCAGAACGTGCAAATGCTCCGGGTTTCTGTTCAGCGTTGTGCACGAACACGAGCCTATTCCAGCAATCTTGTTTTTACAATTCCATGTCGTTCAGTTATTTATAGCGCTTAGGATTTGGTGTTTGGGGCTTAGGGTTTTGGAACACACCAAGCACGACTTCTTAAACCTAAGCTCTATAAACCATAAACCCTAAACCCTAAACCCTAGACCCTAGACCCTAGACCCTAGACCCTAAACCCTAAACCCTAAACCCTAAACTGCAAAGGTTGCCCGCTCAGCTCCTCGTCCGTAGGCTCCGAGTTGAAGCTCTCCGCGAGGCCCAAGGTCTTCAGGGCCATGCTGCCTGGGCTCAGTACATCATACGGTGGGTGAACATAGGGTATATATATAGGGTTTAGGGTTTAGGGTTTAGGGTTTAGTTTAGGGTTTAGGGTTTAGTGTTTAGGATTTAGGGGTTAGGGTTTAGCTCTTGGGGCGGTGAGAAGCCGAGGTTCAGTGCTTTAGAAAGGGTTTAGGGTTTAGGGTTTAGGGGTTTGGGGTTTTAGGGTTTGAGGGTTTAAGTTTCAGGGTTTAGGAGTCAGGGTTCCTGGAGGCAGGGGGGTTCAAGGTCAGGTTTGGAGTTTGAATACCCACGGCCGGGGGCCGGGGTCCACACCCAAGTACCCATGCATAGTGAAGGCGATCCCCCCCCCCTTATGCCATGGCGGCCATGGGTGCCAGATGTTGGGGTTTAGGGTTTAGGGTTTGGGGTTTGGGGTTTAGGGTTTATCCGCCGACCCTCCCCCCCCACCCCCGCACCCCCCCCCCACCCCCCCCCCACCTCCCCCCCCCACCCCCGCCACCCCCCCCCCACCCGCCCCCACCACCCCCCGCCCTGCCCCCCCCACACCCCCCCAGCCCCCTCCCCCCCCCCCCACCCCCACCCACCTGTCTTTTTGGCTTGATGAGCTTGTCCTGGTGCTACCCCCTACCCCCCCCCAAACGTTTCACAGAACTCTGCCGAGCAGGCTGGGATGATCTTCGAACCATGCGAGCGTGTTTAGACCTCTCAACTATGCTCCAGCGGGGTCAACACCTTGAGCCGGAGGCTCTTAAATATAGAGCGGAGGAAAGAGTCGGGAGTCATCGGCCTGTTTCATTTGCTGCTGCTTCCTTGCGGCTGTTACAGGTAAACTAGGTTGGCCGCGTACCCGGAAACCCTAAACCCTAACCCCCCCCCCCCCCAAAAAAAAATGTTCCTAAACCTAGTAAACCCCCGACACCTACATGGTCTCATAAATGCCTGATAAGGGGACCCCTAAATACCCCTTATATTACCCAAAAAACCCAAGACGCCATACTTCAGAACCCTTTTGAAGGAGGCAAAGGAGGGCCCATAGAACTACCCTTCGAATTAAACAAGCCTAAACCCTAAACCCTAAACCCTAAACCCTAAACCCTAAACCCTAAACCCTAAACCCTAAACCCTAAACCCTAAACCCTAAACCCTAAACCCTAAAACCCTAAAACCCTAAACCTACCCTAACAGGCTCAAACACCCCCTTAGACACACCAGCTCTCGGATCGAGCCACGATCCCGAATCGCTGCGCTTCGCTGCACTGCAAGGCATCGTTGGCTTCGGGGATGAGACAGATGTCCTTCGCAGTAGGTTCGGGGTTCAGGGTTTAGGGTTTAGGGTTTAAGACTACTTGGAGGTTCATGGGTACTTAGACTAGGGATATAAGTATGGTAACTAAGAGTAGAACCTTATTTGAGGTACTTATATATCCCTGCTTGCAACTAACTCCTAGCGTTGTTTTGGGTGCAGGGCCAGTTTTGCGTTGGCCGGAGGACGAAGGCAACACCTCAAACCCTTAAACCCGCAACCTCTAGCGGATCATGGCACGGCTTCGGAGCAGAAGGAAGTCCGCAGACTGCCCGGCAGATTTTGTCTTTCAAAGGTTAATTGACTCCTATGAGCTTCGTATTGCGTCTCAAGCCTAACCCTAAACCCTAAACCCTAAACCCTAAACCCCTGGACCCTACTAAACCCTAAGCCCCAAACCCTAAACCCTAAAACAACAGACCCTGGAACCCTCCATCCCTGAAGCCTAAAGCCCCCTTGGCCAGAGCTGTCAAGCTGAGCGCTCATTCCCGACTCCCGCACCTAGAATACCCTGTCTTCAGCTCAGGGCTATTGTTTAAAACAATGTACAGGAACCTAAGCGCGAAACCCTAAACCCTAAACCCCTTTAACCCACCTCATGGGATTGCTGCAAGGCTGAACTTAAAACCCGATAGCGATCCTACCGAGGAAACGTTGTGAGAACCTAGCACCCTTGTTTGGACTCTAACGGTCCATCTACCTAAATAAGGAGTACTTGGGCCTCCTCCTATGTAGGGACTGTAGAGCCCAAGCATACAACAATGAGGTACATGGACCCCTACGAGGAGGTTCATTGTACTTAATAATCAAATTATAGCTGTACTTATCACCCACTTATAAGCCCCTTAAGTGCCCTAAAATGGCTATAAGTACAGTTTTAGGTGCAGTTATCCTAAACCCCAAACCCTAAACCCTATAAGTACAGTTAGAAGTACAGCTATGACTGGCTAATAAGTGCCATGAACCTCCAAGTACGGGGAGGTGATGAATGGCTCGTGCTAATTGGTAACCCTAAACAACCCTAAACCCTAAACCCTAAACTCTAAACCCTAAACCCTAAACCCTAAACCCCAAAACCCAAAACCCTAAACCCTAAACCGTGCAGTCCTGCCAAGACGTAGAGCAGCTGCTCGAAGCCAAAGCCTGATTATGCGACGGATTTCATGTTGGGTCGAGGATTTATCTTAGCTGCTGAGTTCATAAGCCCCCCCAAGAAAATGTACACTTTCAGTTCTATAGGGGAGAATAGTATCCCAAAAAGTGTAGTGTGCGCACTCAGCTACTAAGTTGGGGATGGTTTTGGGGGGTTCAGCGGTGTGCGGGTTTAGGGTTTAGGATGTAGGATGGTTTAGGTTCTAGGGTTTAGGATGGTCTAGGAGTTCGCACGGTTTAGGGTTTTAGGGGGGTTTAGGGCTTAGGGTTTGGGGCTTGTATACCACGAAGAATCAGGACCACCGAGTTTTTGAGGGGTAAGGGGGGCGCGGGCTGCTGTAAAGGAACCCTGCGGGCTCAACCCCCTAGTAGCTAACCCTAAACCCTAAACCCTAAACCCTAAACCCTAAACCCTAAACCCTAAACCCTAAACCCTAAACCCTACCCTAAACCCGTTACACCAACCCCTTACAAGCAGGTGGCACCCCAAGGGTTCATCTTACGTACCTACTAAAACCCCAAACTCCTTCCTAACCCGAGGATCCGTTTAGGGTTTAGGGTTTAGGGTTTAGGGTTAAGGGTTTAGGGTTTAGGGTTCAGGGTTTAGGGTTTAGGGATGCAAGCACATCTCAAAGCAAGAACCCCCCCCTTTTTTCAAACGTCTCTCACGAACTACAGCTCCACGGGTGGGGATACCGAAGGTTGCGAGGGGGAGGATACTTTGACGGGATAGGCTTGCAAGGGGGGACTTCGGGTTTCGGGTCTAGGGTTGTGGTTTGGGGTTGCAGTAATCTTGGGCATAGAAGCCTAAACCCTAAACCCTAAACCCTAAACCCTGAACCCTAAACCCTAAACCCTAAACTCTAAACCCTACACCCTCAAGCTGCCTCAAAGCACATTCTCTCCAAAGACTTCGTCGGCTGAGCCAAGTGGCACAAAGCCACCGTCAGGGCAATCGCGAGCGCACCGCCGCTCCTTCACGACAGGCATTTGGGTTGAGGGCTTAGGGCTTAGGGCTTAGGGCTTAGGGCTTAGGGCTTAGGGCTTAGGGCTTAGGGCTTGGGGTTTAGGGCTTAGGGCTTGGGGTTTAGGGTTTAGGGTGTAGGGTTTGCTAGAAAAGATGCCCCCTCCAACATAGCCCCGGTTGCGAGAATATCTACAAGGTGTCGCAAGGGGGCGGGGGGCGCCTGGAGGGTGCGAGAAAGTTCTCAGGTCTGTCGGCCTTAGCATGTTAGTCAAACCAGGCATGAGGGCTTCTGCAGATTCTGCCCACGTTTGGTGGTCCTATTGAAATACGTGGGACCATACAAGGGGTAGAGGCCAAGGTTTTAGAGGATCTCGCATATAACAGCAGACGGAGGAGCAGAAGCAAGTGGTAGGGAAAGAAGTGCTACATGAAGTGGAAAGGTCAGCAATACTTGAAGGTTGCTGGGTACTTATATTTGGGGGTATAAGTACCTTCAAATACGGCTACAGTCATGGCGACCCTACTTATGACTTAGAACCCACTTATAAGCAATGAGCCTCCAAATAGTGCTTCGCCCTTCTGCATGCCTTAAAGGATTGGTGCGGATTTGACGCCTGCCAGGATGCTCGCCTTCCCTGCTGCAACCCTGCATCCTACACGCACACGTCGTAGATGCTATAGTTAGGGTTTAGGGTTTAGGGTTTAGGGTTTAGGGTTTAGGGTTTAGGGTTTAGGGTTTAGGGTTTAGGGTTTAGGGTTTAGGGTTTAGGCTGGATTGTAAGGGATCCTGAGCCTAAACGAGGTAGTATGGGTACCAGTAAACCCTAAGCCCCAAACCCTGATAATAAGGGATCCTAAAACTCAACGAGGTAAGAAGGGTACTGGTAAGCCCTAACCCTAAACCCTAAACCCTAAACCCGAAACCCTAAACGCTAAACCCTAAACCCTAAACCTAAACCCTAAACCCTACACCCTAACCCTAAACCGTACACCCTACACCCTAAATACATCAGACCAGCTCAAGGAGCCGGGTCTTCCGTGAGGGGAGGAGGAGGCTTGGGAAGCCTCAACGGAGTTTAGGGTTCAGGGTTCAGGGTTCAGGGTTTAGATTTTAGGTTTTAGTGAGCGGGTTTTCTCAAATTTGGGTACCCCCGTTTATAGGGCGCAGGGTTTAGGGCTTAGGGTTTAGGATTTAGGGTTTAGGCCTGCAGGGTTTAGGAATATTTCAACAAGGTGTCCTCAAGGTTGCACAAAATAGACTGTGAGAATTGGGGCACAACGGTGAAAGGGAAACATCTACTGCGGGGGTTTGGGGTTTAGTTTGGGGTTTAGGGTTTAGGGTTTAGGGTTTAGGGTTTAGGGTTTAGGGTTTAGGGTTTAGGGTTTAGGGTTTAGGGTTTAGGGTTTAGTGTTTATGGTTTAGGGTTTAGGGTTTAGGGTTTAGGGTTTAGGGTTTAGGGTTTAGGGTTTAGGGTTTAGGGTTTAGGGTTTAGGGTTTAGGGTTTAGGGTTAGAAGTTTGGGCTTTAGGGTCGCTGCGATGATCAGGTAACCCCAGATAGTGGCAAAAGGAAGGCAAGGCTGCGGGTAGCCCTAAACCCTAAACCCTAAACCCTGAACCCTAAACCCTAAACCCTAAACCCTAAACCCTAAACCCTAAACCCTAAACCCTAAACCCTAAACCCTAAACCCTAACCCTAAACCCTAAACCCTAAAATTCCCAATCCCTGCTTGAAGGCTCTTGGGTACTTGAAAGTAGGTTTTCAGGACCCTCAAACCATATTCCCTGCACCCTAAACCCACATTTGTGAGTCAGAAGCTGTTTTAAAAGATAGGGGGCCTTAAGCTCAAGAGTTCCGGTGTTTCGTTTAGGATGGCCCTTAATACCCCCGAAAGAGTATTCCCGAAAAAGATCCCGAGGGGCCTACCTAGTTCTGAGGGAAGGGGGGGCGGGGGGGGAGGGGTTGGGCTTTGGCGACTCCTGGCCCTCACCATGGCAAGTTGAGTCCACAGCTGGATGCTTTCTGGAACTCCAAGGGGCGGATGCTTCAAACCGGGGGGTGTATGCAAACCTCCTACTCAGACTCTGAAAGTAGGGAAGAAAGCCCCCGCCTGACATTGTCCACTGAAAGAATCACACAGCTCGTCAAGTCAACTCAAGGCTGCTCCCTAAACCCTAAACCCTAAACCCTAAACCCTAAACCCTAAACCCTAAACCCTAAACCCTAAACCCTAAACCGTGCTCCCTTCGGTGGCTGGGGGTGGCTGGGAGTGCTAAGAGCAGTGTCATGCCTGATCGTCTCATTCCTTGAGCCCGGCTGCGGGCGCGCATCGCGAGCGTCTCGAGATAAACCCTAAACCCTAAACCCTAAACCCTAAACCCTAAACCCTAAACCCTACACTCTATTCTGAACAGATACGAGGGTTTTTTATGGTAGCATATACAAGATGCTGCATTACTTTAATCACAGGTGCTATACTGTAACCATGATCTACGAACTGATGACGGTTGTTCACGACATCTCGGTCTAGAGTGGAGAGTCGAGAGCTCCAGAGGGTGGAGGGCCCTCTTGTGATTCAGCCGTTCAGTTTGTTTAGGGCTATTTAGAATTTAGGGCTATTTAGAACTTAGGACTATTTAAAACTTAGGGTTATTTAGAGCTTATGGTTATTTAGAGTTAGGGTTTGGGAGGTTAATGTCGTACGTAGGCTTGGTGGGCCCGCAGAGCCACAGCTCTCAAGCCCTCAGCCCTAAGCCCGAAACCCTAAATCCTGAGCACTAAACCCTAAACCCGAAACCCTAAACCCTGAACCGTAAACCTAAACCCTAAACCCTAAACCCTAAACCCTAAACCCTAAACCCTAAACCCTAAACCCTAAACCCTAAACCCTAAACCCTAAACCCCCCAAAAAACCCTCAACCAGAAGTTGCCTTCGAGGCAGTCCGCCGACATGGGCCCTGCCAGGCCGGCAGTCGCCGCAAGAGGTCTGCTGGGCAGACCTCCGGAGCGCTGGAAGGTTCATGATAAGAGGGTTTAGGGTTTAGGGTTTAGGGTTTAGGGTGTAGGGTTTAGGGTTTAGGATTTAAGTACCCTTAAAAATGTAAAATGTTGCCCAACTATGACAAAGTAAATCTTTGTAAGGAAAATGGTTTTAGCTTTTTAGGGCTCTGAAGCAGATAGGTGGCTCGATCTCTTGACACCAAAACCGGACCAAAAAACCAGGCCCCACTTGCAGATGCACCAAGGGTTTAGGGTTTAGGGTTTAGGGTTTAGGGTCAGGTCTCTAGTTTGTGGTCACTTCTGCCAAGGCACCTTTGGCAAAGAAGGTGTCCGAATGCTTAGGGTCCCTATGCAGCTCCACGCATCTTTTGCTAGTGCACGTCAAGGGCTCCGGTTTCGAGAGCTGACGTGTCATATTCGCTTTGCATAGACATTTATGCCCTAATTTAGCCGCTAAATCCCACACCCGCAAGCCCGACAAAACAACCGTAAGCCCCGTAAACCCCGTAAACCCCTCAAGCCCTATTTTCCCCTATAAACCTCTGAACTAAGCCCCCCCCTAAACCCTTAGGAAACCCTTAAAACCCTACACCCTTGAACCCCTACAAACCCTAGAAACCCGAAAAGTCCTACAAACCCCTATAAACCCTCTACACCCTCTAAACCCCATAAACCCCTCCACACCCCTCCGAATCCCTCGAAACCCCTCTACACCCCTCTAAGCCCTCGTCGGCAGCCTCCACAGCGCAACTCCCCCATGACCGGGCCGTGAACCTTGTAACGACCACCAGGATCATTCGAACGGGCTTGCAAGTCTGTGGTTGAGGGTTTAGGGCCTTTAGGGTTTAGGGCCTTGAGCGTTTAGGGCCTTTAGGGTTTAGGTCTTTTGAGTTTAGGGTTTTAGGAGTTTTAGGGCTGAGGGTTGAAGGCTGAAGCGTCATTGTCATTGGGCCTGCTTCTTACGGACATAGGGTTCACGTTGTTGCTCCTTCATGGTTAGGGTTCGGGGCTCCTTGCCGAGGATCTCGAGCAGGTCGGGCTTTGGGGTTTCCTGTAACGCCACGACTAGTTAAACCCTCCTTTAACCCTAGCTCCTCTGTTACACGAAGCGCCAGTGCACCCCATTCAAGATGCCACTTGGAATTTGCACACCGCAAGACTAAATCTCTAACAGTTAAAATGAATGTTGAACGCTAAATCCTCCCAATAAAGCGCTCAACCCTGGACCAGAGCGTTGATGGGCAAGGATGTACGTACTTGCAACGGGTCATGGCAAACAAGGGTCGATGTTCTTGAGAACGGCAAGGTTATAGTTGTTGCTCACTGCACAAGGTGCACCGGAGCACTGATGCCTCTCCACACCTATTGGGCTTTCACGGCTTGCAGGGACTGGGCAAAGCGTTTATACGGGTTTTTTTCAGGCCTCAAATGCACAAGCCAACCTCCTCTTGGGTGCACAAGTGTGTGAGTTCAGCCGAAATCATGTTCCTAGACTCCAGAAGCCCTCTAAACCCGAAACCCTGCGCAACCAGGTTCCCGGGCTCGCTGTTTGAAGGCCCGGTCAAACCCACCTGTCCAGCCACCTCAGCAAGCTTAAGCTAGACGTAGGGTTTAGTATCTTGACGGGTAAGTTCTTGATCATCAACGGGCTTTTGGACATCACGCGCATTCTCTCGGCCGCTTCGTTCACTGTGTTTTTTTGTGATTTTGTATCCTTAGTACTCACATGAACTCCTCTGCACATTTAAAAACAGCACTTTGAATAGAGTATTAGATTCAGGAGCAGTTACAAGTGAATCAATAATCCTGAAGATAACATAACCATTGTGGCCCTTAAGGGTGCATCTGTACTTATCTTATCTTCTGTTCCTGTCACCCATTATCAAGAGAGCAAACTAGAGTGTGGATTACCTGGCCTTGAGGAACAATTGTAAGGATACTAAGACTGCTGTTTGCAGG
This sequence comes from Symbiodinium natans, assembly GCA_905221605.1. Lineage (NCBI taxonomy): Eukaryota > Dinophyceae > Suessiales > Symbiodiniaceae > Symbiodinium > Symbiodinium natans. Next base: position 95,723 of record CAJNDS010000213.1, read on the forward strand.
AGCGGTAAATGCCTTCATCATTCTCTTTAAACTGCGAACTAAGGTCTCTCTGCCACATTTGCGTGGGTTAAAGTGGCCACATGCTTTATACCTTCACCATTCAACATTCAAACAATCCTGAAATTTGTTTTTTAGATTTGAGTGAACCCTCGTCGTCGGAGTATATATGACCAAAGCAAAACAACCTAGGACATTGTCCTAGGTTTTTCTGGCTTTCCCACGGCCCTGAAAAGCATGTGGAGGCAAAAATCTACGACAATGCCAGGGCAAATAAAAGCAGTCACCGTAGGGTTTTGCTGCCGCTCCCCAACCCCAATATCAGCCCAAGTAGAAAGTTTTTTCTGAGACCCTCGCCCAACAACGAGATTTCTTCTTCCGACTTCTGCGATTAAGAAATTTCTGACCCTCGCTTCCAAAAGCCGATTTCTTACCATAAACCTCAGCCGTACTTCTAACCCGACTTTGTCGTATTTAGAGGATGTAGGTTGTAGTGCTTAGGGTTTGGCATCTAGGTTTAGGGTTTAAGGTTTAGGGTCTAGGGTCTAGGCTCTAGGGGGGATTACTTGGCTTGCAGAGGCTCTAGAGATCATAGTCCTGACGTAAAAGCCCTAAAGCCTGTAACCTAAACCTTCTTATCACAGAAGTCTTTGTGAAACCTCCCCCCTAACCCGAAGGCCTAAACCTTGAACCCAAAACCCTAAACCCAGAACTCTAAACCTAAAGCCCTGAACCCTAAACCCTGAACCCTCAACCCTCCTCGAGGCCCCGACAATCCCTCGCCCTTAGCAGACCGGCCAGCGCCCCGACAAGCACCCAGGGCTCCTACTCTCATGGACTCGGTTTGCTTTTCTGAAGGGTGTTAGGGTTTAGGGTTTAGGATTTCGGACTCGCCCAGCTTCTTCTGAGGCTTTGAGGGTGTAGGGGCGCGCAGGTTTAGGGTTGAGGGTTTGGGGGTTTGGGGGGGGTTGGGGTTTGGTTTTTGGGGGGTTTGTGGCTTTGGGGCTTTGGTGGGGTTTTGGGGTTTTGGGTTTTGGCGTTGTGGGGTCGTTTTGGTCTCTGGCGCAGGGGCTCCCAAGCAATGTCCTTGATAGCATCTCTTCAAAATAGGGGCACAGGGCGATTGCATAAAAATAGTGGGACAGGGGTGCTCGTCATACGGGCAGAAGAGAATGCCTTGCTCTGTGAACCCTCTTTGAACCATCCTGCAAGAGCGTTTTGACGATTCTCTCACAGAATTCCTAAGGAAACAAGACCCCTAAACCCTAAACCCTAAACCCTAAACCCTAAACCCTAAACCCTAAACCCTAAACCCTAAACCCTAAACCCTAAACCCGAAAAACCGCAAGAGTGAGCCCGGTCCCGGCCACGGAGGAGGCAAGAGAGCCTCGGAAAGCGTTTAAGGTGCAGGCCTAGCTTAATCATCCTAACCCCGGGTTTTAGGGTTTAGGGTTTAGGGTTTAGGGTTTAGGATTTAGGGTTTAGGGTTGGAACCCCTAAATCCCATCATCTGCCACAAAAAGTGCTTCCTTTAGTTTCTCCAAGACTCTTGAACTAGATCCTAAACGCCAACTTTCCCAAATTGGCACTTCGGGTAATTAGACATAAGATTGGGGACTCTTGAGGGACCTTTCGGTTTAGGTCTCGCCATGTTTCCCCAGAACCCCCAGAACCTTAGACTTTAATCTTTCCCTAGGCCCTAAACCCCGATAACCCTGCCTGATTTCCCCGAAAGCCCCTAAAACCCGAAAGCCCTACACCCGAAACGCTAGACAACGCATTTGGAGGCTGACCCAAAGGGCTAGACCCTAAACCCTAAAAACTTGACACCCTACACCCTAACACCCAAACACCCCCAACCCTAACACCCCAAACCCTAACACCCTGCACCCTAAACCCTAAACCCTAAGAGCTAACACCCTAACGCCCTAGAACCTTAACCCTAAACTCAAACACCCTAAACCCTAAACTCTAAACCATAACCCCGAACCCTGAACTCAAGCACCCTAAACCCCAAACCCTAAAACCCCAAACCCTAAACCCCAAAACCCCAAACCCTAAACCTCAAACCCTAAACCCTGACACCCCAAACCCTAAACCCAAAACCGCAAACATGATAAACCCCAAGCCCAAAACCCCGAACCTCAAACCCTAAACCCTAAACCCCAAACCCTAAACCCTAAACTCCAAACCCTAAACCCTAAGCCCCAAACCGCTAAACCCCAGGCCCTAAACCCCAAACCCTAAACCCGAAACCCTAAGGGCCCGGCTCCTCGCCGGCGGCATGCGCCCAGCGTCGGGCCAAGGTCCCGGCCGCTGCGTAGGCGGCCTGGGCATTGAGGGATTGGGGCTGAAGATAGGGGGTTTAGGGTTTAGGGTTTAGGGTCTAGGGTAGAGGGTATAGGGTTTAGGGTTTAGGGCTTGCGGTCTGAGGTTTAGGGGTTTTAGGGGGTTTAGGGGGTTTAGGGTTTCAGGGTTTCAGGGTTTTCGGGCTTTAGGGTGTAGTGTTTCGGGCTCATAGGGTTTTAGGGTTTAGGGCTCTTTTGGTCTTGGGGCTTTGGGTTTTCTCAAGGGTTTTGTGACCGTGCTTTCATGGGTTCATGTGTTTAGGGTTCTAGGGTTGAGGGCTCATAGGGCTCAGGGCTTCAGGGCTTAGGTCTGCATTGGGGGTCTTGGGACTAAGGTTTGACTTCGTCTTCGGCTTGAAATCCTCCCCACATCGCCATCAGCGACGAAATGCTCTTAAAGCCCTTCAAAAAGACCCCAAACCCCTAGAACGTGATTTCGGGTCTGGGGCTCAGGGTTCAGGGAACCCTCCTAGAGGCCTAAACCCCGGAAGCCCAAGCCTTGAACCCTAAACCCTAAACCCTAAACCCTAAACCCTAAACCCTAAACCCTAAACCCTAAACCCTAAACCCGTTGCTTCTGGGGCTTGAACGGTTGCCCTGCATCCCCTGCAGCCCAAAGTCTTATTCTTAGATTCCCCACTCTGTTTGGTAAGTTCGGGTTACCTAGACCTCCCCCCCTCCCAAGTTAACCTTAAGATGCTGGCCCTAAACCCCCGACAGGCCGGAGACCCCTAAACCCTAAGCCCTAAAACGCTAAAACCCAAAACCGCAAACCCAAAAAAACCTCAAACCCTCAACCCTAAAATCCCCAAGACCCCTAAAACCCTCAAAAACCCTCAAACCTCTTTGCCTAAATAGTCTAAAACCCTCAAACCCTAAAACCCTCAAAAAAAAAAAAACGCTGCCTTAGTGGCGCCCTGGAAGCCACTCCCTAAACCCTAAACCCTAAACCCTAAACCCTAAACCCTGAACCCTGAACCCTACACCCTAACCCTAAACCCTAAACCCCAAACCCTAAACCCTAAACCCTAAACCCTAAACCCTAAACCCTAAACCCTAAACCCTAAACCCTAAACCCTAAACCCTAAACCCTAAACGTCGGAGAGCCTCGGCCGGCTGCCAGCGCAGCGTCTCCTCAGCAGACGCCACGGCCGAGGCGCAGCCCAGGGCATCCAGAGAGCCTCGAGTTTGGGGCGACAGGGGTTTAGCGTTTAGGGTTTAGGGCTTAGGGCTTAGGGTTAGGGTTTAGGGTTTAGGGTTTAGGGTTTAGGGTTTAGGGTTTAGGGTTTAGGGTTTAGGGTTTAGAGTTTAGGGTTTAGGGTTTAGGGTTTAGGGTTTAGGGTTTAGGGTTTAGGGTTTAGGGTTTAGGGTTTAGGGTTTAGGGTTTAGGGTTTAGGGTTTAGGGTTTAGGGTTTAGGTTTAGGGTTTAGGGTTTTAGGGTTTAGGGTTTAGGGTTTAGGGTTTGGGGCCTCGCAGCTTCCCTTTTGGGGGGAAGGTTCGAGGGGATTTTTTGAGGGGGGGGGGGGGGGGGGGATTCGGATTTGCAGTAGGGGCATTGGAGTTGGGGGCTTAGGGCTTGGATGTTTTTGGGTTCGGGGGTTTGGGGGGGTTTCGGATTTTGGGGGCTTTGGAGTTTGGGGCCCCGTAAACCCCTAAGCCCTAAACCCCGAAACCCCTAATTAAACCCCTCAAACCCTCCAAACCCTAAATCCCAAAACCCGAAGCCCTAAACCCTCACCTCCCTTTCAAACTCGGGCTTAGGGGCCTTGGGGCTTTGCGGATTTTGGGGGGCTTCAGGGGTTTCGAGCCCACGCCGCACCACAGATAAACCCTAAACCCCAAACCCTAAACCCTATGCCCTAAACCCTAAACCCTAAACCCTAAACCCTAAACCCGGAACCCTAAACCCTAAACCCTAAACCCTAAACCCTAAACCCTAAACCCTAAACCCTAAACCCTAAACCCGAAACCCAAGGCAGGTTCAAGGCAGTCCAAGACGCGAAGTCCTCCAAAGGAAGGCCTTGCAGGCTTTCCGGAAGAGATGGGTTCTGTGGATGCGGGGTTTAGGGTTTAGGGTTTCGGGTTTCGGGTTTCGGGTTTCAGGTTTCGGTGGGCTCAATGCAACACGCACCATGTTCTTTGGCCACAGCAGATGATCCTTCCAACTTTTTGGCTGGGGTCTGGGGCTTAGGGTTTAGAGCTTGGGGTTTAGGGTTTAGGGTTTAGGGTTTGGGGTTTGGGGTTTGGGGTTTGGGGTTTAGGGCTTAGGGTTTCGGGTTTCGTGGTTTCGGTCCTAGGAAAGTTGGCTCTTCTGGCCTGGTGCCTTCGAAGCCATCTGGGAGCAGCTCGACCACAGCCTCGGCGGTTTAGGGTTTGGGGTTTAGGGTTTGGGGTTTGGGGTTTGGGGTTTAGGGTTTTTGGGGTTTGAGGGTTTGGGGTTTAGGGTTTGGGGGGTCAGGGTTTAGGATTTGGGGTTTAGGGTTTGTCGGCATGTGGGAATCTCTGTCGTCCCGCTTCTTGTTGGAGGGGTCGTGAGGCAAGCCAAATCCCTTAACCCTAAATTTACTAAACCCTAAACCCTCAACCCTAAACCCTACACTCCCTACACCCAAGCTCCAGCATCCCCCACCCCCCCCCCCCCCCCCATGCTTTAGCTACGGCGCTCTTGCCAGCTCAGAGTTGCAGGGGAACATTACCCCCTGGTTCTTAGCAGGGAATGAGGCAATGAGGGCCCTACATAATCCCCTAAAGCGTATATAAAGGGCCCTCATCCCCTCATTCCCTACTAAGAACCAGCCAGATTAACCTACCGGGGGGGGGGGGGGGGAGGAAAGAGGGGCTTCTCGAAATGTAGATCTCAAGGGTTGAGGGGTTTGGGGCTCGCCTTTAGGGTTTAGGGGTTGGGTGCCGGCTACGAAGCGACGGCTACGATGACGAAAGGACGTCCTACCACATGATGGGGTTTAGGGTGTAAGCGCTTAGGATTTAGGGTTCGGGTTTTGGGCTTCCGGGTGGACCTGTGTTTAGGGTTTAGGGGTTTAGGGTTCAGGGTCCAGGGTTTAGGGTTTTGAGTTTCAGTCTCAAGCCATCGCAGGGACAGGAGGGCTTCCAAGCTTGAGGGCCCTTCGAGAAGAGAAGCCCTGACACGGATGGCTCCTGAGTCCTAGGGTAGTTGCATGGGGCCCTTAGCATGGGGCCCTTCGAAGAGAACCCCTTTATATCCCTTATAGACCCTATCACAACCCAAGAACGCCCATATAACTACCCTGTGGGTTAGCTAGCTACTTATACCGCCTTTACAACCCTTGAGCCTAAAGTAAGCATGTCTAAGTAGGTTCCCCAAACCCCTTCGTTCCCCCATGGTCCATCCAACCCTAAACCCTAAACCCTAAACCCTAAACCCTAAACCCTAAACCCTAAACCCTAAACCCTAAACCCTAAACCCTGAACCCCAAGGTCTACGGAAGTCAACCCGAGCCCCTTGAGGTCGCTTCGCGCCAGGACCCACCGCGCTGGCCTCAAGGACTTATTGGGGCTAGGGGGCTTCGGGTTTAGGGTTTAGGGTTTAGGGTTTAGGGTTTAGGGTTTAGGGAAACCCCGACCCAGCAGATGCTTGACGGCGTACTTGAAGGTTCATGAATGGGTGCTGATAAGTAGGGATACTACGGGACCCGAGATTAAATAGGAATAACAAAGTCACCCTTATTGCCCACTTGTAACCAAACTGTTGAGTACCCATGAACCTCCAAGCAATGGAGCTCAAGGTCTATAAGGCTGCTTCCTTGTTGGGGTCATGTTAAAAGTTATCATTTTCATTCCTTGCTGGGAGTTTAATAGGACAAAATGTAAAATCATTGCCAACAAGGACCCAGTAGACTTCTGGGAGGTTGTTGATATTGCTGAGACACTCGCGACGTTGCCCAGGATCGGGGATGTTGAGCCGGGTGAGGGCTTAGGGCTTAGAACCAGGCTGAGGGCTCCTTTTTTCTAAACCGTAAACCCTAAACCCAAACCCTCAACCCTCAACCCTAAATCCTAAGCCCTAAACCCTAAACCCTAAACCTTTTGTTTTTTCTGCTTCATTATTCTTACATGGGGGGGGGGGGTTTAGGGTTTAGGGTTTAGGGTCCCTTATAATATGGACCCCAGTAAGGTACTCCTAATTTCGGAAACCCCACATGACTAGTGCAGAAGGCATGGGTTGCAAGCATGATACTGCTACACTACTATATTTACTCTATTGGCACGTTCCGATATTCGCATGCTAGTAGATTACAAGATTGTCATGCAAATATATTCTGGAGCAGTCATATTCTTACATGGTTCTGCTACTATAATACCATTGAGCCAGGCAATTTGTAGCCTGAGCTAAGAATCTTACGCTTAACACACAGGCTGCTTTGCATCCTTTCGGAACCCGTTCAGTCAAGTCTCAGCTGGCAATTGCCACATTGCGGCTGATGTCATCCGGCACTACCTGAGTACTGCCGGAAACTTTCCGAGAGGTTGCTCCAACGTCATGGGACAGTCAACCTGCAATGCATTCTCAACAAAATTCATGGTGAATACCATTGATTAGCTGGTATCACCTGTATAGCTACCGGTAAACTGAGTCTCAGTAGATCCATCGGATAACGCTGCAACGTGGGCAGCTTGGCTGTGCCGTCCCAATGTAGAGAAGTCAGGGAACAAGACTAAAGAGCGAAAGAATTGCAGTCTTTCAGCTGAAGGCGCTCTCAGAGACAGCCTTTCCGGGCCATCTTGGACTATTTTTTTAACATTCAGGGTGGTGAGGGACTCTAAATTCTGGGGGTGCCCTACATAACTATGCAAGGCTCCACAATTTCATGGGATCTCCAAAAAAAGGCCCTGACTTTAGAGAACCTCCCATATGAGTTAGGCTCAAAGTATGACCACATCTTCCAGGTTGCCCGTTTCAATGTGCGTTTTTCTCGGAGAACTGAAGAGCCCATCCTTGGAACACAAGCCCTGAACCCTAGCCCTAAACCGGAAACCCTAAACCCTAAACCCTAAACCCTACACCCTAAACCCCTGAACTACCCTTAACCCTGAACCCTGAAGCCTTAGACATCGCGACCGGGGGCCGGAACGAGAAGATCGAGCATGCGAGACAGCAGCATCAGGGCACGCTCCCATTGTGTGGCCTTTCTTGGAGGTGGTACTTGTAGCGGTTTAGGGTTTAGGGTTTAGGATTAAGGGTTTAGGGTTTAGGGTTTAGGGCTTAGGGTTTAGGGCTTAACCCCGGTTCCAAGTCCACTGACAACTTGGGGGGGATTTCGGGGGCTTGTATGAGTACAGTTGTAGTTGGGGTGAGAACTACCCTGAACCTCCAAGTTGGGTAGTTCGATGCACTTTGGGGGCTACTAAGGGGTTCTGGGGATTCTGGGTTGGGGTTGCCGGATCCACCCCGAAACGCGAAACCCTAAACCCTAAACCCTAAACCCTAAACCCTAAACCCTAAACCCTAAACCCTAAACCCTAAACCCTAAACCCTAACCCTAAACCCTAAACAGATCCCCATTCGGCCTTCTCGCAGGTGCTCAGGAGGCTGTTGAAGCTGAAAATGTCCGGCCTGGGGCGGTTTAGGGTTCAAGGTTAAGGGTTTCAGAGTTACAAGGGTTTAGGGTTAGGGTTTGGGGTTTCGGGTTTGGGTTTGGGATTGGGGTTTAGGGTTTAGGGCTTAGAGAGGTCCAGGAGAAGATGAAAACGACAGCCATGGTCCAATCAGCTAGCCGAAGGCTTGGGCCCTGCGCAGGTGAAGAGCCCCGCGAACCGAAGCCCAGCTGTTAAGGGGGGTTTAGGTTTAGGTTTAGGGTTTAGGGTTTAGGGTTTAGGGTTTAGGGTTTAGGGCTTAGGGTTTAGGGTTTAGGGTTTAGTAACGGGACGGGAGTCCCTGTTACACAAGGCCGGGGGGGGGGGGGGGGGGTGAGGTTCACTGAAAACCTCTACAGGACATTCCTTGTAATCATACAAGTATCCCCAAGAGGACACCGAATTTATACACTCACCAAGATTGTAACGGAAGCGTGCATACACTCAGCAACAGCCGAAGTAGAAGCCCTACCTCAGAGCCTCATATAGTTGAAGGTACGGGACTTGACATAAGGGCCCATGAGCCCATAGATCTATACTTAAAGGTTCAAGGGTACGTGTGAGCGGGGGATATGAGTATCCGAGATAAGTTGACAGCCATAACCCTGCGTAGAAGAGCGCATGAACCTGCAAGTAGATGAACCCTAAACCCTAAACCCTAAACCCTAAACCCTAAACCCTAAACCCTAAACCCTAAACCCTAAACCCTAAACCCTAAACCCTAAACCCTAAACCCTAAACCCTAAACCCTAAACCCACATCTCCTGAGGAGAGCCCTAGCCTCAGCCCTCAGCTGAAAGCCCTCCTGCGCCATGGACATCACCAGGGCCAGGGCCAGCTCCTTGGGGATGAAGGAAGGTTCGCGGGTACCGAGAGTAGGGTTTGGGGTTTAGGGTTTAGGGTTTAGGGTTTAGGGTTTAGGGTTTAGGGTTTAGGGCTTAGGGTTTAGGGCTTAGGGTTTCGGCTTTCGGGTTTGGGGTGTGGGGTTTAGGCTTGGGGTTTAGGGTTTAGAGTTTGGGGTCTACTTGAAGGTCCATGGGGAAACCATAGAAGGAGGGTTGCACGTAACCCGTAGTTACCCTACCTGTAACCCTGCCTCTCAGTACCCATGAACCTCCACGCAAGGGGTTCAAGGGTTAAGGGTGTTGGGCTTAGGGTTCAGGACCTTGGGGTCAAATTGATTCGGGTTTAGGGTTCAGGGTTTAGGGTGTGTCAAGCCTGACGCGCGGCTGTTTGTTGCCCGCCCCCCCTCCCGGCGTTCGTTGTGTGATTTTTTTTCTCTTTTTCTTACCCCCTTCGCTGAATTACAATCACGTCGCGCGGAAGTTGAGTTGTAGCCGAAGGATGCAACTTAACTTGCGCGCAGATGTTTAAGAAGAAAAGGCTTTGGAGAAGCCTGAGGCAAGCTTTCCCCGGAAAAGCCTCCGCCAGAATAACAGCACAAGGTTATTGATGAGGATACACGGTCCGGATTATGCGAGACAACGATCGGAGTGAAACTACCTGGCTGCCGCCAGAATAGCAGAACATCGGTTGGAGCAACCCGAGCAGAGAGCTGGGTCCAGGTTTCACGTGAAACCACGTGGCTGCCGCCAAAATACAAGATTGTGGGACCAGATTGTTTCTCTCGGAGCAGGGCCCGGGTTTTACGTGAGACTACCTGGCTGCCGCCTGCAAAACAAAGCCGCCGCTTCCTCTCAGAAGAGACCAACATGCACGCTCTTGATCTGTGGGCAAAACAAAGCCGCCGCTTCCTCTCAGAAGAGAGACAACATGCACGCTCCTGATCCGTGGGCTTTGTACAGAGCTTTTTGAAGGCAAGCTTTCCTTTCAAGGGGCAGGGTCTCTGGCAGGAACTTTGGGAGCCTTGAAAGGCTCTGGAGCTTCTGGGAGTTGAAAAACGCTTTCAAAAAGGCTTTGAAAACCCAAAAATCAGGAAAATTAGGGGGTCATTTCTGCCTTCGAATTCCTTACGTGATTTACATGGGAATCGACCACTTTTGACCGAATCCTCCTTGTGGGCTCCGGACAGAGCTTTCCGAAAGTCGCGGGCTCCGAAATGCTGTGGGAACGGGGAGGCCTCCTGGTGGACACGTCACTTTGGGAAGCCCTTCTTGTGCACTCGAAATCATCAGAAATGTTCCGAGAGAAGCCTAAAAGGCTCAGATGGCCCGGGAGAAGCCAACAGGAAGCCCAAAAGGCCCAGAAATGCTCGGGAGAAGCCCAAAATGTCTCGGAAATGGTCCGGGAGAAGCGCAAAAGGCTCCCGAAGCTCCTTGTGGGCTCTGAACATAGATTTTGATCCCTCTCAAGGGGGAGTCGGAGTTTTGAGCAAGGGGGGCCTCCCAATACTAAATTGTCTTGAAAATGGAAAAATACAGGGGTCCCCTAAATACTCCCAAGCAGCTTGAAAAAGCTCTCAAAGGAGCTTGTTGGGGGGGTTCAAACAGCACTGGGAGGCTTCCGGGAGGAATTAAGATTTAAGATTTCCTTTCGGGAATGGGGTTGAAGTTTACAGGGTAGACCTTTTTATAGTCGTCCCATTAGAGGGGCCTTGCCTGGGAGGAGAGGCTGCAGAGGCTTCACCCTCTGCAGTGGTGTGTCTCGCTTCGCGACTAGGTCGCGCTCGCGGCCATGACTTTAGGGCTTAGGGTTTAGGGTCTAGGTGCAGCTTAGTGTTCAGGACTTGAGCCCCTTCTTCCGGTGTCTTTAGCCGAACTCCCGACCCTTCTGAGGAGGAGCGCCAGCAAGACCCACGGAAACTGCGGGTCCCAAGCTTTACATGGTCCCTTTCCGAGACCCGGGAGGAACCTAGGAATAAAAAGGGTGCCCTTTTTGGATTTGAGGGGATTATATAAGGGAACCCCAACCCTAAAAAAAGGAAAAACAAGAATGCCTACTCCCGGTCCTAGTTTCTATGGTCCCTTACCTTCTTTCAAGGGTTCTGAAGTATGGGCCCCCTTGATTTTCATAGGGTGGAATAAGGGGCTCTGGATTCAAGGGCCTTGAAGCAAGGGAGACCATGTGCGAGCCTCAGAGAAGCCGAGAGGATTCTAAACCCTAAACCCTAACCCTAAACCCGAAACCCTAAACCCTAAACCCTGGGACTGCTGCCCATCTCTGGGAGAACTCCAACGCAGCCAGGACGACCTCATCCGATTTGGGGGGGGGGGGGGGGGGGGGGGGGTTTAGGGTTAGGGTTTAGGGTTAGGGGGTCTAGGGTTTAGGTTTAGGGTTTAGGGTTAGGGGTTAGGTTAGGGGTTAGGGTTTAGGGTTTAGGTTTAGGGTTAGGGTTTAGGGTTTAGGGGTTAGGGTTAGGGTTTAGGGTTTAGGGTTTAGGGTTTAGGGTTTTGGGTTTAGGGTTTTTAGGGTTCGGGTTTCGGGTTTAGGGTTTAGGGTTTAGGGTTTAGGGTTTAGGGTTTAGGGTTTAGGGTTTAGGGTTTAGGGTTTAGGGTTTTGGGTTTAGGGTTTAGGGTTTAGGGTGGGTTGAGCTCATGGGGTACTGATAAGTCGGGATATAAGAAGGGCAGCTATGGCTTTAACCTTTATTAGGGTACCTAGAACCCTACTTCTGAGTACCCATGAACCGTCAAGTAGGGGGCAAAGTGATGGAGGGTTTAGGGTTTTTTGGGGTTTTTGGTTTGGGGGAGGGTTTGGGGTGTAGGGCTGCATGGAGCTTATGGGTAGTTCGAGTCGAGAAACTCTAGGGCCTTGGGATGTCGGCCTGGTAATCTGTAGACAAGGGTTAAGGTTTAGGGTTTAGGTTCAGGAGTTTCAAATTACTGCTGCAAAGGCATGGTAATTACAGGGGGTTGCGGGGGTGTCTGGGCTTTCAGGTTTTGCATAACCCCCCGCTCCGCAACGTCGCCCGCCCACTCGCCCACCCTGCCAACTGCCAGAAGCTACTTGGAATATCTATACCTAAAAAGGCCTGTTTTTGTTGATTTCATTTATGCCCTCAGCCCTACCTAAAAATAAACTCCGCAAAATCGGGCAGAAAGGGTTTAGGGTGCATTCCCTGGACTGCTTCAGCAGACGCCAACGGGAAACTGGGGCTGCCCACGTTCCGCGTGACCTGGGACTCTCATATAGGGTTTAGGGCTTAGGGTTTAGGGTTTAGGGTGGAGAGAGGAGGGTGAACCAAGTGTCGAGAGGTTTGGGGAGGGCTTCGGACTTCAACGGGCCCTCTGAACAATGTTCCTAAACATGATCCTGAGAATGCAAGATGTCCCAGGTTTAGCGGGCTTAGGGCTGAGGGGCCCTTTTGGTGGAGTCAAACTACTCTGCCCCCACTCGTTCGAATCCTACCAACCTGGGTAGCTATGCTGATGTACTAGAACCCCGCGCCTCCCCCCAAAAACAAAGACACACATACACACACAGCAAAAAGGTGCTTAAACCCTAAACCCTAAACCCTAAACCCTAAACCCTAAACCCTAAACCCTAAACCCTAAAACCTTTCAAAATCCCCCCTCCCCCCCCTGCTGCGCCCAGCCGCCAAGTCAGCAGAAGCGCCGAGGCTTCCAAGCCCAGCCATGGCTTGCCTCGCGCGTCTAAAGCAAAGCTGGGATTAGGGTTTAGGGTTTAGGGTTTAGGGTTTAGGGTTTGGGGTTTAGGGTTTAGGGTTTAGGGTTTGGGGTTTAGGGTTTTGGCGTTTATAGAGTTTGTGGTTCAGGGTTTGGGGTTTGGGGTTTGGGGTATAGAGTTTGGGGTTTAGGGTTTGGGGTTTAGGGTTTGGGGTTTAGGGTTTGGGGTTTAGGGTTTGGGGTTTATAGGGTTTGGGGTTTAGGGTTTGGGGTTTATAGAGTTTGTGGTTCAGGGTTTGGGGTTTGGGGTTTGGGGTTTAGGGTTTCGGGTTTATAGAGTTTGGGGTTTAGGGTTTGGGGTTTAGGGTTTGGGGTTTAGGGTTTGGGGTTCAGGGTTTGGGGTTTAGGGTTTGGGGTTTAGGGTTTGGGTTTAGGGGTTTGGGGTTTAGGGTTTGGCATTTGGGGTTTAAGGTTTTTTCGGCGGGTTTAGGCTATGGGGCTTTGGGGCTTAGGGTTTAGGCTTTGGGGCTTAGGGCTTACGCCCTAGGGTGTACTAGTTCATGGTTGGGATAATATTAAAAATGTAAATCCTCATTCCTTGCAGGGTTTAAGTACCCTTAAAAATGTAAAATGGTACCCAACTATGACAAAGTGTAGGGTTCGGGCTTAGGGTTAGGGACGATTCGCGTTCAACCCTAAACCCTAAACCCTAAACCCTAAACCCTAAACCCTAAACCCTAAACCCTAAACCCTAAACCCTAAACCCTAAACCCTAAACCCTAAGCAGGGCTTAGGGCTTCGGGTTTAGCGTTCGGACGGAGGGACTCCGGGAGCTCCCAAAAGTACCACCCAAGAGGAAGCCTTGCTAAGTTAGGGGGTTTAGGGTTTAGGGTTTAGGGTTTAGGGTTTAGGGTTTCGGGTTTAGGGCTTAGGGTTAAAAACAACCCCATGCCCCAAAGCCCCTTGAACCCTGCGCGCTACCTGCTGAAACCCAAAACCCGAAGCCCTTACTCTCTAAGCACATCCTACGTGCTGCACATCAGCGCCCAAAACAACAAACTCTAACTACTGTAACCCCCCTGAACTCATCCTACGTACTACACCCTGCAACCCAATACCCAAAACCCGAACAAAACCCTCTGAGCTCATCGTGCGTACTAGGCGCGCACTCAGATTCCAAAACCGGAACAGCAAAATCCTAAACTCATCTAAACAAGTGTCCCAAACCAGCACCTCGACGTGCAGGTTCAGCTTGTTTTCCCTAAACCCTAACCCTAAACCCTAAACCCTAAACCCTTCGATGCTTCGCAAACCAAGGCTGGCGCCGCCAGTGTTTGCTGCCCGCGCACGCGCCTGATGCCGCGCACACCGAAAAAAATTGCGCTGTTGTACCAATAAGGCTTCGGGCTGAGGGTTAAAGGGGTAATCAGTACGAAGGTCATGTGCAAAAGCAAACCCATCGTAAAAGTAAAAATATACAAGGGAACAGAGGCACTAGTACTGATATGTCCAGAGGTCACATGCAACAGCAAAAAGAGGAATAGTAAACAGTAAGGAATGTTGTAATAGCAACAGCGGAGGCACTAGCACCAATCTGCATCAGAAATGTAAGCAAAAACTTCTTCAGCTAAAGTTTAGTACCGTGGGAACCCACAGGAACCTCAGGAATCGAGCAAGTACTCAGTAGAAAATTCAGGACCCTGGCTCCTGTGTACCCCTCTCTGTACAATCGACAATCCTTTCCTCCTGGGGGTACGACTTTTTGAGGTTCCCATGCTACGTTTTGCTTAAGAACCAGATTACCCTTATAAGGAAGAGTACTTCTTATTCTTGGGGGGGGTTAGGGTTTAGGGTTAGGGTTTAGAGGGGTTCTTAAGCAAATAGTTCCCATGGGACTTCCGTCGACCAGGGCGCCCGGCTGAGGGCGGTGTTGAAGGCCGCCAGGCTCGGCCGGAGATGCCACCTCCGGTCAAGTAAGACCTCTCTTCGGGTTTAGGGTTTAGGTTCTAATTTGTTTGAAATATCCCTAATCTCTTGGGCGCAGGGGATGGGGTGATGGGTTCGGGGGATTGAAGTGTTTCGGTGTGGAGTTTGGAGGGCTTCAGGGTTCGGGGTTTGGGCTTTGGGATTGAAACGTGGTGGGGGGCTGGGGGTATCGGGTTTTGAGGGCTGGGGAGGGAGGGTTGAGGGTTTGTAGGTACCATAGCTTGAGGCATGACCTTCGGCGCAAGGCTGCCTGACCTCGGCCCAGTCCTACATCAACACTATATATCGTATCCACGTGTGGCAACCCATTGCGCCAACTCGAAACATTTCGGATCACGGCCTGAAGAAACCCTTCGAAGCATGAAACTCTGCAAGTCCACAAGCGCCTACATGTGGGTCTTTAGATACCACCTCAGGAACCCAATATATATATATATATATATATATATACCCACTGGTATTTACATTGAAAGTGAACCATATATACACTCACCAGCAACAGTAAGTACTAACATGAGCCCTACCTCAATGTAAACATCAGACTTGCAGCAAATCACAACAAATCCCCCCCCCCCCCCGCCAAGCTCTGCACATAAGCAACGAAACCCCTCAATCCCGAATCGCAGCGGGGTCCCAACACCTACTTAGAGCGACCCTGGGGTCACTCAGGGGTTCTGGAACCCTACTTCTACAGGGTATCTTTTGGGTTACTGTAGGGCTTTCGATGGAGAGTCATTAACTATCTAGCTTACCCGCGACCCTAAACCCTAAACCCGCAGGGTCCATTGAAGTACCTGCCTTTGCGCGGTTAGCAGCAATGCGAGCGCGTGACGCCAGGCTTGGCCCTGTCTGGCAGTTTGGGGTTTAAGACGTAGGGTTTAGGGTTGAAGGGTTCTGGGAGCAGCAAGGTGGCTTGAAGGAACCTTAAACCCTAAACCCTAAAAACTAAACCCTTATGTCACCTAGGGCAAACGGGTTGATTTAGTGGAGGGAACAATCAAGAAGCCTTCCTGGGGCCATGAAGACGCAGGTTGTCCCACTCAAAGTATCCCAAACTGGAGACAACTCCTACTCTGCGAAATTAAAACCTAAGCCTAAACCCTAAACCCAAATCCCGACCAACCCTAAACCCACCAAGGGCAAGCCCTCTCTTCAAGGGCGAAGGTAAGGCATTTTGCAACGTCGGCACATCCTATGAGGGCTTTCGGATTCGGGCTGTTTCAAAGGTAGGGTGCTTCCCAAGGGACTTGCAACCTTTCACAAAACCCCGGGCTCAGTCCCGCAAGGGAGCCTGTTGTGGAGCGCAAACCCCTAAACCCTAAACCCTAGACCCTAAACCCTAAACCCTAAACCCTAAACCTCTTGGCTGGTCTAGTGGTCTGAAGGCGACTCTCCTGCGGGGACCTAGTATATTCAGGCTCACCGGGCCTTTGGAGGATCCTTGTGGGGAGTAGCGATGACAAACCCGTGACCTAGACATTAATATAAAAAAATGCTACCGGAAAAAAAACTAAGCCCTATAAGCCCTAAAATTCTAGACCCTAAACCCGAAACCCGATTATCAGCCCTGAATCCGAAACCCTGAACCCGAAAGCCAATAAGCCCTAAGCCCTAAGCCCTAAACCCTCCTAAACCCTGCAAGCCCTGAATTCTAGACCCTAAACCCTATAGTCCCTATAGTGATCGGATCCTTGGCGCAAGCGCTGGCCGCGCTGGTCAGTGCCACGGTGTTGGGCCTGGCATTTGACAAGGCAGGAACAGCAAAGCCTCAACCCGTGCGCGTGAGGGAACTCTTTAATCCTACCAGGTCCCTAAACCCTAAACCCTAAACCCTAAACCCCAAACCCTAAACCCTATAAACCCTAAAAACCCTAAACCCTAAACCCTGCAGTGTGCCGAGTGTCTGCTTCAAACCAGCTCCGGAGCTCGACAGGAACTGCCTAAAAACGTCAAGGGATTCAGACTCGTACCACGAAGCCCGAAGGTTGTACCCCCCCCGAAGGTTTAGGGTTTAGGGTTTAGGGTTTAGGGTTTAGGGTTTAGGGTTTAGGGTTTAGGGTTTAGGGTCTAGGGTTTAGGGTTTAGGGTTTGCGGTTTAGGGTTTAGGGTCTTTTTTATACTACCTTAAGGATCCTTAAAAAGGGTCCCCTCCCAACCCCAGAGTACCACCTTAGGGGTCCAAGGTATAGTCCCTTGAAAAAGGCGAGTATCCGAAGCCCTGGGCCCTAAAACCCTAAGCCCTAAAGCCCTAACGCCCTATACGGGGGGCAACCGAAGGAGGACAGGGAACAAAACAGTCAACCCCAACAGAAGCCCTTAATTCCCCTGGAACAACCAACAACCAAACAACAAGACCCCAAACCAAGGGCACACTTTTTACGAAACCTTCGACCGCTTTGGTCATGGCTTGAGCCAAAGGATTACCGGGTGCATTGACCCTTCAACTTCCAATACCAACTCCTTTCTACAATACCAACTGCAGCTCCGCACTCCCCCTGTCCTAGGATTTCCTAGGACACATTGGAGGTGCAGATCTTTGGCCAAAAACCGCCATTTAGGCAGCAGCCAGCTGCTTGAAATGCACATTATGGTTTTACGTCTTCCAGGACGAACCTTCAGCTCATTGGCCGAATCCTTTACCGTTGAGGATTTCTTCACCTCGCACTTGAAAAAATTCACGTTCCAGCGGCCCGTTCCTCACCAAGGAACTCGGCATTCACCACCCAGCCGTCCTTGAGGCAATGCTCACAAAGCGTCTTAGCCCTGGGCTGTGAATATCGCAGAACATCACAGTCACTGCTTGCGTGCATACAGTTCCCACCCACTGTTGTATACAAAGTGGCACTCGCAGGAATAACCACCACTTTCTTAACCCACAGCCTTTTATACAGCTGCCGAAAGAGGCACCATGCCAACTCCCAGAGTATAATTGCTGCCACCAAATACGCAACAAGGTCTGAATTGTTGATAACCATTTCAATACCTTGAGCCAGAACCATCACCGTAGATGTGTTGGCGACCTTGCGCACCCCTTCTTCTGAGCAAAAGAAACCAGCAGTTGACACTTCTTCACCACCAGTTGCCATCCCTTGCAGAGATGCAGCCACCATCATGACCGCCATTGCAAGCGAGGCCCTCTTCAAGTCAGTCCCTTGTACCAACAGTCGGAGACCCCAAAGTGCCTTTTGCTTTGCATACACCTGTCCACTCATCAATTTGGTCAACAGGTCAGCGATCATATACTCACCGCGAAGGTGCGCGATCACCATATAACCACGGTCTACCAGAGACCTGACACCGGCTGCTCGAATTCTCAGGTGTCTTGTCCTCCAGCTTCCAGCCGGATATTGAATGATTGAGCATGTCGAAACCGAATCTGTATACAGCACTTTTTGCAGTGATTCTTCACCTGTTCCAACCAAAGCGGCAATTATAGGGGTGCACGACTGAATCATCTTTTCATTTTCACCTGCCGCAAAGCTGGCATCCGCGTAGGACTCCACCACCTGAACGCCTCGTCCATAACGCAACACCTCATTTCTTTCTTTTTCGCATGTTGCGATTGCTCCGAACGTCAGGCCTAACGTTGGAGTTGCAGCAAGGTATCGGAAAACCTCCTCAGCCTTTTTAACCACAAATCGCGGCCTTCGGGATGTCCACAAAGACAACTGGCTCGCGCAGAACGCCAAATCAGGTCGAGTTTTGATTGCCACCCAGAGGAACTCCCCTACGGCACCTTGAGCCGCTCGCAAGGAAGGAATATCTACCTCCTCTTCTTCACCTGGAGTTTCTTTCACCATTGGCAGGTTACTCCCTTTTCCAGTTTCATCGATCTGATACCCTCGTCGGTTCAGCAAATCTCTCACGAAGTCCTCCTGGTTGAGAAAGAAGCTGCCATTTCGATACCAGATTTGGACACCCAAAAACTTCAGGAATCCATCACCACAGCCTGGACCACAGAACTCGGGTTCAGAAGTTTTCCACTCCTTCCTGATCTGTTCCAAGGCTTCCCGGAGCACTGTCATAGTCCCAGCCATCAAAAAATCATCCACGTAAAGACCCATTGTCCCTACCAACTTGCTTGCACCTTCCGGCTTTTCTTGTGCCATAATAAGGAACAGACTTGGGTCTGCATTGGACCTCTGAAAGCTCATTGCTTGTCCATCCTTTGACACCCAAGACATACCTTGAAGACGTTGGTCTCGCCACTCCACCCATGCTGCAGGACTTTCGGCCAAACCGTACAAGGCCTTTCTCACAATCCACCGCTCCTCCTTTGTGCAAAGACCCAATTTCACCGCCGCCCTTGGGGGCTGCACCACCACCAGACGCCCTTCTCTTTGCGCCCTATTCATCGGCGCCGTCAGAAAAGCTTTGGAAATGTCTAAACCAGCGATGATCCACACCATATATGCTGCGTGCCTCACTTGACACCTGAATGTAGTTGAGTCTAAACCTGGAGCGTACAGCGAGTGACGACTGAGGGACCTCGGCCCTTCATATTCTGTAGCTGCCGTTGACGAAATAAAATTTCCACATGCACAGATACGGGCACGTCGCCTCCCTGTCCCTTGCTTCCGGGTAAACACCACCAGACTGGGAACGTACTCAATCACCGGTGCATTAGGCTCTTCCGCCAATTTGTCCAGCTTTTCTTGAGTTGTTGGTTCCACCACCTCCAACTCTTTCACCAAAGACGTCACCTCGTCCGACAATGATTCCCTCCACTTTTCCAGCTCTTGCATGGCTTCTTGTGTAGGGATTGTTTTTGTTTGCAGGAACTCAACCTCCTCTGCTGCCTCAAGCGCGGTATTTTCTTGTACCATTTGCTGAACTTGAGCTGCTTTGACCAAAAACTTCGAGAGCTGTTCCTCAGCCCTTTTTGCTTTAACCAGCCATTCTCTAGTCTCTGATCCTTTTTCCTCATTCGACTCATTGGCCGATCCATGGAACTCGTCCAAAATGCAACATTCCTGTTCAGCAATTAGGCGTCGAATACTCAAATGCTCCTCTAGAGCCCATTGATGCGCTTCGAACACAGCGTAGTCGACTTCCTCTGCAAGGTCGTCCAGCGAGGTTTCTTTCACGTCATTTTTAACCATTTCCTTTTTTCACCTTCTTCAGCTTGTGGTTCCGGAAGAGGAAACTTGCATTGGAGAAGATAGCACCTATCCTTGTAGCTCAAACGCTCCATAAAAACAGGTGTGTACCCTGTCAAGGATACCCTGTTCCCTTTCCAAGGCATAGGACCATGCAGTTTTCTCGGAAAGAACGACATGAAGTTCCAGTGGATATCGACCAATTTTCCAGGTAAGACTTTCTTCCCATAGGATTGCTCCACCACTTCAGCTCCTTCCTCTAAAACCTTTTCATCCTCAACCCACAGCTGACCATCTTTATAGTCACCAAAGCCACACACATAATTGCAGCAATGCTTTTCATTGTGGCTATCCCTATGCAATGACACCGGAGCATTGCACGAGATCTGAAGAGCAGAAAATTTGGCTTCAGGATTGTGGTGTCTCACGAATGATGCCAGATAACGACATAGCCATGGCCTTCTATAAGTCTCTTTTGTAATACCACACACTCCGCCATGAGTATAGTGGCCCAACACCAGAGCTCGCGTACTTGTGCACCAATTGTTAATACCACCTCTTCGATTCACCCTCTTTGGGTATACAATCCCTTCCAGAAGCTCCTCACAGTCCACGTAATCATACATAGACCTTTCATACATTGACTTGGCTTTTTGCTCTTCTTTTTCCAACTGTGTTCCATCCCCAGCAGTTTCACTTTTGCAGACCAAATAAGCATTTTCATGAGGAGAACAGCAAGTCGGCCAATACTCATCACCAGGAACATTGTCCTCAACATCTGCATTTTCTTCCAGCTCCCCCAGACCCTGCATGTCATCCTCGAAAATTTCTAAGGGCGGACTCTCCCCCCGCTTGCGAAGCAAGCGCAAGGAGCCCACATGACCACGCAGTGAAGAGGCCGGGCTTTTTCCATTTAACCGATGACGAACTGGAGGATCGCGAGGCGGAGGTAAAGGAGGACCTTCCTCATCAGCGAACCGAAGCGCCGGTTTTTTCCCCTTGAGACGATGCTCTGGAGGAGAAGGCTCCTGCTCTTCTACCACCCCTTCCAGCTCCAATTCAGGCGGTTCCTTTATATTGGAAAAAATCGTAGTGCAGGGAAATAACACCAGTTCATCCGGATCTTTTGCAGTCCCTTGAGCTTCCACCCAATAACCACCAGGTAGGTCATCGCATGGACCCAAAAGAAGCGCAGGCTGCGTACGATCGACCCATTGCCGACCTTTCTTTGTTCCATCCGGACCCAGCAACTCCCATGGACGACGTTTGACTTGAATCTGAGCACCAAAGGGAAGCAATGCTTTAGGATTTAACCCCAACTCCCTTTCAGCTTTCTGCCACCGTAACATTGACCAATGGCGAGCAGCCAGTGCCCAGTACGCCGGCCCGAGTTGAGTGCTGAGGATCTGGTGGATGGTTCTCAGGAAGGGCTCTCAAGTCCTACCTTCTGGAGTTGGCCAGAGGTGAAAAGTTTTTGTGAGCGTTATGGAATGCACGCTGCACATTTTGATCAAGGAGCATTGGGACATGCTCTGGTGAAACCTACGACTTTCCTGGTGTCTGATATGGAACTATGGGAATCGTTGGAACAAGTTCGCGTGGTTGTTCCGTGGTCAGCAACATTCGCTTCTACCCTGGAAGAGCGTATTGGACAATCCTCCATATGGGCGCGATGGGCGTTTGGATTGGTTAAAAGAATACGTCACAGGTTGGCACAATGGTTGCATGAGAGCGATGCTGAACGGGAAGCTATGGTGTTAAAAAAGGAAGAACGAGAAGGGACGTTACGGAGGTTAACAGCTGAGGAGCGAGCTTTCCGTGACCATTGCCTAAGGGGGCATATTCCTTTCAGACGTGATTGTCAAATCTGTGTGTCTGCCGCTGGAAAGGAGCGTCGCCATTTGAGGCGGAAGCATGGGGATGCTTACACTTTATCATTGGACTTAGCGGGTCCATACAAGTGTTCAAAGGATGCTCACCAGCAGAAGCCACGACACGCTGTTATTGGTGTGTATCAATTTCCAATGTTGGATCCCAATGTGGGTCGCCCTCCAGAAAAGGAGGAAGATGCGGATGAGGTGGAAGATCAGGTGGCAGATGATGGTACTGGTGTTGGAGGTGGAACCTGCGCCAGTTCTGGAAGCGGAGGTGTTGAAAATTCAAGCTTCTGAGAAATCCTGGAAGGAACTGAAGGACCACTTGACCCAACCTGTCCGTATGATCAACTTCGTTATGGTGGAGCCGATTGTGGATAAACAGCAAACAACTGTTTTGTCGGCAGTTCAAAGGATGATGGTGCGCTTGCAGAGACATGGGTATCCGGTGTTGAGAATCCACTCAGATCGAGCGGGGGAGTTTGTCAATGCACGCTTCCGCTCCTTTTGTGAAACTCGTCTGATATATAGGACCACTGGTGATCCTGGAGTCCCGCAAACAAATGGGCGCGCTGAAGCATGTGTGGGTTTATTCAAACGTGGTGTCAGGTCGCTCTTAAAGGAGGCGCAAGACCGTTTTGCCATTCTGAGAGAAATCTTTCTCTATGAGTTCAGGGTCCCCAGGGCTTTCCATGCCAAAGAAGACAGAACTTCCATTGATGACTTCAGCAGTTCCACACCTTGAATGCACCGCCACGTCATATAGGAAAAGCATCTTCAGAAGTAAAACACCATCCTTTTGAGCTAATTCTTGATGTGGCCAAGGAAGACTTTTTACTCCCAACCGTTCAGGCCCACAGCGTCGGCGTAATACAGGTGGACCACCGTCTTCACCTCTCAACCTTGACACTGTCCTGCATGGAGGTCCTCCAACCACAGCAACCACCTTTCCTTCAGCCGCCAGATGCAGAAGATACTTCCAGACGCTCGAATTATGTAGGTCACCGCCTTTTGTCAAATCCAGCTCCAGTGCCTCCACATCCCGACTGGGAAAATGCCATTTTTGTTTTCCTGAAAATAGGTGTACCACCACCCTTTTTGCTCGTGCCAGCCGTCTCCTTTTATGACGGTTGAAAGGCAACGCCGCAATATCTCCACGTGGCAACAGCTCCATCAGCATATTTTCTGGTATATCCCCATAATACCACCGAAGAAATCTCCAGCATGCCTGGACGAACTCCTCCTCATTCGCTGACGCTGTCCGTGCTGCGCTTTGCAACGACGTTTTACAGCCACCTCGTTGTCCGTATTCGGACACCCTTGAACCATACGTGCCACCTTCAAAGCTTGCTTTGGTGAGCACCAATCCATTTCATCAATGATCTGAAGCGCCACCTCCTTTTCCAAACAATGGCACCCATTCAGATCACGAACGCGAAGTTCCCCCAGAACAGGATGTGAGGCTGTGCACTTGCCACCACGCCACTGAACTCTGAGACCAACCAAGGCGCTCGCTTTGCCAATTGTCACTAGTGGATCTACCATTTCAGGAGTTACCAGGGTCCCACCTGGGGTAATACACATCTCCCGAGATCCAACAGCTAAAGACACCAACACCTTTTGCTGCGGAAGCTGTTCACCAGAACGAAGTGATCTGAGAGGATGTGATGCTCCCGAGTCCAACATGCCCATTCCCGAACACTCATTGGTGTCAGAAACCCTGGCCACATGTAGAACGCATACTCCTCGGCCTTCTCCCTGCTTCGGCAACAACGTGGCATCCGACGAACCGACTCCACAGTCCGCCCTTCCATTCCTCCATTGAGAATGGGACCAAGACACACGCTGCCTTTCAGCATGCAAAACCATTTTTTCAGCTGTTTTGTAATCCATAACCAAACAGCCATGTTCAAACCACAAGAGCTGGTCCAGCGAAGATTTTGCACTCACGTGACACATCCCATTGATCACGGTGAGGTTCGCCCCAAACTCCAAAATCAACCAGAGAGGGATAATCAAGGGCCCATTGTCTTCCCTAATCAACGTCCCTTTCTCTGTAATCCTCATTGTCACACCACCAAGCGCGCTTTGCACCATAACAGTAGTGTCTGGTAAACATACCCATGGAAAAAGCGTCCGCACAAGATGCGTAGCAGCTGTATCCACCAACGCCACTCTCCCTTCCTGCTGAAGCAGCCCAGAGCCACATAACATTCGAATACTGGGATCCCTTGATGCCGACTGTTCTGATGACAGCTTCATAGATTTCAGCACTTCTAACGCTTCAACAAGGACCTGATTGGCCGTTGATGGCGATGAGGGACTTGCAGAACCTTTATCCAATCCCACATTAGCCGTCTCATCTCCCCCTTCAGCTACCTCTGCCTTTTTGGCATTTTCCCCATTTCGCACCTTTGCCGCCCTTTCCCCCTTTGGGAGAATTCCCTTTAGATCTACTCCTCTCAGGATTTGAGTCCACATTGGAACTTGCACCATCCTTATATGGACATTGCGGCTGCAGATGGCCAACGGCCCCACACTCAAAACATCTTCCTCGCTCAAGGGAGTCTTTGTCATGGCGAAATTTGCAGCGGGATCCGAACTTGCAACCTGCATCGGTCTTCCCATATATCCAACAGAAAGGACGTTCACCATCTCCGCTGTACCTTTTTCCTTTCCCTTTGCCTATGTCACCCTCCTCTGTCTCGTCACCAGTCCCCTTTTGGGCCTTGTTTAACCTGGCCTTTTCTTGGCGTCCGAGTCCTGCTTCACCTCTTGTTCACCAGCACTATGCAATAGCAGTTCAAACTCTGCCTGTAACATTTCAGCTAGTTTTGTCGCAGTTTCAGAGGTCGGCGAGTAGTCCACCCCCAATTTCTCCCGAAAGGATGCCACTCTGAAATGAACCGTAGGGTGTTTCGCCAGCAACGCGGATGACAAACCATCCAATCCCTTGATAAGCAAGGTAGCGTCCGGCTCGGCCGCTCTCAACTCCCTCAATCGGGAACGCCATTGCGCCCATTGACGCACTCCCTTTATGGCCTCTGAGATCGAGGTTGCTGGAGATGGTTGCACCAAGAAGTTCAACATTGTGCTGCGCTCATTTGCTCCACCTGGTTGGTAGACCGTCAGCAATTTGTAAAATATCGTCACTGACCCCAACATTCGAGTGGAAACGATCTCGGTCTTCAATCTCTCCGGGATCGCCTGTAACAGCAAAGACACCGCTCTCTGCTCCAACAAAACATGCACAGTTTGAACCACTTTGAGCCCTTCCAGCTCAGCCTTGATGCCCAACCTTTCCAGCGGAGAAACACTCAACCATTTGGCATACGCCTGATACGCCTTTGAGTAGACGCATTGCCACCACACTCTTCCTGTATCTGTCAGCGAAGACAACATTGGTTCGATCATTGCGATCCAATCACCCAGTGCCGTCGGATTGCTTGGTGTGTAGTCTGCCAAAGTTGGAAGGCTCATCACATGCTTCCCGAGAGCCTCCGGACGTTCGGTTCCAGAACTATCACCAGTGATTGGCATACCACGAGGCACCACTGCTCCAGGAGGTAAACTGACCCTACCACCAGGCCCTTGAGGTAGTCCATGTCCTATACCAGGCGTAACAGCTGTGAGCGGAACCTTTTCTAATTCCAACTTCCCAGCGACCATTTTCCACCGATACGGAACATCATCCACCATTGTATAGCCACCCGATCCTGCTGAATTCTCTTGCGTTGCAGTTTCCCGAGCTGAAACAAAACCGGGCTGGTTCCCCACAGGTGCGGCAGAACCATCAACACCTGACGGCACGGAAGTAATCGGAACATGTGTTAAACCAGGTGGTCCACTTGCATATCCACCACTTGCAGGACCTCCCGTGGGGTAATTCAATGGAGGCAATCTGGAGGGTTTCTTCCCTTCAGCTACATGCATCATTGGCACTTCTTTTTCATCCTCCACTTGAACATTCCCCTTCCTGGACCCAGGCAAGGATTGAAGATCACAACCCTTTGGCAGGTCGTAGCCCTCAATAGGCAGCCATGTCCCATCAGGTAACACAGTCCAAAAACCACCCATACCATCCGTGTAGAAAACTTGTCCTGGCAGGTACTGCTTCTCTGGAGTCATTCCTAGAGGATATGCCGTGTTTGCGTCCACCACTCCAGAGCTCCGTGCCCTTGAAGCTGACCCAGATGCAGCAGCGGTATAGCTTTTTTCCTCCACCCGATGCAACCTGTTCCCCAGCTCCTTTGTCTGCACAAGCAACTCTTTCAGCGCACGCTTCACCACCGCCATATCTTCGGTTTGCTCTTCACCACTAACATCAGGAATGAGTTCTTCGTCGGCTTGCACTCCACCAATAGTACCTCGTTCCATTTGGCCCATTAAGCCTGACGATGGTCTCTCAACAGGTGCAGGTTCCTGACCCAAAAGATCTTGCAGCGAAGGTGGCCTCCTCGTACCTTCACCACTTCTATCCCCTCCGCTCGCGGGAAGACTTGCCGGCCTTGATTGCCTAAGTCTCATTTCTTCTTGAGCCCGCTCGCTCCAGAAAGGATTTGCTGCTTGAACCGGAACCACTTCGTTTTCCACCTGAGGCGTTGGCTGTATCATTGCAACCTCCCTACCATCTGTCAGCGCTTGTACCATTTGTTGTCGATCTTCACCCACATCACCACGATTTCCTTCGGCTTCATTGGCCGTTGGCGACAGTCCAGGCTCAGAGCGACGCCGCATCATGTCCATGGCGTTAAACAAACGAAAAATCTTTACCTATTCCGCAGGAAGCCTAATTTGGGCTCATAACCTACGGGGGGCAACCGAAGGAGGACAGGGAACAAAACAGTCAACCCCAACAGAAACCCTTGATTCCCCTGGAACAACCAACAACCAAACAACAAGACCCCAAACCAAGGGCACACTTTTTACGAAACCTTCGACCGCTTTGGTCATGGCTTGAGCCATAAGATTACCGGGTTCATTGACCCTTCAACTTCCAATACCAACTCCTTTCTACAATACCAACTGCAGCTCCGCACCCTAAACCCTAAACCCTACACCCTACACCCTAAACCCTAAACCCTAAACCCTAAACCCTAAACCCTAAACCCTAAACCCTAAACCCTAAACCCTAAACCCTACAAGCACTAAACCCAAAAACCCTACAAGCCCTAAACCCTAAAACCCTACAAGCCCTGAACCCTAAACCCTAAACCCTACAAGCACTAAACCCTAGAACCCTACAAGCCCTGAACCCGAACACTTCATCGTGCTGCTGTCCTTGGAAGCATGGACCGCTGGCGGCCGCCCCTCTCGCGGCCCATCCTTCCACAAGCACATGGAGAGCCGGTGGGTTTAGGGTATAGGGTTTAGGGTTTAGGGATAGCTCAACCCTCATGGGGCCTGAAGCCTTTCCGTAGGCCTTGACGGCATGTCAGTGACATGTCGACTGGGACGCACTGGGTCCAGGCCGCCGAGATTAACCCGGTACCTTTGGAAAATGGCTACTTAACCCTAAACCCGAAGTTAAAGGGTGAGTAAAATCAAATTGAATACAATTCCCTCCGGAAAACCCATCAAAAAAAAACTTTTTTCCAATCAAAAAAAAACTTTTCCCGACCAATCTAAAAAAAACTTTCCAAAGATCAAGAAAAAACTTTTTTCCAATCAAAAAAAAACTTTCTTTGGGTATTTATAAGAGATCTAGAATGAATTTATTCGAGAAGCGGGAATCAAAAAAAAACTTTTTCTTAATCAAAAAAATCCTTGGTAGTCTACAAGAGGTTTTGCCTCTCTTGGACGATACCGCATTCGACGCAAAGATATGTATAGTTTAGTGTGCATGTGTGTACATATATATATATATGTGTATATATGTCTTGGGCGGCAAAACAGACACTCCTTTCTGCACGGCTTAAAAAAAGCGGGGGGGTTGGGGGGGGCGCA
>CAJNDS010000213.1:123211-158211 GCA_905221605.1 Symbiodinium natans
TGAAGCACGCTTGGTGCGGCTTAAAAGAAGCGTGGGGGGTTCACGCTCTGCACGGCTCAAAAAAAGAGGCGGGGGGGTTTGGGGGGGCGCAGCCCCCCCCCCCCCACTTGCAAACACAATGTTTTTTTCAACTAGTTGCTTGGGCTTTGAAGCACGCTTGGTTAGGGTTTAGGGTTTAGGGTTTAGGGTTTAGGGTTTAGGGTTTAGGGTTTAGGGTTTAGGGTTTAGGGTTTAGGGTTTAGGGTTTAGGGTTTAGGGTTTAGGTTTTCGGGTTTAGGGTTTAGGGTTTAGGGTTTAGGGTTTAGGGTTTAGGGTTTAGGGTTTAGGGTTTAGGGTTTAGGGTTTAGGGTTTAGGGTTTAGGGTTTAGGGTTTAGGGTTTAGGGTTTAGGGTTTTGGGTTTAGGGTTTAGGGTTTAGGGTTTAGGGTTTATTTAGGGTTTAGGGTTTAAGGTTTAGGGTTTAGGGTTTAGGGTTCAGGGTTCAGGGTTCAGGGTTCAGGGTTAAGGTTTAGGGTTTAGGGTTTAGGGTTTAGGGTTTAGGGTTTAGGCTTCCTTCCTTCCTTCTTTCCTTCCTTCCCTCCTTCCTTCCTTTCTGCCTTCCTTCCTTTGGTCCTTCTTCCTTCCTTCCTTCCTTTCTTCCTGTCTTTCTTTCCTTCTTTCCTTCTAAAACCTACAAGAAATAACGCTTTCCTATGAAAATACAGAGGGAATTACGGCTTTTCGTACGAAAAACCACGAAAATGCATCAAATCCTTTAAAAAATATAGAGGGAATGGTGGTTTTCTTAAGACAAACCAAGAAAATCGACAAAAAAACCAAAAATAGGCCCTCCCCTCAAAACGCTTGGAAACTTTACGGGAGTTTAGGGGCCTCGAGAAACTTAGAAACTTTAGGTGAGTTTAAGGGCCTCAGATTGCTCAGAGACGTTAAGGGAGTTTAGGGGCCTCAAGAAACCGAGAAACTTTAAGAGGGTTCAGGGGCGTGAAAACACTTCGAGACTTTAAGGGAGTTTAGGGGCCTCAAAACGCTTAGAGACTAGGGGCATCAGGGAACTTAGAAGCTTTACGTGAGTTTATGGGCCTCAAAACACTTATTAGAGACTTCAAGGACGTTTAGGGGCCTCAAAACGCCTAGAGACTTCAATGAAGTTTAGGAGCTTCAAGAAACTTAGCAACTTTAAGTTAGTTAAGGGGCCTCAGATTGCTTCCTTCCTTCCTTCCTTCCTTCCTCCCTTCCTTCCTTCCTTCCTTCCTGCCCTCCCTCCTTCCTTCCTTCCTTCCTTCCTTCCTTCCTTCCTTCTTGCCCTCCCTCCCCCTTCCGTCCCTCCCTTCCTCCTCCCTTCCCTCTTGTCCTCCTATCTGAAAAAGGAAAGTTTTTTTTTGATTGGAGAAAAGTTTTTTTTTGATTGGAAAAAAGTTTTTTCTTGATTGGAAAAAAGTTTTTTTTTGATTGGCATCCCCAATTCCCTGGGTTGCATTGGGTTACTCTAGCTAAGCCTTGAACCCCTGAACCCTGGAACCCTCACGCAGTACTAGCACTTGTCGTTGTGTGACTATGAACATGTTGATGCGATTTTCTGACCCTAAACCCTAAACCCTACACCCTAAACCCTAAACCCTAAACCCTGAGCTCCCGAAACATTGGCTGTGATCCTTAGCTCCCAGCATCCGCATGACCAGGCCAACAGCTCGCTCCCAGCAGCTAGCTCGGTCGTACCTCAACGCTGTTTGGGGTTAGGGACTTGGGTTTGGGGATTCGGGTTTAGGGTTTGGGGTTTAGGGTTTCGGGATTGAGGTTTAGGGTTTAGGGTTTAGGGATTGGGGTTTGGGGTGAGGGATTGGGGTTGAGGGTGTAGGGCTTAGGGCTACTTAGGAGTTGGGGGCCTACTGCACTGAAGGTCTAGGAGCCCCGCGACCGGCACCTTCAGTCCATGACAGATACCCCTTTTGGGGGGGATCCGGCATAAGGAATGTTCGGTGTAGATAAGGGGCACACCTCTTTTGCGCAAGCAGTCAAACCCTAAACCCTAAACCCTAAACCCTAAACCCTAAACCCTAAACCCTAAACCCTAAACCCCGAGTCGCACCTGGGATGGTGGGCGCACGCCTTGATGAGAGCACCCCAAACGACGATGTTGGCTTGGAGACGCAGGCGCCTCATGAAAGGAAGGGGGCTTTAGGGTTTAGGGTTTAGGGTTTAGGGTTTAGGTTTTAGGGTTTAGTTTAGGGTTTAGGGTTTGGGGGGTTAACTGGGGTAGGTCTTGGGGCCCTACATACTTGCTTGTTTTTTGAATGGTTTTGTAAGGATTATGTAGGCCCCCAAACTTACACCACAAGGCAGAAGTGGATTGAGAAAGAGCGCATCGCAGGGCGAAGGAGGAGAAAATGCAAGGACCATCGGGGTTGAGGGTTTAAGAGTTCAAGGGTTTAGGGTTTAAGGCTAGGGGTTTAGGGTTTCGGGTTTCAGCTGCAAGTGATCAAGGTCAGATCACGCGCAGTCAGGGCGTCTTTTCCAAGCTGGGAGGAGGGGAGGCTTGAATGGAATCCTTCCTCCACTTCCCCTTAAGAACCTAAAATAAAGACAATGCTTTTAATATCCTCTTGGGTTCTATATAAACAAAATTAAAGAAATAATTTCCAAGGGGGGATATAGTCCCTAAACCCTAAACCCTAAACCCTAAACCGTAAACCGTAAACCCTAAACCCTAAACCCTAAACCCTAAACCCTAAACCCTAAACCCTAAACCCTAAACCCTAAACCCTGCGGAATGGGAGCGCGAGCCTGTCGCCAGCATCGGACAAAGTTGGTTCTAGGGATCGCTTGTGCCCCAGAAGCGTCCTCCGCACCCAAAGAAATTTACAGACCTAAAGCCGCATAAGCCATGAACCCTGGATCCTAAACTACGAACTGTTTAGGAACCCCCACAAAAGGTAAAATATTCTTCCTTATAAGGGTAATTTAGGGGCTAACTTTATATTTTTGGGAGGTTCTTCAGCAAATGGTAGTAAACATTCCTAAACCCAATGCTTCACGCCTGTGCAAGATCCTGGTGGGAGAGAGGGACAACCCTACACCCTAGAGAAAGTCTCCTCAAAAGCCTTCAAAGCCTACCTACCCTCCTCAAAAACGCCAAACCCTAAACCTCAAACCCGTTAACTTAGCTTTGGAGTAGACCCGGGAAAAAAAGTATATACTTTTTAGGTATAAGTAGCTATCATAGGAACCCAGAACCAAAAAAGTATTAAAGTATAGTACTCCAAGACTCAGTTAATGGAATCTTGCGGGAAGTTCTCCAAATTCGGGTCCCTAGAAGGATTCCCACTTGAAGGTTCCTGGGTAATCCCTTCCCCCTAATATTAAACGGGGGGTCCCCCCCCCCCCCTTTAAAAATTCGAAAAGTATTTTTATTATTAGGGGGTATTTTTATCGAAATGTCGCCAAATTAGACTTCAGGGTTACTCAAGTAATGAAGTACTTCATTGTGCTGTACAGAGAGACAGGAGACAGAGAGAAGGGGAGAGCTCAACTTTCGCAGCACAGCGAGGCTCAGACAGAGCTACGGAGACAGACACACACACACACACACACTCACTCACTCACTCAGTCACTCTGTCTCTCACTCGCACACACACACGCACACTCACTGTTTCACCCACTCAGACCACTGAGACAGACAGAAGACTGCAACACAGGTAGACCCTAAACCCTCCTTGGCTTCAGGGTTTCAGGAGCCCTGAACCCCCCCCCTAATTCGGAATAGGTTTTAAAAGGCGGGCTCGGTTTCGGGAGGTTTTTCCGGAAAGTATTTTTATTATTAGGGGGGTATTTAATAAAAGGGGGAAGGGATTACTTCTAAGTAGGGTATATAAGTACCCGAAGCAGGGCTACAACCAAAGTTTCCCAACTTATAACCTTAATTACTTCTATAAGTACCCTAAGTATAGTTGCCCAACCCTAAACCCTAAACCCTAAACCCTAAACCCTAAACCCTAAACCCTAAACCTTAAACCCTAAACTGACCCGTCCAAGTCAGGGCTGGCCTAGTGCGCAATAGTTGGGGTGGGTTTCCGAAATTCGGGGCACCTTCTGGGGGTCCTTACTATAAGGGAATTCGACTGTTGGGGTCTAAACCCTAAACTCTAAACCTTAAACCCGAAACCCTAAACCCTGCACCCTAAACCCCAAAACCCTAAACCCCAAACCCTAAACCCTAAACCGTACTATTTAGCTATCTATTTTTGGGTCCCCAATTTTCGTAAACTCCCAAAGAAGCATGCAGGCCTCATGCTGCGCATAAGCTGAGAAGCCGCCTCAAGCTGATGGTGACGCTGCGTGTAAGGGCTGAAGGGCCCTAAACCCCAAGCCCTAAACCCTAGCCCTAAACCCTAAACCCTAACCCCTAAACCCTAAACCCTAAACCCTAAAACCCTTAAACCCTAAACCCTAAACCCTAAAACCCTAAACCCTAAACCCTAAACCTAGCCCTAAACCCTAAACCCTAAACCCTAAGCCCTCGACCCTAAAACCCCTAAACCCTAAATTGAGGATTTCAAAGGCTTAGTGAGCTGGCAATACCTGGGGGACCTTTCCCAACATTCCGGGCACTTCACACACGCAAAGTGAGTTTCCCTTCTAGACCACCCCCCCCCCCCCACACCCACGACAGCAACCCTAAACCCTAAACCCTAAACCCTAAACCCTTTCGAAAGTCAACAAGCCGTCCTGACCACACCTGCGGATGCCGGAGGATGAAGGGATGTAAAAGAGATGTGGAAGCTCGAGCCCTAAACCCTAAACCCTAAACCCTAAACCCTAAACCCTAAACCCTAAACCCTAAACCCTAAACCCTAAACCTGCAAAATTTTTATTTCTTAATGTTTTGGGATTCTCTGGGTGGGTGGGTTTTTTTCCGTTGCCTACACACACTGCTGGCCTAGTAAATGCTCGAACTTGAGATGCTAAACCCTAAACCCTAAACCCTAAACCCTAAACCCTAAACCCTAAACCCTAAACCCTAAACCCTAAACCCTAAACCCTAAACCCTATGTGCGTTCGGAGGCTGGGGAGGGGGTTTCAACAGGAACTTGGCATGGTCTGGGCCCTGCCGTGGGCAGCGCGGCTTCGCACGGCAGAAGCCAAGATGGGGTTTAGGGTTTAGGGTTTAGGGTTTAGGGTTTAGGGTTTAGGGAAACCCTAAACCCGAAACCCCCTAAAGCCCTAAAGCCCTAAAACCTAAACCCGAAGCCCCTAAACCCCTAAACCCGAGACCCCTAAAATCCTAAATCCTAAATCCGAACCCCTAAACCCTAAACCCTATACCCTAAACCCTAAACCCGAAACCCTACTCACCGACCCAAGAAGCCTGAACCCACAAGAGGCCTCCCAGCGAGAACTCCGCCCACATGCATCCACCTCACACCAAGGGTTTAGGGTTTAGGGTTTAGGGTTTAGGGTTTAGGGTTTAGGGTTTAGGGTTTAGGGTTTAGGGACATGCATCCACCTCACACCAACACAGACACCAGGAGTTGGGTTCAGCTATGACTATAGGCTAAGAAGGAAGTTTTGGGCTTAGGGTTTGGGTTTGGAGTTTCGGGCTTGGTTTTTTTTTAAGGGTTTTTGGCTCAAGGTTTGGGGTGATAACAGAATCGGTGACCCCCCGCCCGCTTCATGAACTCCAAAAACACGCTAACCCTGATTCTCATGCCGGAAACCCCCCATAAGTACCCGTGAACCTAAAGCCTAAACCAAGAAAGGGAGTTGAAAACTCGAAGCCCTAAACCGCCTAAACCTTCAACCCTAAACTCAAAGCCCAAACCCTCAATATGAAGGCTTCCGAAAATGGGGGTACCCTCTTTTTGGGGGTTCCTCTACCAAGGAGTACAGTACCCTTTTTAGAGGGTGTACTAGGGGGACTCTATTCTGAGAGAATTTCCATATGGGGGTTTCCGAAAATTTGCTGTACCTTATTGGGGTCCTTCTACCCTAGACCCGAAACCCTAACCCTAAACCCTACTAGCTGGGGTCTACTCTACTATTTGCTTAAGAATCCCAAAAAAAAAAAGAACAATACGCCTCCTTAAGGGCAATATAGGGATTGTTTTTGGGGGCTTCTTAAGCAAATGGTAGATATTATTTGCGGTCTAAACCCTAAACCCTAAACCCTAAACCCTAAACCGTACGCCCTAGAAGCTCGAACCATGACGAGGCGGCAACTGCCGAGCTCCAGGTGATCACGTCGGGCGAGACCCAGGGCGCCTGCGCGATTTAGAGTTGTAGGGTTGTAGGGTTTGGGGTTGTAGGGTTTAGGGTTAGGGTTCAGGGTTCAGAGTTTAGGGCTTTGGGTTTTCCGGGTCAGGGTTTAGAGGGCGTGCGCGCGTGTGTGCGTGTGTTATGTGTGCCTCTTACGTGAAGAGAGTACTCGCCTTTCTGCGAGTGGCCCTAGAAGCATTCTTCAGTCCTCAAGCGCGGGATCCTAGTGGGGCTGCGCGAGAACAAACGAAGATGTGCATAGGCCATGCCAAACACGCGCAGGTCAGAGCGTCAGCCTGAAATTCCAAAGCCCCTGCTAACCTCAAAACCCTAAACCCTAAGACCTCAAAACCCTAAACCCCTCAAACCTCAAAACACTTAATTGATTTAGGAGCTCTTCCACCTTCTATAAGCCTTAGACGGGGTGCCTTAGACGGGGGTTATAAGGGCGCCACGGAATCGAAGGTCGTAGAAGGCCACCGGAAACGGGCTTAGACGAAATCCGAAACCCGAAAACCCTACAACTTGAACCCTAAACCCTAAACCCTAAACCCCAAACCCTAAACCCTAAACCCTACACCCTAAACCCTAAACCCTATGTGCTTTCTTGAACCTAACACTCTCTGAGAATTTGAATGCCCCTAAAGCCGAGAAAGATGCTCAAGGGTCTAAGCCCTGCCCTAAGCCCTAAACCCTAAACCCAGAAAAGACCTTAACCCTGAACCCTGAACCCTGAACCCTAAACCCTAAACCCTATACCCTAAACCTTCCTGCCTGACACATGGCCTGAACTGTCTGGAGGGCTGAGGCCCACTTGGCAGCCTGGGGAGGTTTCTGAGGGGGCAGCTTGGATTTCAGGAGTTGTGGCCTAGGGTCCTAAACCCTAAACCCTAAACTCTAAACCCTAAACCCGAAACTCTAATCCCGAAACCCAGGAGGGAATAGGGATTAGGGTTTAGGGGTTAGCATTTAGGAAGTCCCCTAATCCCTAAACCCTTAGGGGAAAGGAAGTCTCGGGTTCAGGGCCTGGTGTTCTTGTTTTGGTTGAAATCTTCGGCCCCCTTCAAGCCGGGTTTAGGGTTTAGGGTTCAGGGTCTAGGGGCCTGAGACAACTCTACACCCTTATGCCCACGTAAACGGCCAAACATCAAACTTGCCATCAAAGACACAGACAAGCTTCTGCCCGCATCATCATCCAAAAGGACCATTCTACTCAAACCAATTCTAATGACCCTACAAACTCCGAGTGGCTTGCGCTGCCATACACGCTGAGGAGCCTCTCGGCGACTTGACAGGACGCGGTCTAGGGCATGTAGGGGTTCTAGCCTAAACCCTGTAACCCCAAACCCTAAACCTAACCCTTCAGACGATAGAGTCTAGGCTTTAGATTTGTGGTTTGACCTTCTTGGTACTAAATTTCTTCAATGATAAACGCACTACTTCTTTAGGGGAAGTTTCAGGGGACCTTCATATCATCCCTTACCCTCTTTACAGGGGTCTGATGTATTGGCCCTGGGGCTGCCTAGGGCATATAAGGGGTATTTAAGGTGTCCCTTTAGGGTTTAGGGTTTAGGGTTTAGGGTTTAGGGTTTAGGGTTTAGATGTAACTGCCCTTCCAACCTATCGCATGAAGCTGAAGTGCCTAAGTGGCCCAAGGGCCTAAGGGCCTGTCTCATCGACAAACTGGGACTAGGAAGCGCCACCAAGCATCAGATTCTCTGGAAGTCAAGCTTAGGGCCTCGCTAATGTTTCTGTTGGGCATGTTCTGGGCCAAAGAGCTTTTCTCCTCGAATGATGTCCGGCACTTTGTCCATCTTTCAGGTTTGGGCTTTGGGGTTTAGGGTTTGGGGTTTAGGGTTTAGGGTTTAGGGTTTGTAAGCTCGCACTACTTGGAGGTTCATGGATACTGAGAAGTAGGGCTACAAGTAGGGCAACCATACCTGCTACCTTGCTGAAGGTCCCTAGAACCCTAAACCCTAACCCCTAAGCCCTACAACCCTAAACCCTACCCAAAGGCTCGAGCGCCCCCCCCCCCCCCCCCCCCCACAAAGTTGAGAGGGGCTATAGACCATAAAGAATGCACCCCTAAACCATGCACCCTAAACCCTAAACCCTAAACCCTAAACCCTAAACCCTAAACCCTAAACCCTAAACCCTAAACCCTAAACCCTAAACCCTAAACCCTAAACCCTAAACCCTAAACCCTAAACCCTAAACCCTAAACCGTAACCCTAAACCCTAAACCCTAAACCCTAAACCCTAAACCCTAAACCCTAAACCCTAAACCCTAAACCCTAAACCCTAAACCCTAAACCCTACCCCCTAAACCCTAAACCCAAAACATTAGCTCAGCCCATCTTCAAGCTGGGATGTTGCGGTCTCGGGCTCCAGGGGCTCCCTTCAGGGCTTAGGCCTTAGGGCTTAGGGTTTAGGGTTTTAGGGTTTTAGGGTTGTAGGGTTTTAGGGTTTTAGGGTTTTAGGGTTTTAGGGTTTTAGGGTTTAGGGTTTAGGGTTTTAGGGTTTAGGGTTTTAGGGTTTAGGGTTTAGGGTCTTAGGGTTTTAGGGTTTTAGGGTTGTAGGGTTGTAGGGTCTTAGGGTCTTAGGGTTTTAGGGTTTTAGGGTTTTAGGGTTTTAGGGTTTTAGGGTTTTAGGGTTTTCGGGTTTTAGGGTCTTAGGGTCTTAGGGTTTTAGGGTTTTAGGGTTTTGGGGTTTTAGGGTCTTAGGGTCTTAGGGTTTTAGGGTTTTAGGGTTTTGGGGTTTTAGGGTTTTAGGGTTTAGGGCTTTAGGGTTTTAGGGTTTTAGGGTTTTAGGGTTTTAGGGTTTTAGGGTTTTAGGGTTGTAGGGTTTTAGGGTTTAGGGTTTAGGGTTTAGGGTTTAGGGTTTTAGGGTTTTAGGGTTTTAGGGTTTAGGGTTTTAGGGTTTTAGGGTTTTAGGGTTGTAGGGTTTTAGGGTTGTAGGGTTTTAGGGTTTAGGGTTTAGGGTTTAGGGTTTTAGGGTTTTAGGGTTTAGGGTTTTAGGGTTTTAGGGTTTTAGGGTTTAGGGTTTTTCGGGCTTATAGAGTTTATAGGGTTCCTAGGCTTTCATGCTGCTTATCTTCGGGTTAGCATGGGGCCTTGAAAGGTGACCCCTTATGTGCCCGATAGAACCCAAGAGTCCATATTTCAGAACCCTTTCAAGAAGGAAGTGACCATACTAAGGGACCCTAACCCTAAACCCTAAACCCTGAACCCTAAACCCTAAACCCTAAACCCTGAAGTTCGGCCCAGCTGGGGCCCCAGGCGCGTTGAAGCTGCCCTTGTCGGGCTGCACGGCGTCGCTGGCCATCAGCCTGGTTGAAGGGTTGAGGGTTTAGGACCCTAAACCTTAAACCCTAAACCTTAAACCCCTAACCCCTAAACCCCTAAACCCCTAAACCCTAAACCCCTAAACCCTAAACCCTAAACCCTAAACCCTAAACCCTAAACCCTAAGTAGGGCTTAGGGTTTAGGGCTTCGGGAGGAGTCGGGTACCCTAAAAGCCCTTCACTTCAGGGAACTCCCCGGCTGCTGCATATGCTTCAGCGAGCAGGGTTTAGGGTTTAGGGTTTAGGGTTTAGGGTTTAGGGTTTAGGGTTTAGGGTTTAGGGTTTAGGGTTTAGGGTTTAGGGTTTAGGGTTTAGGGTTTAGGGTTTAGGCCTGCTTGCCCTCAACCCGAAGATACTTGGGAGGCATGGTACATGCACTACTTGGAGGTTCATGGTACGTATTAACCAAGCAGAACTGTGCCTATAACCCACTTAGAAGCCCCTTAAGTGCCCTAATATGGTTATAAGTACAGTTAGAATTGGTTGATAAGTAACATGAACCTCAAAGTACAT
Organism: Symbiodinium natans; assembly: GCA_905221605.1. Lineage (NCBI taxonomy): Eukaryota > Dinophyceae > Suessiales > Symbiodiniaceae > Symbiodinium > Symbiodinium natans. The sequence continues at coordinate 133,316 of CAJNDS010000213.1, forward strand.
GTGTGTAAAGGCACAGCAGCATCCTGGCAAGTGGCATTACAAAGCGCGCTGCACGTGACGAAAGGAACAACACTGAATGTCAAATCCCAGGGTTAGGGCTTAGGGTTTAGGGTGTAGGGTGTAGGGTGTAGGGTTTAGGGTTTAGGGTTTAGGGTTTAGGGTTTAGGGTTTAGGGTTTAGGGTTTAGGGTTTCGGGCTTAGGGCTTAGGGTTTAGGGTTTAGGGCATGTTTGAGGCAAACAGTCAGCTGTCGACTCAGAACCGAGAAGATTCGGCTGCTGGTAGATAACGTGCCCAGCAGAACTTTGCCGGCGATGTCTTCCTTTTTTGGGAGGGTCTAACCCCAAATCCGTTTAAACCCTAAGCCCTACGCCCAAAAATCCCAAAATCCCAAAACCCCAAAACCCCAAAACCCAAAACCCGAAACATCCAGGCAACCCATTTCGTGGTCTGCGGGTCGGAGATTCGCGAGTGAACATGTGACACAGATTGCTCTCTCTCTTCCCGGCTCCCGCAGGCCATGCAGAAGACTGGGTCCCACGTCCTTTTTGACATGGAACAGCAAGCCCTTTCTAAGGGTAGTTTCATGGGCCCTTGATATGGTCCCTTACCTCCTTTCAAGGGTTCTGAAGTATGGGCCCCCATGTAACTACCCTAAGACCTCTGAGGCGAGCCCGTACCCTGGGTACATGCTTCTACCACGCCTGAGCATTCGGGGCTCCTCATCTTCAAGAATTTTGTTTGGGGGGTTCAGGGTCTGGGTTTAGGGTGTTTCGGGTTTAGGTTTAGGGTTTAGGGTTTTGGGAGGCTCCTGCTGGTTTAGGGATTGGGGGCGACAAGCGGGGCCGAAGTCAGCGCGTGGTCAGGCAACCTACTGTCTGCGCTCAGCTGCAGTTGACAAGAGCAATACAAAACATTGCACGGCCTGGCGCTAAGACTCAGCTTTCCTGATCTCCTCACCTTGGCAGGCCAGCATCCGTATTACAATAAGGGCACCTTCTTTTGGGTTGGCGACTTTACAAGGGAACCTTGAACCAAAAGAAGGGCAAAAGAGTTACCACCGGGATACCAAGTCACGCAGCCCTCCCATGTCAAAGCGCAGATTGCTTAGGGGTGCGTACCAGAGCCAGCACAGCTGCTCATCAGCTAAGTGGGCCTGCCTCAACTTCGGGCTGTTGCAGATCACACACTCCAAAGACGCCTCCCAGGTCCGGATGCCGCCACACTTCCGCACGTACGGCAAGGCTCCACAGGGCTTATTGTGCACGAGCACGCCGGCGCAGCGATGCTCCATGATCTGACTACGAGGTCCCACCTGCTTGTACCTTTGAATATCCAGCAAGGCGGCCGTGCCCGGCAAAGAGAAAGGGTGCTCGCAGGTCGTGTCGATGAGCTGGACCCCCTCCGCAAAGTGGCCGCGATTCGGCTTAAGGATCGGTTGGGTGCTGGGCCGCGACCGGACTCGGCGCTTTGACATCCCCGGGAAGGGCGGGATGATCAAGGTAAGGTCAGCATTCAGCTGGAGTGCCCTGATGCCTTGTTCGATCCATGAGTACCCTGGTTCACTGAACATGACCGCGTCGGAGTTGACCAATGCAATGTAGTCTGCGTTGCACTGGTCGATGGCATAGTAACGTTCCAGCTCAATGTCTGGCGCATCCGTATCCAAAGACCCGTGCGCAATGCTTCCGAATTTCGATGACAGCCCTGAGACTTTGAATGATCCGCCCCAGTTGGCCGTCGAGTTGACGGAGACCATGTATTCTGATGAGTAGTTCGAGATCACCCACTCATCTATATAGTGTTCCTGCTGCAGAAACCGTGCCATATCAACCATGGACGGGTCAGCTTGCCGACCATTCAGAACCACGTAGCGTTGAGTGAAGTTGCTGTGTCGATGCTGCTTGCTCAAGTGGACGAGCCTTAGCTGCAGCTCAGTGTTGGTAGTTCTTGCAGTAGTTGCGGCAATGAGCGCCAAACACACACTTGGAGCCATCTTCTCCACACCTGCGATGCTTTCCCCATCATCCCCATCTACTGCAACTTCTTTCAAGCCGGGCAGAGAAGTACTTCGAGCTTGGTCTTGGGAGTCTTGAGGTCCTTGCACGACCTGCACCTCAAGCGTCTCAGCTGCAACTTCTTTCAAGTCGGGCAGAGATGTACTTCGAGCATGGTCTTGCGAGTCCTGATGTTCTTGCACGACCTGCACCTCAAGCCTCTCAGCTGCCTGCACCTGGGCAAGCGAAGGAGCATGCAACAGGAGAGAGTCTTTGCGCTCCATGTGCTGGTCCGGCACTGCCGTTGGTTGCTGCACACGAAGAGGGTCTTCACCGGCCATGACAATCTGGGAGAGATCTGTCACATACCTGCTTTCCCTCCGACGTATTCGCTGGATTCCTAGACACGACAAGCCCACGCTCAGCAACAAGGCCACCGTCCGCGCACGCCGTCCCAGGAGATCGGGCACCATGGTCACCCCGGGTGGAGATGTCCAGGTGCGACATCGGGGCACATATGGCACATGCTATCTGTCTCAGTGGTCTTGAAGCCCCAGCTGAGCTGGGGAGGGGAGGGGGGGGGTGCTTGAAGTGGGCGAGAAAGTTTAGGATGCTTTCGCCTATATATGCATACACATCCATACGTACATGTAGATCAATACTAACAGGAGCTTATACATATGTCAATAACTACGAGTGTGTGCGTGTGTGTGTATATGTATGGGGATTTACGAACATGAGGGGCCCCTAATATAGTCCCAAGATAGTAGGATTCTCTTATAATAAGGACCCCAACAAGGTACCCCCCAATTTCGAAAACCCCCCTAAACCCTAAACCCTAAACCCTAAACCCTAAACCCTAAACCAGAAACCCTAAACCCTAAACCCTAAACCCTAAAACCCTAACTTTTGCACATGTGTGGTACCTCGGCTTCCGCGTGGGACACTTGCCTTCAGCAAGTGCAAGTGGCGCCTTGAACACAAAGTCCGCAGCGTGGGGCGCGAGGGACCCGGGGGAGTTCGTAGGTTTAGGGTTTAGGGTTTAGGGTTTAGGATTAGGGTTTAGGGTTTAGGGCTTAGGGTTTAGGGTTTAGGGTTTCTTCAAGGAAGGTTTTGAGGAGATTTAGGTGGTTTAGTGCTTTGAAGGGTGCTTCGGTTGCTTTGAGTTGTTTAGGGTTTAGTGCTACCTTACAGGCTCTTCACGTGGAATCCAGGAGCTAGGTACCTTTTTGTTCACCCCCTATATTGGTCTTCAAGGGATCTATACCCTACCTAATCTACTAAGAGAGTAAGCTGCAAGGGCAGTCTTTGCTTGTTACGGCTTAGGGTTTAGGGGTTCTGGGTAGGGTTACGGTTCCCCCAGAATTCTAAATGCCATGCATTGAGGCCTAGCACAGTTAAGGCTTAAACCCTACAAAACTCGCCCCCGATCTTCGTCTGCACACCCTAAAAATTCCATGTGCCTCTATAGCATTATACTTGGGCCCGGCACCTACTATATTGGAACCCTTTTCAGGGCCAAGTATATACTATACAGGTCCATGGAACCTTTTGGGGACACAGCTACGCGATTTCGGGCGCCTGAGTAGATACGCTGCTCTCTGCCAGCAGCTCGGGAGCGTGCTCGCCTTCTGGGGGAGCCAGAGAGGCTCCATCTCTTAGGGCTCCAGGTTGGGAGTTCAGGGTTTAGGGTGTAGGGTGTAGGGTTTAGGGTTCAGGGTTTAGGGTTTAGGGTTCAGGGTTTAGGGTTTAGCTCAATCAATGTTCAGGAATGTTGCGGTTCCAGAGGCGACGTGGTCGGGCTGAGGCTGAGGGTTTCTGGGATGAAGGTTCAAGGCTTTTTGGGTTTGGGACTTTTGGCTTAAGGGTTTAGGGTTTAGGGTTTAGGGTTCGCCGGCAACTGGGACATTAGCTGGCTTGGTCGGAAATCTGGCAAGCAAGTCATGGCACCTAAGATAAGTGTTCTCGGAACTCTTTTTAGACCAAATAAGATATGGTGGTCTCTTGCAAAAAAACAGAACCAGGTAAGCTCAAGCAGATGCTGAAGTACCCTGAGCCCGAAATCTTGGTAGCCCAGCAGCCATATCATAGCTAGGGCACCCTTTTGAGGTTGGCTACTTTATAAGGGCGCCTTGAACCCCAAAAAGGGAAAACATGTACCACTGGGCTACCAAGAAATGAAAACTAAGCCCTAAACCCCAAGCCCTAGGCCCCAAGCCCCAAGCCCTAAACCGAAACCCTAAACCCGAAACCCTAAACCCGAAACCCTAAACCCTAAACCCTAAACCCTAAACCCTAAACCCTAAGTCCAGCCAGGAGCTCTTGGAGTTCAAGGTGGGGTCGTAACTTACTGTTGGTTACTAGGGAATGAGGGAATCAGGTACCCTATCTCCCCCTATATATACCCTTTAAGGGATTAGTAAGGGTTTAGGGTTTAGGGTTTAGGGTTTAGGGTTTAGGGTTTCCATCATTCCTGACTGACCAGCAGTAAGGTAAGCCAAGCTGGGAGCGGAGCAGCATCGTCACATGACAAGGAGCGGATGGCAGCATTATATCCTGTGGAAGGTCAAGGGGTTTAGGGTTTAGGGCTAGGGTTTAGGGTTTAGGGTTTAGGGTTTAGGGTTTAGGGTTTAGGGTTTAGGGTTTAGGGTTTAGGGTTTAGGGTTTAGGGTTTAGGGTTTAGGGTTTAGGGTTTAGGGTTTAAGATTTCGGGTTTGGGGCTCAGGGTTTCGGTTTTTTTTTTTTTTTTTGGGGGGGGGCGGGGGGGGGGGGTTGGATTTGGAAGGTGATTCGGTTCTATGGGGCCCTGGACGCTCCTCTTCAAACGTTGGGTTTAGGGTTTAGTGTTTAGGGTTTAGGGTTTAGGGTTTAGGGTTTCTCCATGCTACGGCACAGATTTTCTAGACCCGGAAGTAAGCTAGGAATGAAACGGGTATATTGTTTAAGGGATTCTAAGGGAACCCCAACCCTCAAAAAAGGAAATAAAGGCCTACTCCCGGTCCTAGAATACACCTGAGCCCTCCAGTTCCAATGCGGCTTCTAGTGTTTACAGGGATTTGGGTTGTTTATGTGCTCCTGTGGTCCTCAATGCCTCAAACATCCCAAACCCTAACCTTACGTGCCAAAACCCTAAACCCCCTCAAACCCCCCTAACCTCCCTCTCCCCCGCCTAAACCGCCGAAAGCCCCCTCAACCCCAAGCGCCAACATAATGCGCTCCTCACCCTAAACCCTAAACCCTAAACCCTAAACCCCAAACCCTAAACTCAAAACCGTAAACCCTAAACCCTAAACCCTAAACCCTAAACCCTAAACCCTAAACCCTAAACCCTAAACCCTAAACCCTAAACCCTAAACACGACACCCTCCAAACCCCCCGAGCTTGCCACCGGGGAGTCCAGTCTGCAAGCTGGCAGCCCGCATGGACTCCAGAATCTGCCGGGCGGGAGGATTTAGCCGTAGGGTTTAGGGTTTAGGGTTTAGGGTTTAGGGTTTAGGGTTTAGGGTTTAGGGGGAGTACTCTTGCCGATAGTTGTCCAAACTATTCCAACAGTTCCCTTTTGGGCTGAGGACATGAGGTGTCCGCAGCCAATCCTGTGGGGAGTGAGGACATGAGCTTGATGGCTGGCAAGTAGAGGCTGGGGCTGTCAATGTTTGTCCTAAGCCCTAAGCCCTTAGCGTTAAACTCTTTTGGGGTGCAGAGTGAGGGATACACCTTAGATTGCACATTCATCGTGCTCACAGATGCATGTAAGGCTTAAACAGAAACAACAAATCCAGTATGCAGTGCATGTATACAAGAGCGCAGAAATTAGACATATATGCGTACGTAGACCGCGCATCAACATAATCATATCGCATACGAACACGGAATTGCACAGTGTGAGAACATATACATATATGTATACACTTATCTGCCCACACAGAGTTATTTGTATTGAATACGGCATTTTGCCATTTACAGTATGATACCAAACCTCATACAAGGTCGGTATTCTGAAACCCATGCCATCAGTTGCACGAAAACTGACTGTCTTACATGGCGTATCACTAAACCCTGATCCCTTCACTGAAGCCCTATACCTGAAACGCCCTAAACCCTAAACCCTAAACGCTAAACCCTAAACCCTAAACCCTAAAACCCTAAACCCCAAATCCATGAAACCCGAAATCCCGGTCGCACCTCACAGGCTTCCTTGGGGCAGCCAGCTTTGCTGAAGAGGGAGATGAGGGTGTGGTAGGTCACCTGGGCTCCTTTTTGGGGGTTTAGGGTTTGGGGTTTTGGGTTTAGGGTTTAGGGCTACTTGAAGGTTCATAAGGTCCTTATAGATAGAGTTTCAGGACCCTAGATGACGAAACAACCATAGTTACCCTGCCTATGAGTACCCATGAACCTCCAAGTACAGGGTGGAGGATCCACACACGGATTGGGTGTTTGGGGTTTAGGTGAAAAACTGGAACCCCCGCCCGGCCCAACAATCATCAGAAACCTAAACCCTAAACCTTCAACCCTAAGCGCATCCCTAAACCCTAAACCCTAAACCCTAAACCCTGAACCCTAAACCCTAAACCCTAAACCCTAAACCCTAAGTTCATCCCTCCCAACCCCTAAAAATCCAAGAACAGAACTCTGAGAAGTTGGCCCGGTCGAAGGAGAACCTCTGCACAAGCATCCTGGCCGCCAGCGCCTGGCCCAGAGCGCAGTTAGTTTAGGGCTTAGGGTGTAGGGTTTAGGGTTTGGGGTTTAGGGTTTAGGGTTTGGGGTTTAGGGTTTAGGGTTTGGGGTTTAGGGTTTGGGGTTTGGGGTTTAGGGTTTATAGGGTTTTGGGTTTAGGGTTTGGGGTTTGGGGTTTAGGGTTTGGGGTTTGGGGTTTAGGGTTTAGGGTTTGGGGTTTGGGGTTTGGGGTTTGGGGTTCAGGGTTTAGGGTGCAGGGTTCAGGGTCTCAATGCGGCCCGTACCTTATGGGATCCTTCAAAAGGGTCCCAAACCCAAGGGTACAACCTTCGGGGTCCGTGGTAGAGCCTAAACCCTAAACCCTAACCCTAAAACCTAAACTCTAAACCCGAAACCCTAAAAACTGAACCCAAGACACAAAATCCAAAGCAGTTCGTGGGCAGGATTGGCCTTGGCGTCTTCCAGGGCCTTAGCGTTTGGGGTCGAGTTTGTTGGGGGTTCTTAGGGTGAGAAGCTGATGCTGAGGGGCGTGGGAGCAGAGGCTTCGGGCTTTTTTTGGGAGTGGCAAGTCGCGGATTTCGGGGTTGGTGTGGGGTGTAGGGTTTCCCCTAAATCTATAAACCTCTAAACCTTAAACCCTAAACCCTAAACCCCAGGGTTTACACCCTTGTTGTAGTAACCCCTGACGAGGGTGCCCAAAACCCTTGTTTTCTCGCGACCCGAACTGGCAAGAAGGTGCTGACCTCTGTACAAAGCCAGTGGGCCGGAAAACTTGCATCTGGATGCTGGATAGGCGTTGAAATCGCCAGGCAGAAGATGGATAACGCAAGTGTTCGCATCGAACTCGGACAAGAAGCTGCCACCAGGTTCTGAGCACCAAATATCCGCAAGCACCACATATCCGTACTTCCAAAGTTAAGAGCTCATCCGCGTACCCGCAGTCTAGAGCTCAAGCAGCTCGCCAGGCGGAGACCAGAAAATACCTCGGCCGCATGGACCCGCCAGAAAACCGAACATTTTGTTGGGCATGGTTGGGGGGGGGGGGGGGGGGCTTAGGGTCTTCACAACCCTCGCTAGAATGTAAAAGGTTGGCAGAAGCACCATGTGCTGCCCACACTTTGTGGCCAAACGCAAAGCATTGGAAGAAGTACCATTTGTTGCCAACACTTGTTGCTCGATTTAAAAAGCATTGGAAGAAGTACGATTCGTGGCCCTCCGTTTGTGCGAGTGTGAAGCATTGGAGGGAGTACGATTCACTGCTCGCAGAATGTAAAGCATTGGAAGAAACGGCAAGTGCTGCCCAGTGCTTGTGCTCGATGGTAAAGCATTGGAAGAAGAACGATTTGCTGCCCACCACAGCTTGTGCTCGAATGTCAAGCATTGGAAGAGGCCGATGTGTTGCCAACAGTTTGTGCTCGAATGCACAGCATTGGCAGTTGGTGGTCAAATGTAAAGCGTTGAAATCAGTACCTCTTTGTAGCAACATACAGTAAGTCAGTGAAGCCCTAAACCCTAAACCCGCTGCCCATCATGGCGAGCAGTCATGCAGATCGGGAAAGACCTTCTCTCAGAAGGGGGGCGGGGTAGTCTCTGTGCTTTCTGGGACCCCGGCTGAAGCCGACATAGGGGTGGGATGGGACAGCAGCCTTGAGCAAACTACCCCTTCTGTAGGTCTACTTGGAGGTTCATGGGTACTCTTGCAAAAGGTTTCCATAAGCCCTAGACCTTAGGCCCTAAACCCTAAAACCCTAAACCCTAAAACCCTAAACCCTAAACCCCAACATAAGTAGAGTCACAAGTAGTGTAACTAGAGTTACAACCTAATTCAGGGTACTTATAACCCTACAGATTAGTACCCATGAACCTCCAAGTTCTCGGTGTAAACCCTAAACCCTAAACCCTAAACCCTAAACCCTAAACCCTAAACCCTAAACCCTAAGCCCTATAAACCCTAAACCCTAAACCCTAAGCCCTAAACCCTAAACCCTAAACCCTAAACCCTAAACCCTAAACCCTAAACCCCAAACAAGGCGCGCGAAGTCCGGAGGCAAGTGGTTGCCTCGCCCATAGCGGCGAGCGATCTCTCCCACGGAGTGGACCTCACACTGCCAGCCGAACTTCCCGAGCCTCAGTTCCACGAGGCGGTTTAGGGTTTAGGGTTTAGGGTTTAGGGTTTAGGGTTTAGGGTTTAGGGTTTAGGGTTTAGGGTTTAGGGTTTAGGGTTTAGGGTTTAGGGCCAAACTCCCCAAGCCTCAGTTCCCACGAGGCGCTTTTGCTTATTCGGGTGTTTAGGGTTTAGGGTTTAGGGTTAGGGTCTAGGGTTTGGGGTTTAGGCTTTAGGGTTTAGGGTTTAGGGTTTGGGGTTTAGGGTTTAGGGTTTGGGGTTTAGGGTTACGGGGTAGGATCTTGGTGCTAAAGCTTTAGTGCTACTTATGGCTTTTGGTAAGTCTGCACTTCCCGAGCCTCACTTCCATCCAGCGATTCCCTAAACCCTAAACCCTAAACCCTAAACCCTAAACCCTAAATCCCTCTAAACCCTCAACCCTCATCAAAAACGAGCTCGAGGTGCAGCCCCGCAATCTCATCTGCGCCGGTCACGAGGTAGCGATGCATAGAGGTGACATTCTCCTGGACAGGAAAGGGCTTTGGGGTTTAAAGTTTGTCTTTTAAAGTTGAGGGTTTAGGTTTAGGGCTCAGGGTTTCGGACCCTAAATGGTTTAGGGTTTAGGGCTCAGGGTTTGGGACCCTGAGCGTTTTAGGGTTTTGGGGCTCAGGGTTTGGGACCCTGAGCACTTTCAGGGTGTAGGGTTTGGGGTTTCGGGTTTGGGGTCCGTTCACTTTTAGTGTTCCCAAACACAGACCTGCTGGCTCTTCCTGAAAGGGAATTAGGTACGTATCCCCCCCCGTTGATGCCCGTGAATGGATAACAAAGGGTACCCCATTCCGTCCTTCCCTACCCCTAAACCCGAACCCCTAAACCCTGACCCTAAACCCTAAACCCTAAAACACTAAACCCTAAACCCAGGAAAAAAAGGGACCCTTAAGGTTTAGGTTTAGGGCGCTCAGGGAGTTTGACTCAAAGAACTCCTCCATGCCCTTACCCACGAAGGTGACGGTCATCTTGGTCTGCGAGTCCGCCTTTGGTTCCGGCAATTTAGGGTTTAGGGTTTAGGGTTTAGGGCTTAGGGCTTAGGGTTCAGTAGTACCCCAATTATAATCCCTATTAAGGATTGTTCGCATGTTCGTATAGGGGGGGTAACATCCCAAGTTACGAGTCCCAGGGTGCTATACGAGGCACCGCACGAAAGTGCAGGATCGAAAGCCGCGAACACCAAGGCTCCACAGCAAGTAAAGAAACTCTGGGAATGCTGGTTTGGGATGCTGCCCCTCATCCTAAGAGTCCTTGATCGGGATTGTAGTCGGGGTAAGTAACCCTAAACCCTAAACCCTAAACCCTAAACCCTAAACCCTAAACCCTAAAACCTAAACCCTAAACCCTAAACCCTAAACCCTAAACCCTAAACCATCATCCCTCTTCCGGACTGCTTGTATAAGGGGGAACATCCTGGCACATGGCACTGCAGAAACAGAGGCGCTAGCAAGGTACCACTGCTTCTGCGCATCAAAATACACGCCTGCAGTCACCTGCAATGTCCAAGAGGATGATTCTCGCTGAACTACCATTTGCTTCAGAACTCGCCCCCCCCCCCCCCAAAAAAAAAAAAAAACATCTATTCTTCCTTATAGGGGAAGTATGGGAACGATCATTCTTCATCATTTGGGGTTCTTAAGCAAATGGGCTCTTAAGCAATCGTGGTAAAGCCATACACCCTAAGCCTTGCGCACCCAAAGCCTTCATGCCACCTGCTCATTATGTCAGGAGTTAGGACCAAGACTTCCCCACCCCATCCCTGGAACGTAGGGATTAGGGTTTAGGGTTTAGGGTTTAGGGTTTAGGGTTTAGGCGCACATTGTGGAGTTTTCTCCGGCCAGACACCTAAAGCCTGTCACTCTAAACCCTTCCCCCCTTGCCCTAAGCTCTGAGCAAGCCCTAAACCCGAAACCCTAAACCCTCAACCCTAAACCCGAAGCATAGCACAGTTCGGAGGGAGGGACTAGCCGGGAGAGTTGGCTGAGAAGTCCCTCGAGTTCAGGCTCCGTCAAGTAGCCCGTCAGGCCTGCACTCAAAGGGCGGGGGGGTGGTGGGGGTGGGGGGGGGGTTTCAGGGTTTAGGGTTTAGGGCTTAGGGTTTAGGGCTAAGGGTTTAGGGTGTCTTGCCCCTCACAGGGCTTATTGTTTAGGGTTGAGGGTTTAAGGTCCCAAATACCAAGGGTCCCAAATGCCATAATGAACTCTACCTGCGAATTCACCCTAAGCTTGCATCTTGAAAGCACAGCCAGAAAGATACTGAAGTATCCTTTAAGTATCCAGGTAGGGCTCTTCAACCTTTGAGGCTATATAGGGCTTGGGCCTCAGGGCCTTTCTGAGCTCTGCAGGAAGGATTTAGGGTTTAGGGTTGAGGGGTAAGGGTCTAGGCCCTAGGCCTCTAGGGTCCCGTGCTTCAGGGTTTAGGGTGCAAGGCTGGCGTTCGAGGGGCCCTGAACTCGGTAGCCCAGCAACCATATTTCTAAAACGGGCGCGCCCTTTTGTTGGGTTGGTTACTTTATAAGGGAACCTTGAAGCAGCAACAAAGGGTTCAGGGTTTAGGGTTTAGGGTTAGGGTTCAGGGTTTAGCGTTTGTGGTTTAGGGATTCGGTTCTCGGTTCCCTTCCCACCCACCCCCCCGAAACCGAAACCCCAAGCACACCCGAAATCCTAAACGCTTTTGAGCCCAAATCGTCAGTGCCTGAAGCAACGATGCTAGACTTCGGGGAACCCCAAACCCTAAACCCTAAACCCTAAAGCTTTACAGACATCGCAATTTGCGGAAGAAGGTGCCCTCAAGCAGCCACATGGTTGGTATCGGCTGCATCCCTGCAGTGTGCAAGTCAGCGTCCCAGCTGTTCCTCGGCTGGATCTGCTGGGTTTAGGGTTTAGGGTTTAGGGTTTAGGGTTTAGGGTTTAGGGTTTAGGGTTTAGGGGACTTTCGGACATGATCGGCATCTCTGTACCTCGCGTTTCCTATTGCACAAGTGTAGATGGCGAATTGTTGTTGATGAATGCCCAGACTGACAGAACATGCACAAGCGCGGCGCCAAGTCTGAGCACTGACCGTATCACCCCAAGCCCTAAACCCTAAACCCTAAACCCTAAACCCTAAACCCTAAACCCTAAACCCTAAACCCTAAACCACCAAGGTGCAGGGTGAGATTTGCGGTGACATTGGTCAGCTTGGCGAGTGGCTGGTGTCCAGACAGAAGCTGCGCCTGGTCTTCAGCTAAGCTCAATAGGATGTAAGGCTTTGGCTTTTTCTTACCTGAACCTCCAAAATCAGAAATGTAAAGTGCGTTGGGTACCGTGGAGAAGCAACCGCTTCATGACGCATTGGGATCCGTAGGCTTTGGGATCTAGAATTCACGGCCTTCGCCGTCAGCACCTCTGGAAAGTCCACCTCGAAGACTGGGATCCCCTTCAAGGACTCCAGGCGATAGGCGCGGGTATCCTTACTGCTGGTTAAGCAGGGAATGGGGGGATGAGGTACCCTATGCAATCCCTTAAAGGGTATACAGAGGGAAAATATCGGGTACCTCATTCCCCCAAAATCCCTACTAACCGACACCAAGTATCCAGGCCCGCGCCCAGGATCACCAGCTGCCCTGCACCTGCCACCTGCTCATCGATCCAGCGGGTCCTGGCCGCAATGAAGTCCTTGGGGACGAAATGAACCCTAAAAGGGTTTATGGTTCATATACCTTAATAAAAAGGGTTTATGGTTCATATACCTTAATAGGAATTGTAGTAGTACAGGGTATAGGACCCCAATTTTAAAGGGTTCATTTTTTCCCCAAGGGTCCATCCAGAAGTCTTTGCTTCGGCCCACTTCATCCATGAGTGGAAGCTCCAAGTTGTCACTGCCTTTGTACCAGCATTCTTAAGGGAAAATGAAGGCTTCACCTGTGGGATGTCTAGTTTGGGCTTCGAATACCCCCCCCAAAAAAGGAACATCGTGCCCCCACTCTACTACAAATGTTACAAGGCTGCCGCAGATGATGGCGGCGAAGGGGTCGTGGAAGAGCCGCTGCTCCTCGGGCTTGCTTGACTCCCAGGCACGCGCCGCGCAGACGCCCAAGGCAGTGGTCGAGACGCCCGCTCGGCTGGCGTCATGGTGCACCACGTGAGTCGGCGGTGCCACGGCTGCTGCCGCAGCCATGGCGGAGATAAGAAAGCCCTAAGCCCTAAGCCCTAAACCCTAAACCCTAAATCCTCTAAACCGCCCGAGCAAAATGGAAGCTCCTTAGGCTGCTTCTCGCTGCAGTCTAGGGACGCCAGGCTGAGGCTCAGAGCTGCGTGCGTGCATGCGTTTGGGTTTAGGGTTTTTTAGGGTTTTTAGGGTTTATAGGGTTTATAGGGGCGTTTAGGGTTTTTAGGGTGTTTAGGGTGTTTAGGGTGTTTAGGGTTTTTAGGGTTTAGGGTTTAGGCTTGGATATCCGTGGGGTCTTTAGGGTATTTAGGGTGTTTAGGGTGTTTAGAGTTTTTAGGGTTTTTGGGGTTTAGGGTGTAGGGTTGGATTTCCGTGAAATCAGTGTGGGGGCAGGGCGCAGGACCCCACTCCGGCTTGATTTCGTCTCTGGGAGTATCTGACCCTAAACTGTAAACCCTGAACCCTGGCCCCTAAACCCTGCAACCGTCGCAAACCCCAAACCCTAAACCCTAAACCCTCAGCCCTAAACCCAAAACCTCAACAACGAATCTCGGCTCCGCACGCCAGTCTTTTCGTACACGGCCAGAAGCCTGCAGACATCCGGCAAGCGGCAGACCCTGAGAGCCCCCCGTTCAGGTTTCAGGGTTTCCGGGTTTAGGAGTAGGGTTCAGGGTTGAGGGTTTCAAGGCTTCAGGGTTTATAGCGTTTTAGAGCTCATAGGGTTTGAGGGTTTAGAGGGTTTGAGGGATTGGGCGCCACGAACCCTTATGCAGACACAGGCCACACGCTGCGGCACGACCCAAAGACACGACACGCAAGCACGGCGCGAAGACGCCGCAAGAAGACACGACACGAAGCCACGACAAAGGGGCTTAGGGCTTTGGGTTTAGGGCAACTTCTCCAAAAACCACAGTGAACCCTATGAACCCCCCCCCCCCCCAAGCCCTGCAAAGGAAGAGCAAAAAGCGGCCCAGACCCTAAACCCTAAACCCTAAACCCTAAACCCTAAACCCTAAACCCTAAACCCTAAACCCTAAACCCTAAACCAGAGAGCAGTCCAAGCCACGTGTTGAAGCTTCGGAGGTTGGGCCTGAGGCCTGTTGCGGTCGACTTTGATGGCTTAGGGCTGGGATGTTCCGGTTTTGGGGTTTGGGGTTTGGGGTTTGGGGTTTAGGGTTTAGGGTTTAGGGTTTGGGGTTTGGGGTTTAGGGTTTAGGGTTTAGGGTTTCGGGTTTCGGGTTTCGGGTTTAGGGTTTAGGGTCACTCAGTTACTAACAGTCCTTAATTGGGATTCTAGTACCCCCCTTTTGAAAATCCCTATCAAGGACTGTTCGTAGAAGGGGGAGCCTCCCAAGCTGAGCGAGTTTGGGGCTCCAGGGCTCTGGAAGTTCCGAGGGTTTCGAGGGTTCCAGGGTATAGGGCTTAGGAAGAGACTGCAGGGTTTAGAGTCTAGAGTTTAACCGGGTGTTGCTTTAAAGCCCTTGGAAAATTATGTATGAATAGGTTCCCTTAAAAAGGGAAAGAAGGGAAATTTAAAGCAATACCCAGTCATAGTGCGTGATTACGAAGCTATACGTAGGCTCAAGGTTTAGCGCCCGGGCGTTGCTCTCAAGCTTGCTTCTACATTACGCCTTCCGGGCTGTGTCCAGACGAGACCTGACGCACTTGTACTCCAAAACCTGAACCTATACTCTGAACCCTGAACCCTAGACTGCAACCCTAAACCCTAAACCCGAAACCCTCAACCCGAAACCATCACCCCCTGAACCCTTCAAGCCTCAAAAACCGTCTTGAAGGTGATGGCGCGCCAGAACATGTGACACAATACTCAACTCTGGCCTGGGTTCGTCTCCAGCTCCTGGTCTCATTGCCAGGGTTTAGGGTTTAGGGTTTAGGGTTTAGGGTTTAGGGTTTAGGGATGAGGCATGATCTAGGGTGTAGGGAGGGCTGAGGGGTTTGGGGTTTAGGGTTTAGTGCAGGGTGTGGGTTAGGGTTTCAGGCTTAGGGGCTTAGGGCTTGGAATGTAAATTTGGGGGCTTCCCAAGGAGGGTTTAGGTTATCGCATGTAGGCTGCTGAGGAGAGGAATATGCTTTTGAGGTATGCACTGAAAATAGGGTACCCCTCTATTTTGTGGCGAAGTTTCTATTCAGAAATTCCTCCGCGCAGGGGCCCTAGAACGCGCAGCTTATGCTGTGTGACAACTACATTGGGCTTCTGAGAGCCCTAAACCCTAAACCCTAAACACTAAACCCTAATCCCTAAACCCTAAACCCTAATCCCTAAACCCTAAACCCTAAACCCTAAACAAGTGTAGGCACATCTTACGACTGTAGGATGCGCGCAGAAGACTGCCAAAGTCTCCTGCGCATCTGGACGTTCAGACATGCGGTGCTACGAGTACTGCATTGCTGAAAAATCCACACGATGGGTTTAGGGTTTAAGGTTTGGGGTTTGGGGTTTAGGGTTTAGGGTTTAGGGACGCGACGTCCTAAGCCACCATTTCCTCGGAACATTGTAGAGGCCCTCTTTATTGAGAGTCTGAGGAGGTAAGTATTCTTTGCTGGCAAAGGAATGCTTCATGGCGACCCCCCAAAAACAAGACTTCAAGGGGTTACCGGGTTGACAGGAGCCCATAGCTGAGGGGTCTTTGATGTCCAGTCGGGGCCTGGAAGTTGCAGGTAGGATTTTAAGCACCCTGAGTAGCACCCGGCTTCATGTCTCAGTCGTCCGCCCATCTTCGAAGCAAACTGCGTCTACTCCAGACTGCGGAGGGCGCCCCCCCCCTAGACGAGCAAGACCCCCGCCACCAGCCCTGCAGGTGATGATCAGACTCCGTTGTCATGGCTCACCCGCATTGAAGATGCCTCAGGTGAGAAGCATCATTGAACCGCACCAAGGACCAGCCTCCAAGCTCATCTTGTCGTGGCTTGTACACCATCTCGGTGATGGATGTGTTGTCCACCTGAGCATTTACCAAGAAGCTGGGCGCGGCTGAAAAAGCACCGCGGACGAAGGATTTGATGGCCATGCCATGGGCGAAGACTCCCACAACAAGCTCGCGCTGCTCGGGTTTTTTGGACTCCCCAGCCATCAGCAACCCATCCACAAACTCCGAAAAGCGAAGTTCGGTGTCCCAGGCAGACTCTCCACGTGTACCGTCTGGAGAATAGCCTGGTGGACGAAAGAAGAGGTTGCCTTGTGCACGGATACGCTGTCTGATGGGCCCACCTTCCCGATAGACTTCTTGACGAGGCTGCTGCTCAAGAGCACCCTGTGAGAACTCAACAACTCGCCTCTCCACCTCGATTCGGCCCAAAAATCCAAGAACCTCACAAGCCAGCTGAGCTGTGCGAAACGCCCGAACTGCGTGGGAGGCGAACACACAGTCGAAGCTGATGCCCTCACCTTTGAAACGCTCACCCAACTTTCGTGCCTGCCTTTCGCCCAGGGTGGTGAGCGGGGTCTTCTCATCGCGCCCGCCTACTCTGTCGGCCTGTTGGTTGGCCTCACTTTGTCCATGCCTGATGAGATACAGCCTTGCGGCCCTCCTCCTTGGGCGTGCCGCATGCTCATGTCCCTGCTTAAGAGCATCCCAGGCGGAACGGCGCACCTCAGGCGCCATGAGCCACTGCAAGAGCCACGGGGGACTTCGTCGCAGGGCTAGGGCGAGGCACGTTGCGGCGGACAAGGCCGCGCCCGCGCAGAGAGATGCCCAGTGCACGTCTGCAAGACAAGCAGGCCGGAACATGCCGGGAAAGCGAATTTGGGAATTACACCAATGCATATACATATGCGTGTGTGTCTGTGTATGTATGTAAGCTTCTTCATATACATATATATATATGTATATATATATATATAATTTTTCTTTGTTTGCCTATTTGCTTTGTATATGATGAGACAGGTCAGCTGGAGCCACTCTAGACATTATGCACGACACCATCCTTCATGTGGGAGCGCTGAAGGACTGCTTGCTCTCAACAAAGAGCGATACCTTCAAGACCCCTAAACAGAGCTGCGGTTTCGGGTTTAGGGTTAGTTGGCGATTTTTTCCGGCTTTGGGCCCACCCTTCCCCCAACCCTAAACCCTAAAAAAGACTCATACACCGTCATACACCCACTAAACCCCAAACAAGGTTAGGGGCTCAGGGCGACAAAAGAATGAGGGGGCCCTGGCCTGAAAGAGCTGAGCTGCTTGCAGCCACCGCCCCGCCACACTCGGCAAAGCAGGGTTTAGGGTTTAGGGTTTAGGGTTTAGGGTTTAGGGTTTAAGGTTTAGGGTTTAGGGTTTAGGGTTTAGGGTTTAGGGTTTAGGGTTTGGCGTCTAGGGCTTGGGGTTCTACAATACGGTTTGGGGTTGAGGGTTTAGGGTTTAGGGTTTGGGGTCTAGGGTTTGGGGCTTTGGGTTTGGGGTTCAAGGTTTAGGGTTTGGGTGGGATGGGGTTTTAGGGTTTAGGGTTGGAGCTTGGGGTTTGAGGTTTGGGGTTTGGGGTTTGGGGTTTGGGTTGACGCGGGCTGGGGTTAGTGACTCGAGGTTCAGGGGTTGCATGGAGCTTAGGCAGCTCTTCCTACCAAATGGGTACATCATCGACCCTCTTCTCAACAACGCAGCTTGTCAAAAGAGGCCTCTTGTAGGGCCTCGTATGTGGGAAACTACGCACCCGAACCCATCCTAGACCGAGGGCCTTCATCATACCCTAAACCCTAGACTCAACCCGAATTAAGCCCTAAGCCCAAAAGCCCGAAGACCCCAAAGCCCCAAACCCTGGAGCTATGTGGGAGCCAGGACTTTTCCAGGGCCGCAGTCGTTCCCAAAATGAAAATCCCCATATAGCGCTTATACGGAGGATTCTTGGTTGAACCCTAAACCCTAAACCCTAAACCCTAAGCCCTAAACCCTAAACCCTAAACCCTAAACCCTAAACCCTCTAAAGGGGGGGTGTAGGGAGCTGAGGGCTTCTACAACCTCAGTGAAGCATTGGCGCCGGCGGTCACCCGGCCGCGGGGTCCAGCGCCGCGGCCTGGGCTAAGTCCTGGGCTGACCCGTTGAAGCCTCTGAACATCCCTGGGGTTTAGGGTTTAGGGTTTAGGGTTTAGGGTTTGGGGTTTAGGGTTGAGGGTTTAGGGTTTAGGGTTTCGGGTTGGGAAAAAACACATGCCTGGAACCCTACCAAGCGTCCAGGGGGGTCTGGCCCTGGTTGTCTGGTAAGTCCTGGTCAAAACCGGCCTCTGACCTTGGTTGCAATCTGGCTTTAGGGCTTGG
Organism: Symbiodinium natans; assembly: GCA_905221605.1. Taxonomy (NCBI): domain Eukaryota; class Dinophyceae; order Suessiales; family Symbiodiniaceae; genus Symbiodinium; species Symbiodinium natans. Next base: position 151,551 of record CAJNDS010000213.1, read on the forward strand.
GGTTTAGGGTTTAGGGTTTAGGCCCAGGGCTGAGTGGCAGGCCAAACTACGGCGATAAGAATTCGGGCCATCTGTTTCTCGGAGTTTGCCATCTTGGAGAGGGGGCTTGATATCAAAGCCTGCGGGGTTTCCTCAACCTCATGGAGGTTCATTCGGGGACTTATGAGTAGGGTGATCAGTAGGGCAACCGTGGTTCTAACCTTTCTTGGGGTACCTAGAACCAAGCGTACAGGCACCCATGAAGTCAAAACTACGTGGGAGGGGGCCGGACCTCCATCGAAGGAGGTCGGATCTTCCCAAGAGCGGTGGCAGAATGCATGGTGGGGTATGAGCAGCAGTGAGGCTCTCCAACAAACGACGATGGCCCACAACGAAGAAACACAAATGACGATGGCCAGGGCAACAATAGGCGTGCTCACAATCAGAACCACAGTGGTGGCGATGATGATGACGATGAAGAAGAAGAAGAATAAGAAGAAGAAGAAGAAGATGATGATGATGAAGGTGGTAACCATGACCATGTCCTAATCATAGCCGCAATATCACTATCATATACAAGAAGACTCAACAGATATATATATATATATACATATGTATATATATATATATATATTCATAAACCAAAGAAGCACGATAATGCCACAGGAATGACACCAATTCAGTATCTTTTTCCGGGCAAAATGACCTATGAGCTCCCGCCGTAGAAATTCCTGAGCCCAGAAAGCTAAGGCCGAATGGTCTCCAAACCCTAAATTAAAGGCCTGGTTCTGGGTTCTAAGGCCGAATGGCCTAAATGCAAAATAAAAGCCCTGGTTCTGGGTTTAGGGTTCAGGGGTTTAGGGGATTTAAGGTTTAGGCTCGGACCCAGGCTATCTTGAAAACCGCAACAATCACAGCTCGCTGCATCCGCCTATATCCCGATACTCAACAACCCTAACTAAACCCTAGCCCCTAAGCCCCTCCAGCCGCCCAGCAGCAAAAGGCTTGCGATCTCGGGCAAACCGCATTCGGCTGCAAGGTGCAGGGCAGTCTTTCCATGGCAATCGGTGTCCTTGCCAAACAACAGTGAGAGTAAGAAGGTCATTAGTAGTAGGTACAGCTGCTATGATATCACATAGCAAGCACAGCGCAAACTAGCAAACAATGGCAACAACAGCAGTAAGAGCAATCAGAGCAATAAGAGCATTAAAAACAGTAGGAAGAACAGTAAACATACTACTCAAAGTCGTAATAGCAATAGTAGTCCTAAACCCTAAACAATAGTAATAAGGTTGTCGGTTCTAGGACTGTCATGGGCAGAGTGCCCTTCTGGGGCTTCGGGTCTTGCGGTTTGAGAGTATAAGTATAAGGCTTAGGCCGTTTTGGGTTTAGGGTTTTTAGATCATGGAGCTTCTAAGCCTCTTTAGAGTGTAGTTTAGGGTCCCAGCGACCGAGCCACCGAATAGCTAGGTCACTGGCAGCCATAAGGATACAACGTTCAGGTCCCGAAACTTATACGGCAGGTACACCAACTTGCCACTCCCTTAAGCTTTATGGCATGTCTCCTGCGAGGGTGTCGGCTCCTCAAGCAACAGGCGCACGATCTCCGCCCGCTTCTCTCGGCCACACATTCCTTTGCGCCACTTTCCTTTTCCGAAGCCCCCCTTTGGCAACAACTCCTTAGTAGCCCAGTAACTCAGTAATCATATTGTAATAAGGGCTCCCCTTTTTGGGGTTGGCTATTTTATAAGGGAACCCATAAGAAAAAAAAAAGGGGGTAAAGGGTACCACTGGGCTACCAAAACGCCAGGATAGGCTGGCATGCATCGTGAAGGGCAGTCCTGCCATTCGCGTCGGCAGCACCCTTGTCGACGCCCACCTCCAGCAGCAGGCTGGCAACATCAACGTCGCCAAGAAGACATGCCTAGGTCATGGTTGGGATAGTATTAAAAATATTATATGTTTGTACCTTATTGGGTTTAAGTACCCTTAACAATGTAAAATGCTACCCAACTATGACCAAGATGCCTCATGGAGCAAGGTTCTGCCGCAGTGGTCTCGCACATCCTTGTTGGCCCCACACTGCAGAAGTAATCGCATAAGGCCCAAATCCCTGAACTCCAGGGCCAGTCCAAGAGGGGTCACGCCCGCGTCGTTCGCCAAGTCAATATTCGCTCTGGCTTCGATGAGCAGGCCTGCCACGCCGACCGGGTCGAAGTCAAAGGCAAAGCCTCTTCCTCGGTTGTAATCGCCCAGGCCCACGACATGAAGGGGCGTCCTGCCGACGTCGTCGGCCAAGTTCACATCAGCCCTTTCCTCCAACAGCAGGCGAGTCATCTGGACAATACCTGCTTGATAGCCCGGTAACAATCTTAACATAAGGGGTTGCTTTACAAAGGAACCTTGAGCCCCAAAAAAAGGGAAATAGGGCACCACTGCTAGCCCCAAGCCTGACTGAGACGCCACATGAAGAGCACTTTGGCCATCATAAGTTTGGCGGTCCTTGTCCGCCCTTGCCTCCAGCAGCAAGCGCACCATGTCCGCCTCGTTGGCCCATACGGATGTGTGGAGATGAATGGCACTCGGATCTAGGGGCTTCCTGAGTTGAGCTTTGAACCCTTTCAAAAATCATGAACAGGCTCCCTTTATAAGGAAAGAAGGGGGAACAAACCCCAAAGCACCACCCAGCTTCTGGAGTATCTCCTCAGCTTCCGTGGTCCATTTGTACATGAGCTTATGCAGGCGCTCGAGCTCATCGGGGGTGGCAGTGGCATAGGGGAGAACCACGAGCTGCAAATCCACGGCCGAGCGAAGCTTGAAGTCCTGAACTGCCCGTCGACACAGAAGATGTGAGAACTCCGCCGGAATGTGCTGTTTTTTTTTTCTTTTGGTTTTTGGGGCTTCCATTAGGGCTTGTTGCTCCTTTTTGTTCGTTTTGGGGCTTCAATTAGGTTTTGTAGGGTTTAGGGTAAACGGTTCTGGTGAAGAACGGTGAAGATACATGCCTGCTCGGTGGCCGAGAGTCATCTTCCATGGGCTCAGCATCACAGAAGCCGTCCCCACTCAGTGGCAGAAGCCTGGCAAGAAACCCTAAACCCTAAACCCTAAACCCTGAACCCTAAACCCTAAACCCTAAACCCTGAAAGAAGTCAGAACATCGGAGCCCAAAGTCCAGCTCAACAGCTGCTACAACCTCTTAACCCCGAAGGCGCCCCCAAACCCGAACCCCAAAAGCCCACAAACCCCCAGACCCCATAGGGTTTAGGGTTTAGGGTTTAGGGTTTAGGGTTTAGGGTTTAGGGTTTAGGGTTTAGGGATAGTATTAAAAATCGAACTTTCTACCCCTTATTGAGTGTGAAGTGCCCTGAAAAATGTAAAATGCTTCCCAGCTCTGAGAAAGTAAACCCCCGAAAGCTGGTTTCGTGGGCCTCTGTCTGAACCGCACAGGGAATCCCTGGCTGGCCAGCCGTTTCTTCACGTCCCTGGGCTATGAGGGATGAGGGTTCAGAGGGCTTTATAGGGTTTAGATGGCAAGTCTATATCAGCCGTGAGGGCTGGCTCAAGAGTCTTCGGGCTCAGGGCTTCAGAGGGCGATTACAGGGCTTTCTTCGAGGCTCGGATTCTGGATCTTGGGCTTAGGTTGATTTAGTGGCCACAGGAGTGCGGTGAGAGCTGTCGGCCTTACTGCGTTCTGGGCTGAGCATGCCTTACTTTAAACTTTACAGTTGAATGTCTGTTGTGCTAACCCCTAAAGCCTAGACCCTAAGCCCTAAACCCTGAGGGTTTAGGGTTTAGGAGGTTTAGGGGGTTTTGGGGGTTCAGGGGGTTTAGGTGGTTTAGGGGGTTCCGGGTGTAGGGTTTAGGGTTTAGGCCTTAGGGTTTAGGGTTTAGTGTTTACGCTTTGGAGTTCATGTCATCAACGCAAGATCATGAGGATGGTTTAGGGTTTAGGGCTTAGGGTTTAGGGTTTAGGGTTGAGGGTTTAGGGTTGAGGGTTTAGGGTTTAGGGTGTAGGGTTGTCGCCGGCCTCACAGTGATGTCCAGGCTGGTGAGCTCCTCCCCATGTGTGCGGACATGTAGGCCACTGGCCATGCATCATCTTCTTGTGGCTCTGCTCAAAGCCTATAACCCTAAACCCCACACCCCGCGAACCAAGCAAAGCTTTAATGTGGACCTCTCAAAGAGACATGGCCCCCAAATCCCAGAGCCCAGTCGAAGGCAACCCTGAACCCTGCAAAGGCCTAGGCCCAAAACCCTAAACCCACCCCAAACCCCAAGCCCTAAACCCTAAACCCCAAACCCTAAACCCTAAACCCCGGAAAGCCCAAAAAAAACCCTAAATACCCCGGGACTTGGGAACTTCAGTTTTCGAGGGATTTCCGCTCTTGGCTCCTCCTCACCGATGGACATCAACTCTTGCCCGGAGGTTGCGAAGACTCGGAGCTTCCGCAAGGAGCGCTCCATCTTCGAGTTTCGGGTTTCGGGTTTGGGGTTTAGGGCGGTTTAGGGTTTAGGGTTTGGGTTTGGGGCTTAGGGTTTAGGGTTTAGGGTTTAGGGTTTAGGGTTTAGGGTTTAGGGTTTAGGGTTTAGGGTTTAGGGTTTAGGGTTTAGGGTTTAGGGTTTAGGGCTTGGGGTTTGGGGTTTAGGGCTTGGGGTTTAGGGTTTGGGGTTTAGGGTTTAGGGCTTGGGGGTGAGGGTTTAGGTTCTGAGTCTGGGATGTGGAGTTGGCACCTCGGGCCCTCAGGGCTAAGGGTGTAGGGTTTAGGGTAGTTCTCTAAATTAGGTTTAGGGTTTAGGGTAGTTCTCTAAATTAGGTTTAGGGTTTAGGGTTTAGGGTTTAGGGTTTAGGGTAGTTCTCTAAATTAGGTTTAGGGGTTAGGAGATTCGTGTTTAGGCCCTTTTGGGGTCCCCTTTGTCGCGCGGCACCTGAAAAAAAAAAAAACAGGAACCCCGATTCAGGGAACTAACCATATTTTGGGGTGCCATGTGGTGTTTGTGCTTGAAGGTGGGCGGTGAGGGGGAGCTCTAAGCCCTCAAACCCTACGAACCCCTGAAAAACCCCTGTAAACCCTGAAAGCGTCTTAGGGGATGTCTTGAGTACTCTTTGAGCTTGAGACGGCCTCCAAGTATGAGGAGGCTGGGGTCTGCAGCCTTGCAAACGAATCAACACCGTCATGAAGGCAAAGTGTCAAAAGCCACCGGTTTAGGGTTTAGGGTTTAGGGTTTAGGGTTTAGGGTTTAGGGTTTAGGGTTTAGGGTTTAGGGTTTAGGGTTTAGGGTTTCCATGATTAAGCCAGCCCTACAGCCTCTAACTTCAGTGACAGCCCCTAAACCCCTAAACCCCTAAAACCCTAAACCCCTAAACCCCTAAACCCTAAACCCCCAAACCCTAGTTAAACCCCTAAACCCCTAAACCCCTAAACTACTAACAGCTGGATGCTAAGCTCCTAAACAAACCCCTAAAAACCCCAACCCCCCCAAGGCCCTAAACCCTAAAACCTAAACCCCACGACCCAAAAACGCTCAACCCCTGACGCACGCCCTTTATCCCCGACGAGTGCCGCAACTGACAGCAGGCACCAACTATCAACTCCCGGGAGTCCAGCCCCAGGAACCTACTCCTCAAAGCCCTTGGCGGCTTAGGGTTTAGGGTTTAGGGTTTAGGGTTTAGGGTTTAGGGTTTAGGGTTTAGGGTTTAGGGTTTAGGGTTTAGGGTTTAGGGTTTAGGGTTTAGGGTTTAGGGTTTCGGGTGCAGGGCTTAGGGTTTAGGGTTTCGAGTTTCTAGGGTTTAGGATTTAGGATTTAGGCTCCAGGGTGCCTGCTTGAGAAGGTCTAGGGTTCCAAGGACTGAGAGGCAGGCCCGTGTGCGTGGATGGCAGTGTTGTAGCTCACAACGTCCAGCCTTCCGATCGGTGCGTTTGAAGCCCGACGGAGGCGACCCTCATTTAGTTTAGGGTTTAGGGTTTAGGGTTTAGGGTTTAGGGTTTAGGGCTTAGGGTTTAGGGTTTAGGGTTTAGGGTTTAGGGTTTAGGGTTTAGGGTTCAGGGCTTAGGGTTTAGGGTTTAGGGTTTAGGGCAGTTTAGGGTTTAGCGCCTAGGGTTAGGGTTTGGGGTTTAGGGTCTAGGACTTAGGATTTCTGGGTTTGGGGCTTAAGGTGTAAGGCTTAGGAAATTATTACCTAGGGTCTGGCTTACTAGCCATGGAGAGGCCTCATGTGTCACGGATGGGTATCAGGATCCCCATCTACACTCAAATCAGTAGTCTAAGCCCCATTTCAGGCAACAGCCTCAAAACCCAAAAACCCTAAACCAATCATCCCTGAGACCAACACCCACCAGCACATGTGTCCCACCAAAGCCCCGAACATCCACAATCCTAAGCCCTCAACCTTAAGCCCAAATAGTGCGGACGGGGGGGGGGGGGAGGGGTGATGCGGTCATCTTCCTGACCTTAACCCTAAACCCCAAACCCCAAACCCTAAAACCCCAAACCCGCAACCCCAAACCCTAACCCCCAAACCCAAAACCCCAAACCCTAAACCCCAAACCCCAAACCCTGTCTGCAAAACCCCAAAACCTAAACCCTAAACCCCAAACCCTAAACCCCAAACCCAAAACCCCAAACCCTAAACCCTAAACCCTAAACCCCAAACCCTAAACCCTAAACCCCAAACCGTAAACCC
>CAJNDS010000213.1:160711-195711 GCA_905221605.1 Symbiodinium natans
CAAAGCCAACCAGCCAGAGACTTCCGGGAAATGAAGCCTGGGCCTCTTCAGGAATCTAAAGTCCTTGGAGGTTCAGGGTTAAGGGTTTAGGGTTCCTTGACCTCTTGCACTATCCAAGATTCATATACTTCTACCCCAAGCCCTAAACCCTAAACCCTAAACCCTAAACCCTAAACCCTAAACCCTAAACCCTGGGCGACCTTTTGGGAGCACGGCCATGAGGGCCTCAATGAGCACTAAGCAGTTGGGATGGAAGCTTCCCATGGCTTGGGGTTTCAGATCCAAAGGGTTTAGGGTTTAGGGTTTAGGGTTTAGGGTTTAGGGTTTAGGGTTTAGGGTTTCGGGCTGGAAGTCGGTGGGTGGGCGGGGGGGGGGGAGGGTGGGCTTCGTATTGGCTCTTGATTTAGGGTTTAGGATCAAATTTCACGTTGAGGGATCAGGGTTTAGGTTTTAGGGTATGAGTGATGCACATTAAGTGCTTCCATTGGGCAGTTGCAGAGTCTGCAGATGGACCGCTACCCGAGGGCTGAGAGTTTAGAGTCATTTAGGGGTTTAAGGCTCTTCGGGGTCGAGGATTTACACAGTTCAGGGCCATTTAGGGTTCGGGGGTGAGAGAGTGTAGGGTTCCTCAGGGTTGCCAGGCACTTTGAGTTGGTGGAGTATGTGAGAGTAGGGTTTCGGGTTTCGGGTTTAGGGTTTAGGGCCATTTCGGGTCACTTACGGCTTTGTGAGCGCACACTTCCATGTTGCTCATTTTTCTCCGGTTCCAACGAGCTCTGGAGACCGCAGTTTAGGTAGGGCTTAAGGTTTCCAGGCTTCGGGGCTTTAGGGGCCTTCGGGTTCTCCTAAACCCTAAACCCTAAACCCTAAACCCTAAGTCCTAAACTTCCATGGTTTAGGGTCTTCGAGCCTTTGGGGTTTTGGGGGGTGGGGGGGGGGGGGGTTTGAGGGTTTCGGGCACTTTGCGCCTTGCGGTTTCCAAGGCGATGCCAGCAGAGCCGTGGGGGGCCGAAAAGCACCCAGACATCACAGGGCGGAAAATCCAGTAGGGGTTTAGGGGTGTGGGGGTTTAGGGGTTTAGGGGGTTTAGGGGGTTTAGGGGGTTTAGGGGGTTTAGGGGTTTAGGGGTTTAGGGGTTTTAGGGGGTTTAGGGGTTTACCACTCAGAACACAAAATCCACGAAGAAAGCAGAAGTCCGGCACATGCGGAAGTGGCGGGGTTCTGCCACATTCAAAAGCCTCAACCCTAAACCCTAACCCCCAAACCCCAAACCCTAAACCCTAAACCCTAAACCCTAATTAAACCCTAAACCCTAAACCCTAAACCCTAAACCCTAAACCCTAAACCCTAAACCCTAAACCCTAAACCCTAAACCCTAAACCCTAACCCTAAACCCTAAACCTTAGGTTTGCATTCATCCATCACGGATTTCTCGGCTCATGTGGCGTCGGGTCATCCTCCGGCACATGTGCCACCGTTCTCCCGTCCTTGAAGGGTTTAGGGTTTAGGGTTTAGGGTTTGGGGCTTAGGGTATGCCGTGTGTGATGCGTGACAGTTCGGCTGGGCACGGTCTTTCAGGAAAGTTTTTTCCTAAGCAGTGGACAACTCCTTCAACATGGTTTAGGAGTTTGGGATCCCAAAGCCCCACTTGAAGGTTCATGGACACTTATAGGCGGGGTCATAAGTGACGTCAATAAAGTTCTCACCGTGCAACTGTTCGAGCGGAAAGTTGAACCCAGCTCCGCGTTTTACATTCAACAAACGCAGGAGCCAAGCTTATTGTCAACGCCTTAAATCCCACCAGTGAATCCCTGAATCCTTCAAGAAGCCTGTTGGGTACCAGAGTCTATAGGGAGGTCTAAGGGTGTATAGGGTTTAGGTCTGAGGGGGTAAAGGGTTTAGGTCGTAGAGTCTATAGGGTTTAGGTCTTAAAGAGGCTTGAGGTTTGGCAGAAAAAAGATGAACAATCAACAATCCGAGGGCTAAATGCCTAATGCTTATGATTGCGGCTTAGGCTGTTGGAGCCTGAAGCCCGACCCCAAACCGTACAACAAAAATATGAAAGCCCTGTGAAATCCCTAAACCCTGACCCTGTAAGCCCCAGAAAACCGGAAAAGCCGTGGTGGTCTGCTGTCCACGGCTCCCGTCCAGTTGGAGGGCTGAAGGTGTAGGATTCTGAGCTCTAATGATAGCCGACTTGAAGGTTCATGGACACAAATAAGTAGGGATATGACTACCATAATGCGGTCCCCTACTTAAAAACCCTACTTCTAAGTGCTCATGAACCTCGAAGTAAGCAGCACTTCCAGTGCATCGTCCTTGGAGCTGGTCTTCAGGACTTACCCCAATCGGAATCGATCAGTTGGTGTAGGAGGCATGTGCTCCCAAAAGCACCAATTAAGAGTGTGAGCAGCACTCGACAAGCTTTTCTTGGTGGCGCAGCAACCATGTTACAATAAGGGCACCATTTTGTGGGTTGGCTACTTCATAAGGGAACCTTGAACCCAAAAGGGGCACCGCTGGGCTACCAAGCAAACCTCAAACCCTAAACCCTACACCCCAAACCCCAAACCCTAAACCCCAAACCCTAAACCCCAAACCCTAAACCCCAAACCCTAAACCCCAAAAACCCTAAACCCCTAAACCCTAAAAACCCTAAACCCGAAGGCCTTTTGTGACCAAGGCTCGATCGTCCATCTGGATCAGGGGCTTCGCCAGCGCGCGCTGCCGGGCCAACCGGGACATCTGGGGCCAGTCGGTCCTCCAGAGCATCGCCTTGGTTTGGGGTTTAGGGTTTAGGGTTTAGGGTTTAGGGTTTAGGGTTTAGGGTTTGGGGTTTAGGGTTTAGGGTTTGGGGTTTAGGGTTTAGGGTTTGGGGTTTAGGGTTTAGGGTTTGGGGTTTGGGGTTTAGGGTTTAGGGTTTAGGGCCCAGGAGATAAGGAACCAGGCGTTAGAAGGCCTAGGCCTAGGTCTGCGGGATCTAGGCGCACACGACGTGCGCGCTCCAATTTGACCCTTTTCGCGCAACTTGCAACACCCCGCTTCCTTTTCCCCGAGCCCTAAAACTGAATACATCCATGGGCAAAACCCATTCAAGCCCTACAAATCCAGTAAAAAACCATTAAGCCCATATGGGGAGTTACGAGAACCGGGGACCCCAAAACAGAAGCCCAACCAAAACCCCAACCCCTTAAGCCCATATGGGGGGTTACGACAATCGGGGACCCCTGAAATAGAACCCCAAATTGTACCTTGCAATAGGAACACAATACGGTGCGTACCCGTATTTTCGGAAACCCCCATGCCACGAGACTTTAAACCCTATAAACCCTATAAGCCCTATAAACCCTAAACCCTAAACCCTAAAACCGTAAACCCCCCTGAGCTCTCCACCGCAAAGAGCAAGCAGTGCGTTGCAGTTCCGATCGTCGAACCCATGGCCAGGCCACGCGTGCTGAGATGTCCTCGAAGAACAGTTTAGTGTGTAGGGTTTAGGTTTGAGGGTTTAGGGTTGAGGGTTTAGGGCTTAGGGTTTAGGGCTTAGGGTTTAGGGTTTAGGGTTGAGGACTTAGAGTTTAGGATATAGGGTTTGATTGTTTGTTAACGACCCAAGCGTAACCTAGGAACAAAACGGGTACCTTTTATGTGTACAATGGCTTGTAAAGGAAACTGGAACCCTAAAAAGGGGAATCGGGAGTAAAGGCCTACTCTGGGCCCCAGCTGAAGGGCTTTGAGGGTATGTTTTTGCGCCGCGTGCGTGTTTGTTGATCCTCAAGTTTCCCAAAAACAAACCCAAGGCGTTTTGATGTTCAGAGGTGTTATAGGGCCTGCTTTTGAGGCTCTGAAAGGGGGCAAGGGAGCCATGGCCCCTTTGTCCACCCAACCCAAGGAATGGGTTTAGGGTTTAGGGTTTGGGTTTAGGGTTTAGGGCTTTTAGGGTTTAGGGTTTCTAGGGTCTGGGGTTTAGGGTTTAGGGTTTAGGGTTTAGGGTTTAGGGTTTAGGGTTTGAGGGTTTAGGATTTAGGGTTTAGGGTTTAGGGTTTAGGGTTTAGGGAAACCGGGCCAAACCCCGCAGCTATCCCATGGTTTAGGGCTTGGGGGGCTTGGCCCCAAGCCTCAAAGCCTAGACCCCAAACCCCAAACTTTGACTTCTCAAACCCTAACCCTAAACCCTAAACCCTAAACCCGAAATCCTAAACCCTAAGCCCCAAACCCCAAACCCCAAACCCTATCCCAAACCCTAAATTTCGACTTGTCAAAACAGACACAAAAAAAATCGCTGGGATCCGTCCTGGCCAGGCCAGGGCCCATGCGCTGGGAATGCCAGCCTGGAAAATGTTTGACATAGGGTTTAGCTTGAGAACCCTAAACCTTCTTTTTTGCATAGGTCACCTGAGAATACTATAAGGTTGCTAGACTGCTAGACCTAGAATCTACTACGAGAAAGTAGGTTTTGGGTTTTTTAAGGTAGGTTTAGAGTCTCGGGTGTTGGATTCTAGGTTGGGCTGTTCCCCCTTATACTACCAGTCTCAATAGGGCTTATAGTAGGGGGTACTATCATCCCTACTAAGGACTGTTAGCGGGAAAACGCAAGTTTTTGGGCTTCATGTGAACATTCGAAGGGTGATCCGCAAAGAAGTCTGAGCACAAGTGAAACCAACCGCTAGCACGGCAACCCTGAAAATAACCCTCTCTCGACCCTGCACCCGATTCTGCCTTGGACCTTTAAGGTTGGGGACCCTTTAGCTAAGGGAATATAAGGGCGATATTCGGAGTATAGGAAGGGGAGCTCTTAGGAGTACAGCCTTCGGGGTCCCAGACACGTGCTACCCTTAACCCTAGGAGCCCTTAAAACGAAAAACAAAACTAGCGAACGACAACCAAAAAAGACCTCAAAACGCTTTAACAGTTTCTTCAAGACCTTTTGGGCTTTTTGGAGTTTCAGGGCTTCTCAGGTTTAGGGCTTCGGAGTTTGGTGTTGTGACCCCACTTTCGCTCTTCAGGCTGGCTGCCACGTAGTAGGCGAAAATGACGATGGGTGCCAGGATCAGCTGTCCTAAGTAGTGCGAGAGCCAACGGACGGAAAGATGAGGCGAATGGGAGTACCTGCAGCTTAAATAAGTGGTCAATGTAGTACAACCCTAAACCCTAAACCCTACACCCTACACCCGAAACCCTAAACCCTAAACCCTAGACCCTAAACCCTAAACCCTAAATACTATACCCTAAACCCTAAACCCTAAACCTTAGCCCTAAACCCTAAAAACCCTAAACCCTATACCCCAAAGCCGAAGTCCTGAACCCAGGGGCCCAGGGTTGGGACCAACTGGGCTGTTGCCAGGTTTTCTGCGCGACCGAAGCCAGTGCTGGCTGGATCTACTTGTGACCACAAAAACATACCCTAAACCCTAAACCCTAAACCCTAAACCCTAAACCCTAAACCCTAAACCCTAAATCCTAAACCCTAAACCCTAAACCCTAAACCCTCTCAGCATGCTCTTCTTCACAAAGACACGGCGGGTAAGGCGGGCAAGTGCACCCATTCTCGTCTTCTCGACACGATTTTTTATCTTGCTAAGGACATTAGATCAAGTTACCAGAATTGCAGGAACAAACGGAAGAGCCACCTAAAAGCAGGACTTGGCATCCGCTTGAATAGCACGATGCACTCGAATGCGAGATGACACTCTGCGGCAGGCACGCCAACCTGGACACCCGAAACTAGACTCTAACTCTACATCATACCCTAAACCCTAAACCCTAAACCCTAAATCATAAATCATACATCCTAAACCCCAAACCCCAAACCCGAAACCTCAACCTTAGCGCCCCAGGGCCAGGGTGGTTGGGGTAGGGTCTCCAATGAAGGCTATACTCCCCTCAGAACCTTGATAAACATATAGTTTTTAAGCTCCTCTTGGTTTTATAAGGCAAAATAAGAAATAATTTCCCCAGGGGGGGATAGTCCAATGAAGGCAGGTCTCGGCCACATCCTTTGAGCGATCCAGAAGCGACCTTTGAAACGAGTCGAGCTGGGGGGGAGGGGGGGGGGAGATCAAGAACTTCAGCGTTCTTGACTAAGCCCTAAACCCCAAACCGTAGACCCGAAACCCTAAACCCTAAACCCTTAACCCTAGGCACAACATCGAATGCACTCTGTTAAACATTAAATCCCCCGTTACATCTGCTAAAAGGTAGTAGCATAAGAAGCAAAAACAGACGTACGGTATAATACTACATTACAGGGGCGAGAGAATAATAAACACCCCCCAAGGATTGGCAGCCACCAGGTTGACGTTGCTATGTTGTGGGCACAGCCTTGTGAGGGTTTAGGGTTTCGGGTTTAGGGTCAAACCCGGTCAAGCCCTGCGATAAATCAACCAATGAAAGGCCAACACCTCGCACGTGATGAAACCTGCCGGGGGTGCAGTGCACATGCCGTCCAGGGCGACGTAGATTGCGCAGATCGACATGATTGGATCGGCGTAGTCCAGCACCTGAATCACTCTTGCACTTGCACACATGACCACGTGACTTGAGCTACGGCACTTGGAGGTTTATGGGTACTCCTAAGTGGGGTTAAAGGTACTACGGTAACAACCAAATTTCGGGCAGTTCTAAGGTAGAAGTGACTTGAGCCACTGCTACCTGGATGGGTTCATGGAGCAGGGTTGTAAGTACTATGGTAACCCCCCAATCTAGGGTCGTTATAAGAACCCTAAACCCTAAACCCTAAACCCTAAACCCTAAACCCTAAACCCTAAACCCTAAACCCTAAAACCCTAAACCCTAAACCCTAAACCCTAAACCCTAAACCCTAAACCCTAAACCTACAAGAAGTATCGTTCATCTCGCCCTCTCATGGCCAGACCGTCAGTTCCAGTGCCCAAAATTGTTTGAAGGTCCAGTTATAGGGTACTTACAAGTAGGGTGCGAACTACCCTAGATAAGGATTCTAGCCATCGATGTCCCTACTTTCAACTTCTGGCCCCACTTTGATAAGTACCCCAATGAACATCGATGCGCCGTCTTGGCCCGTAGCCGGCATCACAGGGGTTTAAACAGCACGCGTTTCTGTATTCATCCTGCCCCAAAATCAAAATTGCCACACCGTTCCCCTAAAGCCCGAGACAAGAAGCTCCCCGAAATCAAACACCCTGAGCCCCTTGGTAGCCCTAAACCCTAAACCCTAGACCCTAGACCCTAAACCCTAAACCCTAGACCCTAAACCCTAAACCGCCCAGGAAATCACAAGCCTGTGATAACGCCCCCAACTCCAAAACCCAGAGCCTGGTGCCCGGCCTGAACAAACACCAAATCTCCAGACCCAAAACCGTACAACGCCCCCTCCCCTAACCCTTTAACTTCTCGGCTCCGGCCTTTCGAGCCTAAAACCCTAAACCCAAAACTATAAAACCTAAGCTGCTTGAAACCCTAAACCCTAAACCCTAAACCCTGAACCCTAAACCCTAAACCCTAAACCCTAAACCCTAAACCCCCGACAGGACCGTCTGAAGACCCCACGAGCACTTGCACCTCAGGTTCGGAGGTGAAGAGCCTTAGCCAGGCTCGCCGGCCCAGGAGCCTGGGACGTGCGAGTTTATAGGGTTTGTAGGGTTTATAGGGTTTATAGGGTTTATAGGGTTTATAGGGTTTATAGGGTTTATAGGGCTTGTAGGGTTTATAGGGTTTGTAGGGTTTGTAGGGTTTGTAGGGTTTATAGGGTTTATAGGGTTTATAGGGTTTAGGGTTTAGGGTTTATAGGGTTTATAGGGTTTAGGATTTATAGGGTTTATCGGGTTTATAGGGTTTATAGGGTTTAGGGTTTAGGGGTTATAGGGTTTATAGGGCTTGTAGGGTTTGTAGGGTTTGTAGGGTTTGTAGGGTTTGTAGGGTTTGTAGGGTTTGTAGGGTTTATAGGGTTTGTAGGGTTTGTAGGGTTTGTAGGGTTTATGGGGTTTGTAGGGTTTGTAGGGTTTAGGGTTTATAGGGTTTATAGGGCTTGTAGGGTTTATAGGGTTTAGGGTTTAGGGTTTATAGGGTTTATAGGGTTTATAGGGTTTAGGGTTTGGGGTTTAGGGTTTAGGGTTTATAGGGTTTATAGGGCTTGTAGGGTTTATAGGGTTTATAGGGTTTAGGGTTTATAGGGTTTATAGGGTTTATAGGGTTTATAGGGTTTAGGGTTTAGGGTTTATAGGGTTTATAGGGTTTATAGGGTTTATAGGGTTTATAGGGCTTGTAGGGTTTATAGGGTTTGTAGGGCTTGTAGGGCTTATAGGGTTTGTAGGGTTTGTAGGGTTTATAGGGTTTATAGGGGTTATAGGGTTTGTAGGGTTTGTAGGGTTTATAGGGTTTGTAGGGTTTGTAGGGTTTATAGGGTTTATAGGGTTTATAGGGTTTGTAGGGTTTGTAGGGTTTATAGGGTTTGTAGGGTTTATAGGGTTTATAGGGTTTATAGGGTTTATGGGGTTTGTAGGGTTTGGAGGGTTTATAGGGTTTATAGGGTTTGTAGGGTTTAAGTTTGAGGTTTTGGCAGGATTTGCGGCTTTTGGGGTGGTTCAATGAGGTTTGAGGGGGGAGCTTTGGGGGCTTCAGAGAGTCTGGGTTTGGGGTTTAGGGGTTTAAGAAGGGTTGGGGGGGGGTGGGGGTGATTTGAAAGGTTCCGGGGGAAGTTTAAGGCTTGTTGGGCTTCGATAGACACAGCGGGTTTAGGGTTTAGGGTTTAGGGTTAGGGTTTAGGGTATAGGGTTTAGGGTTTAGGGTTTAGGGTTTAGGGTTTAGGGTTTAGGGTTTAGGGTTTAGGGTTTAGGGCCAGGCTTTAGGAGGGGCTTTCAGGGCTTAGGGTCTAGGAGCGGGTGTTGCGCTTGGGGAAGAGGCGGCTCTGCTGCGGAAGGAGTTTGCCGAACTGGAGGATTTAGGGCATTTGGGGTTTAGGGTTTAGGGTATAGGGTTTGGGATGAAAGGTCAATGTCTAAACCCTCACTGGCACTGTAGGGTCTTAAGAGTCTGGGGAGGGGGCGGGGGGGGGGGGGGGGGGGGGGGGGGGGGGGAGGGGGGGGGGGGGGGGGGGGGGGGGGGGGGGGGGGGGGCGTTGCAGGGCTTGAGACACGGAGAAAAGCAAAGAAAGAAAACTTGACAAAGGCAAACCTTCAACCTAAACTCCCCAAACCCTGAACTGAAAACCCTAAACCCGAATTACCACGGTTTAGGGTTTAGGGTTCAGGGCTTTAATCTCAGGCCCCCAAAGGGCGCTGGAACATCCGCATCACGGGCCTTGCAACTTTCTGCTGTTCCTTTTGGGGTATATGGCGGGGCTGGGCTAGAAAGCAGTTCATACTATTACTATTACTATTACTATTACGATTACTATTACTATTACTATTACTACTACTATTACTATTACTATTACTATTATACTATTATACTATTATACTATTATACTATTACTATTACTATTACTATTATACTATTACTATTATGGGGTTCCCGGGTGGAGACGTGGGCCTGCTATGTGGTAGTGGTAGCATTAGGGCCCGAGTCCCCCTTCTTTGCAGAGCCATGAAGCACCACCAGCGCGATGGCAGCGGCCAGGCAAATGCCCGAACTCAGAAGGGGGAAGATCGTAAACCCTTTAAACCTCAACCCTAAACCCCAAAACCCCCAACCCCAAACCCTAAACCCTACTGTAGCGCCTTTGTCCTCTTGGCCGGGGGTGCCTGTTTAACTATGTGATCGTACCAGCTTGCCCGGCCCTAACGGGTATACAAGGGTTTTGCAAATTAGGGCCCATAGTAATTAAGGGACCATGTGAGTACACTAAGGACTCAGGGAGATAGGCAGAGGATCTCAAGTCACGCTATAACCCCATGTTGATCGCGGATGCGACAAGCAGAACCCGTAGTTCGGATTTGTACTGAAGGTCTGCGACGGTTCGGGGTCCGGGGTGTTCATAGGGTTCAGGGTGTTGGGGGGAAGCTCAGGGTATGCCTGCATCCGCTGCTGGAATTCTGTAACACGAAATGTTGGACGTACTCATCCTACTCAAACGCACCTATAATCAGATGGAATCTCAGTCTTTCAGGGAAACCCTATAGACCCCAAACTGAAGCTTCAGGGTTCTATGAGGGCGAGGGATCTTCATCTGTAAACCCCTAACCCTTAAACCCCTAAACCCCTAAACCCCTAAACCCCTAAACCCCTAAACCCCTACACCCCTGAACCCTAAACCCTAAACCCTAAACCGTAAACCCTAAACCCTAAACCCTAAACCCTAAGGAGTGCCCGACGTTGGGGTCGTGGGTGGTTGGGAGTGGTTGGGACAGGGGGAGGGGGGGAAGGGGGTTTAGGGTTTAGGGTTTAGGGTTTAGGGTTTAGGGTTTAGGGTTTAGGGTTTAGGGTTTAGGGATGACCTCACCCTCACCGCAGAGGCCAAACCATTGTGAAGGTTTGGGGAGCTTCTCCCACGAGGCGATCTTCACTGTTGAAGGACCGATCTCCACACCCCAGGCACCGCGAAAAGTGCTCAAACACATTGACATATATGTATACATATATATATATATAGACAGATACACACACATATAGATAGATAGATAGATAGATAGATAGATAGATAGATAGATAGATAGATAGATAGATAGATAGATATATATATAATTATATAAGACCATGTATATATACATATATACCTTGCTTGATCGATGTATGTATTTCTGCAACTTTCTAACCCCTAAAAGAAAATACTGGGTGGGCACTGGGCACACGGCATACTGAAGCCCGTAAGATGTGGGTTGGCAAGCCCTAAGCCTTAAAAGGAAGAAGATTTCGGGTGGGCAAACCCTAAACCCCAAAAGAAGATGCTTGGTGGGCAAACCCTAAACTCCAAAAGAAGATGTTAGCTGGGCAAATATTGTAACCATACTTATGGGTAGCCATGAACCTCCAAGTATACAGCCCTTAAACCTTAAACTCCAAGCCCGATGAGCCCTAGACTCTTGGGGTTCTTGAGGGCTTCGGGTTTCAGATCTTTAGCCGTTTTAGGCTTAGTGGCTTTCTTGCTAAGGCAACTTTCGGCCAAAAAGGAAAAAGCAAGATTGAGGTGGGGGGCCTTTCGGGGTTTGCCATTACAAAAAGTACGAAGCTCTTTGAGACGCGCGACCAGAAGCTCACCTGCGCGGCGAACTTGGCGGCGCGGGGCTTTCCCGCGCCCAACTCGTTGCTGACTCGGGTGTTCCTGAGCTCTCGGGGGGGGGGGGGGGGAGTTTAGGGGTTGAAGGGTTCAGGAGTCATCCCCGAAACATCCAATCCGGGAGGTGCTGGGAAGTTTCGGAGGTAGGGTTTAGGGTTTAGGGTTTAGGGTTTAGGGTTTAAGGTTTAGGGTTTAGGGTTTAGGGTTTAGGGTTTAGGAGCGTAGGGACCAGAAATCCCAAACCATGACGAGGCTCGCTGCCATGCCCCAGCTGAGGGGCGGCATGAAACCTCCAGGGGGTTTGGGGGGTTTAGGGTTTAGGGTTTAGGGTTTAGGGTTTAGGGTTTAGGGTTTAGGGTTTAGGGTTTACGGTGTAGGGTGTAGGGTTTAGGGTGTAGGGTGTGTCAGGCTTGAGGGTTCAGGGCTCTAGGGGGTTGATGTTGGGGGTTTAGGGCTTGATGTTTAGGGTTTAAGGGGTTTTGGGTGTTTAGGGGGTTTAGGGTCTGAGGTTCGGGGCTCGTAGAGTTTTTTGGGGGTGGGTTGGGGGGTTTCTGGGTTTGGGGGGTTTCCACAGGGTGCTTAGGGGATTGCGTATAGGGTTCGTCTGGTGTTTTGGCTTGGGGCATATCGGATTATGGGGCGTCATTCGGGTGGAGGCAGAGCTCCATGCTCTCGAGGGTTTAGGGTTTAGGGTTTAGGGTTTGGGGTTTAGGGTTTAGGGCTTGGGGGTTGGCGGCTGGGCACCATCGGAAGCATGTACCTCCGTGGACGACAGAACCGACAAGTCTAGCTTCTTTTCTGTACGCTTTGCAGCTTCTGGTAGAGATCCCAAAACCTTGCAAAGCCTAAAGCCTAAAGCCTAAAGCCTAAAGCCTAAAGCCTAAAGCCTAAAGCCTAAAGCCTAAAGCCTAAAGCCTAAACCCTAAACCCTAAACCCTAAACCCTAAACCCTAAACCGAATCATGGCTCAAGGAGCTGGCTTCCCCAGCCTTCCCCTGAACCACAAAAAGAGGATGACCCTACACTCGATGTGGAAACTCCCTAAACACAAAACTCGAAAGGCCCTAAACCCTAAACCCTAAACCCTAAACCCTAAACCCTAAACCCTAAACCCTAAACCCTAAACCCTAAACCCTACACCCTAAACCCTAAACCCTAAACCCTAACACAAATCGGACGCCCTCCAGGAGGTCTTTCGGAGTTCCTCCGAGCAGCAGACCGCGCAGGTGTTGGAAAAGATCGCCATGGCAGTGAGGCTCACCTCTCCAGTGAACCCAACACCTCTTAAGTGAGGAACCCTAAACTTACACCCTAAACCCTAGGCCCTAAACCCTAAACCCTAAACCCTAAACCCTAAACCCAATAGGGGCCTTAATTCCTGCGGTAAGCGTTCTTGCAACGCAAGGGGTTCCCCGCAAGCCTTTGAAAAGGGGATGAGGACTCAGGAATGGCCAGCCCTAAGGACGCGACGCCCTAGGGTTTAGGGTTTAGGGTTTAGGGTTTAGGGTTTAGGGTTTAGGGTTTAGGGTCTAGGGTTTAGGGTTTAGGGTTTAGGGCAAGCCCTGAGGTCTTCGGCGCAACTCGACTTGGAAATTGTCCGAGTTGCGCTTGTATTTAAGACCCTTCGAAAAGTGGTTTGTGAAGAATAGCTTGCCTCATAAGGAATGAAACCGCAGCTTTAACAAGCTACCCCGAAGCACAACCCAGCTAGCAGCCAAACTGCCGCAACCTCTTGGGGCTTAAACCCCCCCACACCTAAACCCTAAACCCTAAACCCTAAACCCTAAACCCTAAACCCTAAACCCTAAACCTTAAACCCTAAACCCTGCCTCTGCATCGGGCAAGGTGCCCGACATCAAAACGATGATTTCAGAGGCCCACCATTCCTGGGAAGGTTCGAGGGATTAGGGTTTAGGGTTTAGGGTTTAGGGTTTAGGGCTTAGGGCTTAGGGTTTAGGGTTTAGGGTTTAGGGTTCAGGGTTTAGGGTTTAGGGTTTCGGTCTTCGGGACCCTGATTACCTCCTTACCTGTAGTCTCGTGCTAGGAGGGGGTGGTTCTGCGACTGAGGATACAACCCCTGCTTTTCGGGAATAGACTCACTTGGGGGAGTTTTACGAAAATAGGGAGCCTCTAAAGTGGACCCCAATTAGAAGGATCCCCGTATACTAGGGACCCCCCAATGAGGTACCAAAGGCTTCAGGGGCTTAAATGGGGCGTATCGGGACCTTCCTTGCCCCAAGCTCTTGACTGACCCTCATCCTTCTTGACCTCCCTGAACTCTAGATGCCGCGGCACCGAGATCATCAGGAAGTTGGGAACGGCCAGCTTCAGGAAAGGCGACCATGCAGAGAAAGCGGACCTTGAGAAGCCTCTCAGGGGCACTGTACAGTGCAGTTGAGAGCTTCGCAGCTTCAGGCGTGCTGGGCTTCAGGGATCCTCTCATCTACTAGGTTGCTGCTTAAGAACCCCAAAGAATGAACGATGATCATCCCTACATTACCCTAAAGGAACAACTTTGTTTCTGGGGGGGCTTCTCCAGCAATTCCTAGTCATTGCTGTGGGGGGGGATCCTGTGCCTTGCCAGGAGTTCGGCAGGGCCGTGCGCAGGGAGCCGGTGGTCCGGAAGATCATCCACAGCGCCAAGGCGCCGTTGCTCAGGGACGTGGCGATGGCCGCGCCGATGAATCCTAGCTTCCTGGGCTGATACCGGGCTCTTGAAAGGAGGGAGGGAGGCGCGGCGCGGGGGGGGTGGGGGGTATTGTTAATCTGGGACAGCCTTTTTTGTTTTGTTTTTTTTGGGGGGGGGTCTCTGGGGCTCACCTGGGTGTTTTAGGCTGTTCGTGGTTTGGGGCAGCGCCTGGGGTGCATTTCAAAGAGGCAAAGGATGGACCAGCGTCCAGCAGAGGGGAAGGTACACGGCGGCCAGGAGAAGCCCACCCGTTGCCTGCACGCTAAGCCCTAAACCCTAAACCCTAAAACCCTAAAACCCTAAAGCCCTAAAACCCTAAAACCCTAAAACCCTAAAACCCTAAAACCCTAAAACCCTAAAACCCTAAGACCCTAAACCCTAAAACCCTAAACCCTAAACCCTAAACGCTAAACCCACCCGTTGCCTGCACGCCCGTCATGCGCTGGGCCGCCAGCCAGTTCTGACAGCATTGCGTGACGAGGTAGCAGCACACACCTGGCTAGAATCAAGAGCAAACTGGGGAAATAAGAAGGGCGCCCTTTTGGGTTAAAAGGGGGGCTTACAAAGGGAAGGGAACCCAAACCCTAAACCCTAAACCCTAAACCCTAAACCCTAGACCCTAGACCCTAGACCCTAACCCTACTCTGAGGTCCTAGCCTGGCAAGAGATATCTCAAGTATCTGGCGGCCAGGGCCGCCACCGCTTTCTCCTGCCCCACCGCCAGCAGGAGGGGCTCACTACACAGCCACAGCGCAGTGATGAGGCCCAGCATGACCAGGCCTAGTTCACGGTTGGGATAGCACCCTAAACCCTAAACCCCTAAACCCCTAAACCCCTAAACCCCTAAAACCCCTAAACCCCTGAACCCCTAAACCCCTAAACCCCTAAACCCCTAAAACCCCTAAACCCTGAACCCCTAAACCCTTAAAAAACGCAAAATACTACCCCCCCCCCCCCCCCCACACTATGGCAAAGAGGCAGAGCAGAAAGCACCGCTGCAAGCTCAGGGAGACCTCCTCGAAGTTCCGGGCTCCGAAGGCTTGGCCAGTGGTCGTCTGCAGCGTCGTTGCGATCCCCACCAGGATGCCTGGCTGGGCCACAAGAAAGCTGCTGCTTAACTTCACATTTGGGAAAATGTTTGGGGATTTGGAGATATGAATTCCCTACGTAACCCTAAACCCTAAACCCGAGACCCTGAACCCTAAACCCTAGGCCCTGAACCTTAAACCCTAGATCCTAAACCCTACAGGGTGACAGACGATACCCAGTTTCCCTCACAGCACGAAGACCAGGAAGGACAGTGCTGCTTGGAATGTTGAGGCACCGATAACTTGGGTTTGCTTAGCAAAGGCTCCAAAAGAGCAATTTGAAAATTGAAAAATGCATAAACGAAAAGCAAAAGGCTTAAGCAAAAAGTGGGATTTTGACAGCGTCCACTTGGAATGAAATACCATGCTAGTCCACCATCTCTGTGAAAATTTCCAAATAAAGCTGAAAGGGGGGGGGAACTTTGCAAAGCCCGTCCAGCCACCCAGCCCCACATTCTGTGTTGCAGGATCGGGCGGGCGACGCTTTATAGAAGTTGTTGCGTTGCAAACCCCCCACACAAACAAACATACATATACACATATATGTGTCTTTTTGTTTTCGCTTCAATCGCAATAAGAATATGAATGAGTGTGTGGAAGCGTGTTGTGTCGAGCTTAGCATGCCGAGCTTTCCACGATGTCTGAGGGCCCTGAAAGGCAGGGACAGGCGGCTGATCAGCGATCTTTAGCCTCTGCGGGTCTGGGACACTGGTCGCAAATTCGAAGAGTCAGTTTACTGGGGGTTGCCATCTAAACCCAAAACCTTCTCAAAACTAGCCCATGCACCACAAGCCCCGCCATAGATTGCTGAGAGGAAGCTAAAAATTTACCGCAAGGTTCGCTGAACCCTAAGCCCTGTCAACCCTAAGGCCCAGTCGAAATCCCCAAGCCTGGGCCCGACAGCCTCATCCAACCCAAGCGAAAGAAGGTTCTTAGAGGGTTGGTATCTAAACCTTAAGCCTTTGAAAGTCAACTCAATCATACTGTCGGGTTGAGACACAACCTTCATCCAATAAAAACCTTGAACGTACCTGGGCCGTTAAACCCCGAAGCCCCAAACACCCAGCAGATAAACCCTACAGCGTCCGTTCAGGGCCCTAGAGGCACTCGACATCGTCGTCTTCACACAGAGCGCCGTGATGGCGCCTCAGGGCCTCAGGGCGCTCTGTAGGGCAAGCGCTGGGATAACGCTTTAGAGGGCGAGCGCTGGGATAGCGTGCCATGGCACACTACGAACGCCAGCAGAAAAGTGGGGCCACAGATTTGCTGCAGCAGCAGGCACGCATGAACTCAACACCCTCGGCGCACACGGTCATGCAGCAGGAGACATCTCAAGCGCCAGCTTCAACTCATTGAAGGGCTCAAAAGTGCAAATTGCCAGTCGTTCTCCGAAATAGCAACAGGCGCCCGGCGCCTTCTGCTATTTCGGAGCTGGGCGCCCAGCTCCGAAATAGCAGCAGGCGCCGGGCGCGTTTAAGCAGAACACGCTTTCGAGCGAGAATCGCCAAACCAGCTTTTCGTCCTGAAACCGCCCCGCGCCGGGCCCTTATTTCGGAGCTGGGCGCCCAGCTCCGAAATAGCAGCATGGCGCGTGGCGCCTGTTGTTATTTCGCCCACAAATTTCAGAAATCCTCGATTTGTTTGCTTAAGGCTCTGGCTGAACTTAGCTTGGGCACCCTTTGAGCCGCGTCCGTGGGGAGGCCAAAATTCAACTGACAGTGTTCCGTGGAACTGCTGTGCTGCAGACGCTCACAAGCAGGCACCAAGATTTCCAACCACCCACAGCGGTCTTTCAGTATTGCACTATAACAGTGCTCACACCCACTGCACTGTCACAGCGCCCTTCACACTCACTGCGCTATTCCAGCGCTTTATATTACACTATCACAGTGCATTTACATCGTAGGCGCTATTGCAGCGGCTTCTGATGGCGTGTCCATGAAGAAGCCCAGCTTGCCTTTTTGGCCCTGAAAAAAGATGCTGGGTTTAGACGGTTTTTAGGTCTCAAGGATGTAGAGCAGGGCATTTAGGGTTTACTTAGGGGGGGCGGGGTGTAATCCCCGAATACACGGCTCGGGTTTAAGGATTTAGGGCGAGGTTTTGGGTCTTACGGGTTTGCTCGGTGCTTCCTCCGAGCATTCTATGTCGGGCTTAGGGCACAAGGGCTTGAGAACCCCCACTATTAAACTGGCTCTTCGAATTTGCGACCAGTGTCCCAGACCCGCGGAGGCTAAAGGTCGCTGATCAGCCGCCTGTCCCTGCCTTTCAGGGCCCTCAGACATCGTGGAAAGCTCGGCATGCTGAGCTCGACACAACCTTCCACACACTCATTCATATTCTTATTACGATTGAAGCGAAAACAAAAAGATACAGATATGTGTGTATATATATATATATGCACGTATGTTTGTGTGGTGGGGGAGTTGCAACGCAGCAACTTCCTCAAAGCGTCGCCCCGTCCGACCCTGCACGCATTAACTTCCTTACAAAGCGTGGTCTGCCCGACCCTGCAACACATAACTTACTTTCTTAGGGCGTCGCTCGCCCGATCCTGCAACACATAACGTGGGCCTGGGCGGAAGGACGGGCTTTGGCAAAGTACCCCCCCCCCCTTTCAGCTTTATTTGGAAATTTTCACAGAGATGGTGGACAAGCATGTATTTTCATTCCAAGTGGACCCTATCAAAAATCCCACCGTTTGCTTAAGCCTTTTGCTTTTCGTTTATGCATTTTTCAATTTTCAAATTGCTCTTTTGGAGCCTTTGCTAAGCAAACCCAAGATAATTCCCCAACTCCCAAACCAGTGCAACTTTGTCATGCCCAAGAGCCTCAAATCCGCAACGCAACCCTAAGCCGGCTTAGGGTTTTGGGTTTAGGGTTGAGGGTTTAGCTCAGTTTAGGGTTTAGGGTTTTGATGGTGGGATCGGGGGAGAGCAGTAACTGCGCAGCACACTTTTTGGCAGGTAAGGCTGAGCTCAAGGCATAGATGCAGCGGAACGCACATAGAGTTCGGCCCTCTTTTTGAGGGGGGGGTGTACTGGGCTCTAGACTCAAGGAGTAGGACTAGAGGAGATGTAGGGTTTAGGGTTTAGGGTTTAGGGCTTAGGGTTTAGGGTTTAGGGTTTAGGGTTTAGGGTTTCGGGTCCCTCGACAAAGCCAGGCGTCTGTATCCCGACACGTTCGCCAGGCTCACTGCCAGGCCAACAGCCGCCAACTCCTCCTCCCCAAGGCGGCCAACCTCAGGGTTTAGGGCTTCAAGGGTTTTGGGGGGTTTTGGGGTTTAGGGGTTTTGGGGGTTTAGGGTTTAGGATTTTGGGGTCTTAGATGCTGAGTTCATAAGCCCCCCCCCCCCCCAAAAAAGCCCACACTTTCAGTTCTAGAGCGGATTACGTCTATTATCCCAAAGAGGTGTAAAGTGTACTCATTCCGCTACTGAGGGGTTGAGGGTTGTTCAGGCTTCATGTCAGTTTCAAGTTACGGGCGTAGGGTTGCTTGGGGCTGTTTAGGGCCTAGGTACTCAGGGGCTCAAGGCTGTTTAAGGTGTAGTTTGGGGGGGTGGAAGAGCTGAAGCTCAAAATAGCTCCCAAAAACCTTACATAAGAAGGCCTTTGGGTCCAAAAACCCTAGAATAATAGCCCTTAGAGCCTAAACCCTAAACCCTAAACCCTAAACCCCAAACCCTAAACCCTAAACCCTAAACCCTAAACCCTAAACCAAGGGTCAATCACCGTGGAGGTGGTGGCCATGAAGCGATTGGCTAAGAGCCCCAGGCAGATCGGTGCCGCGAGGCGCAGTTGATCCAAGGCCTCCTGAATTCAAGGGGTATACAACGTGGTAGGAAAGGTTCTAGAGTGGGGTTTAGGGTTTAGGGTTTAGGGTTTAGGGTTTAGGGTTTAGGGTTTAGGGTTTAGGGTTTAGGGTTTAGGGTTTAGGGTTTAGGGTTTAGGGTGTAGTGTTTAGGGTTTAGGGTTTAGGGTTTAGGGTTTAGGGTTTAGGGTTTAGGGTTTAGGGTTTAGGGTTTAGGGTTTAGGGTTTAGGGTTTAGGGTTTAGGGATGTTCCCCCTCATACTAACAGTCCTAAATGGGGATTATAGGTTCAACTATTGTAATCCCTACTGAGGACTGCTAGTATAAGGGGGAACATCCCAACTTATACAACTTGGTAGCCTAACAACCATATTCTATGATAAGGGCACCCTTTTTGGGGGGTTGGCCACTTCGTACGGGAACCTTGAACCAACAAAAAAAGAAAAGGGAAGAGGGCGCGTGCCATTGGGCTTCCAAGTAAATGCCTTCGCAAGCCCTGAGCCCTAAACCCTAAACCCTAAACCCTAAACCCTAAACCCTAAACCCTAAACCCTAAACCATTGCTGCGAACCCGGGGCTCCAACCCTGAGCCCTAAACCCTGCAGCCTGCCTCCCGTTAGGCTTTCGGGTTTAGCAGTATTTGGGCGCTCCAAGGGTTCTAAGGGTTTAGGGTTTAGGGTTTAGGGTTTAGGGTTTAGGGTTTAGGGTTTAGGGTTTGGGGTTTAGGGTTTAGGGTTTAGGGTTTAGGGGTTCAAGGGAATTTCGGTGACCCCTCTCAAGCCTTCATCCTCACCCCTAGCCCATTAAACAGTGGTTCTGAATATGGAACTCGGGATAGAGGGGATCCCGAAGCAACCTCTTGAAGACAAGGCCGTACAAGGTGCCCTTCCATCCCCTAAAGTTCCTTACTGCGAACTGGTAGATGACCCTAAACCCTAAACCCTAAACCCTAAACCCTAAACCCTAAACCCTAAACCCTAAACCCTAAACCCTAAACCCTAAACCCTAAGAGGGGTTGGGGTGTAAGGGTCCAAATAACCGTGGCTGGCGCGAATCACGGGATTGGGGTTGTAGGTTTATATGGGGGTTTCCGAAACTAGGGGTACCCTGTTTGGGGGGCTCCTTTTATTAGTTAGTATTATCGTATTTGGGGGTATGTCAGGGGTACCCCTGTTAGGGTTTAGCGTTGGGGATTTAGGGGTACCTTGTTGGGGTCCTTCTTTTGAGGGGATCCTACTAGTGGGGGGTGTATTCTGCAGATCCCTATTTTAGCGAAGTCCCATATGAGGGATGCCAAATACCCACGTACTTGGAGGTTCATGGTACTTATAAGCAGGGTTATAAGTAGGGTAACTATATTGGGAGCTTATTTGGGCCCAACCCTAACCCTTATTTCGTTTACAAACCCAATATCCTTAACCCTGAGCCCTAAGCCCTATATCCCTAGACCCTAGACCCTGGACCCTTACCCTATAACCCCCAATCCTACGCCCTAAATTCTTGTTGGTCTACAAGCCCTATAAATCCCAAGCCCTAAGCCCTAACGCGAAAACCGTAAACCCTAAACCCTCAAGAGAAAACAGATATAAACTGTATGTGGTATCATTATGAATTCCCAAGTTATGTGTCTAAACAGCTGACCAGCAGAGTTTAAGTGAAACTATTCCAAAGCGCCTGGGAGGCCAAACGCTCAATTTCCTTAAGCCTCTGGGGCCTTCCCACAAAAAAACACCATGCTATTTGTCTAAACAGCTGACAAGCCGAATTAGTCCAAACCGCGAAAACAAGCTTCAGAAGGCTCAAATTGGCCGGAATTGGCTTCAGAATTGGCCCAATTGGCTTCAGAAAGACAACCCAAACTGGCTTCAGAAGGCTTAAACTTGGCTGCCCAGATTCGCTTCAGAAGGCGAGCAGGCCCAAATTGGCTTCAGAAGGCCCACCCACATTTGCTGCTTTCCCCTCCAGAGCCCCCTCCCACCAGAGCCCCCCCCCCCCTCTCCCCGCAGCTCCCCCACCCAACCCACCCCCCCGCCCCCAACAAAAACGAAAAACATAGTTCCAAAATGTTTCGTAATGGGCAGCGTTCCCCCCTTGCCCCAAGACCCCTCACAAGAAGCAAAAGCTGGGTTCCAAAATACAACACGTTTCGTTCAATACTTTCGGTCAAACTTTCGTTCAAAAAGTTTCGTTCAAAACGCTATTGGAACCAAAACCCTATACAATTTCCATAAACCCTAAACCCTTCGTGCTTAGGGTTTAGGGTTTAGGTTTAGGAAAAGTCTAGGGCTGCGAGCAAACCGAAACAAGTGATGGCCTGGCGGATGCTCCCCGTGTGGTCCGGCTCAAGGGCCTCATCCGCCTCATCTTCCTGGGGGGGGGGGGAGGGGGTTTAGTGTTTAGGGTTTAGGGTTTAGGGTTTAGGGCTTAGGCTTTAGGCTTTTGGGTTTGGGTTTGGGGTTTAGGATTTAGGGGAGAACATGGAGTTCGTTGCTCAGCAGTTCTATGGTCAAGGTGCATGCATCCTGCACAAAGTTGCAGGCCGGGGAAGCGAAACTAAACCCTAAACCCTAAACCCCAAACCCTAAACCCTACACCCCAAACCCTAAACCCTAATGAACCCCAAACCTGCCACATGAGACCCGTCTGCCGCAAGCAAGTGCCGTCCGATGCCCGGCCTCAAGGGCCCGCGCCATCCCCGCTCCTACTCGGGGGGAAACTCGTCCAAAGGGCTTCGCATCACGGAGGGCCCTCAAACTCAAGGTTTAGGGTTTAGGGTTTAGGGTTTAGGGTTTAGGGTTTAGGGTCTAGGGTTTAGGGCTTAGGGCTTAGGGCTTAGGGCAGCTCAACATGGGAGTTTAAACGAGACTAAGGGGGACCCCCCCTATTTTGACCCCGCCAACATAGCAGGCTCCCCTCTTAAAAAAACATGGACCCCAATAAGGTACCCCGGATATCAAAAAAACACACACATGGATGCGCATCCTTTCATGAAGGGTTCATGGATTGCAGCTTCTGATTGAGACTCTTCCATGGTGAGGATGATCTTCCGGGGCGAATCTACGCCCGACCGCAAGGAATCCCGGTAGTCGCCTAACAAAATGAAGAACTCATCTCTCTGCCTACCCCCTACTACCCCCTACTACCCCCCCCTACTACCCCCACTCCCCCCCACTCCCCCCTACCCCGTACCCTAACCCTAAACCCCCCTAAATCCTAAATCCTGAACCCTAAACCCCAAACCCTGCATCCGAAAAAGTCCCTCTGGCGACCCGAAACCCTACATCCCTAACCTAAACCTGCTCAACCCTGGTTGTTTCCGGCTTAAGGCTCCCCCCCCCCCCCCCCCCCCCCCCCCCGGCCCTTCCCGCCCCCCCGCCCCCCAGCCCGCCCCCCCCGGCCCCCGGCCTCGGGCCCCCCCAAACCAACACTAGGCTGGTGTGTGTGTTTTTTTTCCGGCGCACCTTTAGCAAAGGCATCCTTCTTTCAAATGAGGCCCGATCGGACAAGCACATGAAAAAGTACTTTCCATTCGCTTCTTACAACGAATTGCTTCTGCACACCCAAAAAAAACACAAAAAACACAATCTCCCTGATAAGGGTAATATAGGGAATGATATTTCTCTATGTTTTGGAGGTTCTACGCCAAAAAATAATCTTTTTGGGGGGGTTCTTAATTGGTAGTATAAACCCTAAACCCTGAACCCCTGAACCCCCAGCTTCGAACAAGGATCTTGAGGTAAGGCCTTCCAAGCCTTAGGCCTTAGGCCTTAGGGTTTAGGGTTTAGGGTTTAGGGTTTAGGGTTTAGGGTTCAGGGTTCAGGGTTTAGCGTTTAAGGAGTAACAATGAGATTTTTTCTGGCAGCTGCTCTTGTAACTTCCATCAGAGATCCTGAAACCCGTAAAGTATGCTGATATCGTTGAAGGAATCCCTTGAAGTTCCGTAAAAACACAGCAGAATTCCTAGGGGGCTGATAGCTGGACTCCTGGTAGTGCAGGAGCCGACATGCTTGACTATATCATCTTCGTACAGTTCCTGCTAAACCCTAAACCCTAATCCCTAATCCCTAAACCCTAAACCCTAAACCCCAAACAAACCAGGCTACTTCGGTACTGGCTTTGCTACCTCAAGCTCCCGAGATTGGCACTTGCCAGTTGCGCCTGGCAACATCTCTAAGTGGACGAAGCGAGAGCCTAGGCTCATAGACTTGAATACACCCCTAAACCCTAAACCCTAAACCCCAAACCCTAAGCCCGTATATGTTTAGGGGCTTTCTGGTCCCGGGTTTAGGGGAAGACTCACTCCGTCCTGAAAATATCAAAGACTGCTCCTGTCTTCGCCAGCACGTCCACACAATGGGCCTTGTGTCCTCAGCTCTACGCCCTCAACCCGAAGAAAAACCTTCAGCCTACAACCCAAACGTTACGAATTGGGATGTTCCCCCTTAGGGGGTACTGCAGTAGCATCCCTATTAAGGGGCTGTTAGTATAAGGGGGATCCCAAGTTATGAACCTTATCTCAGACATGTCACTTCCGGCTCAGTGGGACGCGCTGCGCCAGCATTCGCACGGCGCATGCAAAGTCGATTTTTGCACATGATCTTGGTAGCCGGGGTTGCACCCTAAACCCTAAACCCTAAACCCTACATAGCCCAGTAACCATACTGCAACAAGGGTGCCCCTTATAAGGGAACCCAAGACCCCCAACAAAAAGCGCTAAAGGTTACCACCGGTCTACCAAGTTATAAGCAGTATGGCATGTATAGGTCTAATTCATGCAGAGACAGAGAGGTGCTCTAAGGCATCGTCGGGCTCTGTACACCACCTCTGGCAGGTTGTGGAACTGGTGTCCTCAAGGGTCATCTTGAAACCCGCATGGCGGGCTGTTGCACATCAGGGCCTCCTCTTGTGGACAACTTTTGTGCGTCTAGGGTTTGGGGTTTAGGGTTTAGGGTTTAGGTTTAGGGTTTAGGGTTTAGGGTTTAGGGTTTAGGGTTTAGGGTTTAGGGTTTAGGGTTTAGGGTTTAGGGTTTAGGGTTTAGGGTTTAGGGTGCAGGGTTTCGGGTTCAAGGTTTAGGGATTAGGGCTATAAATTCATAACACGGTCACCCGATAACAGGACCCTAACCTAGAGCGAGGCACCGTCTCAGCGCAGAAGCAGGGGCTTTGCTTGCGCTCGCTCCCTGGCTACCCGCGACATGAGGACCCAGTTGGTGGTCCACAAGATTACCTGAGCTCCCGAAGGGCTGGGTTTAGGGTTTGGGGTTTAAGGTTTAGGGTTTAGGGTTTAGGGTTTAGGGTTTGGGGTTTGGGGTTTGGGGTTTGGGGTTAAGGGTTAAGGGTTAAGGGTTAAGGGTCAAGGGTTAAGGGTTTAGGGTTTGGGGCTTAGGGTTTAGGGTTTAGGGTTTGCTGACTGAAGCGACGCGCCTCGACCCAAGGGGTCGTGGGCGGCGCGTCGCGCGAAAGCTAAAAACCCACCCCAAGACCACCCAAACCTTACTCTATTAGGGTTTAGGGTTTATTTTTTGGGATAGTTCGATGGTTGCTTTGTATTCTCTCCTGTAATTGATATTTTTTAATAATATACAGCCATTTGAATATAAATCAAAAGGACAAGTAAAGCAGCAGCAGAGGGCAGCAGTATGTTTATATGTTGTGTCTTGACGCCCGAACAGGCCAGAACAGGCCAGGACGCGGGCCCCAAAATCGCGCTCGGGGCCGCGGCGACATCGCTCGCTGTCGCTGCGCTCTGTGGCGCCGCTGTGTACAAGAACGTTTAGAGGCACCAAAAAAAGCCTTGAAAAGGCTTGAAAAAGCTTCAAAAAACCCTCAACAAGAGGGGGCCCCAGGATCTGCCCTGGCCCGCAATGAAAGTGCGATTTTTTAGTACTGAAATCGATGGTTTTGGGCACCCCGGGCCTCCCGGAATGTTAAATTACAAGGCCGGGCCTCCACAGGCCAGAACAGGCCAAGACGGAGGGTCCCAAAATCGCGCTCGGGGCCGCGGCACCATCGCTCGCTGTCGCTGCGCTCTGTGGCGCCGCTGAAGGCTCGGAAACTCTCCGGGAAAAAGGCTTAGAAACTGCGCGCGAGGAGCCCAAAAAGCCTAGAAACTGTCCGGGAGGAGCCGCCCGAACGGGCCAGGACGTGGGTCCCAAAATCGCGCTCGGAGCATGGCACCATCGCTCGCTGTCGCTGCGCTCTGTGGCGCCGCTGTGTACAAGAACGTTTAGCGGCTTCAAAAAGCTTCAAAAAACCCAACAAGAGGTAACCCTCAATTATGATGAAGGGCCGCCCCCGCGACCTTTTCACAGCCTAGTTTTGGTCAAGGGGGGGTCGTATTTTTCAATTTTAAAAGCAAAATAGTCTTCGGAGACCCCCCCTTGCCTCAAACTCCGACCCCCTTGAGAGGGAAAGTTTGCCTCCAAAAACACCCCAAATGAGGGGGACCCCAGGATCGGCCCGGTCCCAGTTAAAAATGCGATTTTTTAGTACTGAAATCGACGCCTCTGGGTGGCCTCTCGTTTTCTGGATTTTGACCAAAACCGAGCCCTCACCGGTTTCAGGATTTCAAGTTTTTCAAGGATTTTCAAGGTTTTTCAAGGTTTTTCAGCGTTTTTCAGTTTTTTTATGGTTTTTCCATGTTTTTCAAGGTGTTTCAGGGTTTGTAACCCTCAATTATGATGAAGGGCCGCCCCCGCGAGCTTTTCACAGCCTAGTTTTGGTCAAGGGGGGGTCGTATTTTTCAATTTTAAAGGCAAAATAGTCTTCGGAGACCCCCCCTTGCCTCAAACTCCGACCCCCTTTGAGAAGGAAAGTTTGCCTCCAAAAACACCCCAAATGAGTACTGAAATCGACGGTCCCGGGTGGGCTCTCGTTTTCTGGATTTTTGACCAAAACGGCCCCTCCCAGCCAAGAGGAAGCAAGTCCCCGGGCCTCCCGGAATACTAAATTACGAAGCCGGGCCTCCCCGAATACTAAATTACGAAGCCGGGCCTCCCCGGAATACTAAATTGCGAAGCCGGGCCTCCCCGGAATAATAAATTACGAAGCCGGGCCTCCCCGGAATACTAAATTACGAAGCCGGCCCTCCCCGGAATACTAAATTACGAAGCCGGGCCTCCCCGGAATACTAAATTACGAAGCCGGGCTTCCCCGGAATACTAAATTACGAAGCCCCCCCTTGCCTCAAACTCCGACCCCCCTTGAGAGGGAAAGTTCGCCTCTAAAAACACCTCAAATGAGGGGGACCCCAGGATCGGCCCGGGCCCCTATTTAAAATGCGATTTTTTAGTACTGAAATCGACGGTTCTGGGTGGGCTCTCGTTTTCTGGGTTTTTTGACCAAAACGGAGCTTTCACCTCAGGATTGCAAGTTTTTCAAGGTTTTTCAAGGTTTTTCAGAGTTTTTCAATGTTTTTTAAAGTTTTTCAATGTTTTTCAGTGTTTTTAAGCCTCAGAAGGGCCGCCCCCGCGACCTTTTCACAGCCTAGTTTTGGTCAAGGGGGGGTGGTGTTTTTCAATTTTAAAAGCAAAATAGTCTTCGGAGACCCCCCCTTGCCTCAAACTCCGACCCCCCCTTGAGAGGGAAAGTTTGCCTCCAAAAACACCCCAAATGAGGGGTACCCCAGGATCGGCCCGGGTCCCTATTTAAAATGTGATTTTTTAGTACTGAAATCGACGGTCCCGGGTGGGCTCTCGTTTTCTGGATTTTTGACCAAAACGGCCCCTCCCAGCCAAGAGGAAGCAAGTCCCCGGGCCTCCCCGGAATACTAAATTACGAAGCCGGGCCTCCCCGGAATACTAAATTACGAAGCCGGGCCTTCCCGGAATACTAAATTACGAAGCCGGGCCTCCCCGGAATACTAAATTACGAAGCCGGGCCTCCCCGGAATACTAAATTACGAAGCCGGGCCTCCCCGGAATACTAAATTACGAAGCCGGGCCTCCCCGGAATACTAAATTACGAAGCCGGGCCTCCCCGGAATACTAAATTACGAAGCCGGGCCTCCCCGGAATACTAAATTACGAAGCCGGGCCTCCCCGGAATACTAAATTACGAAGCCGGGCCTCCCCGGAATACTAAATTACGAAGCCGGGCCTCCCCGGAATACTAAATTACGAAGCCGGGCCTCCCCGGAATACTAAATTACGAAGCCGGGCCTCCCCGGAATACTAAATTACGAAGCCGGGCTTCCCCGCAATACTAAATTACGAAGCCGGGCCTCCCCGGAATACTAAATTACGAAGCCGGGCCTCCCCAAAATATTAAATTACGAAGCCGGGCCTCGCCCGAATACTAAATTACGAAGCCGGGCCTCCCCAGAGAGGCCCCTGAATCGTAAATCCTAAATCCTAAATCCTAAATCCTAAATCCTAAATCCTAAATCCTAAATCCTAAATCCTAAATCCTAAATCCTAAATCCTAAATCCTAAATCCTAATTCCTAATTCCTAAATCCTAAATCCTAAATCCTAAATCCTAAATCCTAATTTTTAAAGGGGAAGGACGGGGGTCTAGGCTTTAGGGTAATAAAATATGCTTTAGGGCTGTACGCCCTGTTCCCTCTTTCAAAGCTGTGAGGAGTGCGTTACGGTGCCAGAAGCTAACTCTTCTGGCACTAAAGAGAGCATCTGCCTCCAACTGCTAGACTGTCGCTACTCAGTTGTCGGCTGCCGTCGCTAGAGGCTCGGCGGGCTCGCTGCGGCCCGCTGCCTTGCCGGCAGCTAATCAGGGGCCTTGCTCGCAGTTTAGGTTTTAGGTTTAGGCTTTCGGGGTTTAGGTTGCCGGGGTCGGCTGCTTAGCGCCCTGCAGATTTCATGAGATGCTGAGTTGGGAGATAGTTCCTGGGCTCAGATGCAACGATTAGGGTTTAGGGTTTAGGGTTTAGGGTTTAGGGTTTAGGGTTTAGGTTTCAGGGTTTAGGGTTCAGGGGGGTGTTGGTTCGAATGAAAAGATGGTAGGTATGACGAAGACCCTACACCCTACATTCTAAGCCCGCTCAATGAACCCGAGAAACCCGAATGAAAAGGGCGCCCCTTAAATGTGGTTTGAGAAGGACCTTAACGCTAAGCACAAGCAACAATGGTACTATTGGGCTAGCCGGCCTTTCCGCCCACCCTACACACCAAGCCTGCCCATCAGCCCGAACAATGAACCGGTTTAGGAGCTCCGGGCGTGTTTGAAATTTGGAGCTTAAGTACAGGGTTCCGAGGGTTTAGGGTTTCGAGTTTAGGGTTGAGGGGTCATGGCTTGTTCCATGGAGTTAACAGAACCCTGACCGACGGCTGCCTGACCTATGGCTTCGTCTTCAGCTTCTGTGAACAGCAGGGCTTCGGCTTTCCTAAAGCGGAGCCAGTCAATCACTTCACTCATGTGTGGAGATGGCTCAATACGCCTTGGGTTTTGATAAACCCTCGAGACTTTTAGGTCAAGAGTCCCTTGGTTGAGTTCTGAGCTCCGTGCTGACACGGCCACGCAGTGAGCGAAGGTGCCGATAGAGGATCCGAGGGCTAAGCCTCTTGCACTCATTTGGCCTCATGGGAAGCAGGTCCAGTTCGGTTAGACCAGCTGGACCACACAGACCAGAGGCTATCCGCAAGAACACATTGCGAAGCAAGACAGGCATAAAACTGGCATTGCATTGGTATTGCGGTAGCATTGGTCTGCATTGCAATCAGTTCATACATCAACACATGCATACACAGACATGCACACGGACAGACAGACACCTTTGCTGTAGACAAGGCTGCCAAACCTGCGAATGCTCATCTGAAGGGGACTGCCCAGGCATGCGTTACGGTTGAGGGGTCACCATAGGCGCGACAACCAGACCTGCAAACCCCACCCTCCAAACCGCTAGGGTTTAGGGTTTAGGGTTTAGGGTTTAGGGTTTAGGGTTTAGGGTTTAGGGTTTAGGGTTTAGGGTTTAGGGTAATCCGGAAAGTGTCACCACAAACCCTGAACCCTCAACCTTCCACGAGCTGGAGCCCGAAAAGTTCGCACTTTGCACGCCCGGCCTTTGACCCCACCCATTTTCGGGTGGAGGCTTAGGGCATGTTGGGCCAAGAGGTCAGGACTTGAGACTACTGAAATCAGTAATTTACCGAGGGTTTAAAACCCTAAGCCAGGTGTTAGATGGGCTTAAGGTTTGGGGTTCAGAGCCCCTAAACCTTAACCCTAAACCCTAAACCCTAAACCCTAAACCCTAAACCCTAAACCCTAAACCCTAAACCCCTTCCGGGCCTGGCCAAGCAAAGAGCCAGGCGGAGGGTATGCCGATGAGGAAGTAGGACGCTGAGACCTGCCAAACTGAGGGTTCTTATGGGGCTTCCGGTTTAGGGTTTAGGGTTGAGGGTTTAGGGTTTAGGGTTTAGGGTTTAGGGTTTAGGGTCTAAACCCAAAACCCTCAACCCTGAACCCCCACTACCTGGTGGTTCAGTAGAGGGATGCTGGGCTTAGGGCTTAGGCTTCTCGGGTTTTTGGGCTTCGGGGTGCATCTGAAATAGTAGTAGGTAGTGCCAGGAAACGTTGTGTTATAGGGAGTCGAAGAATCAGGTGCTCATGGTTAAAGATTTCAGGGTGTATGTTGGCAATCCCTAAACCCTAGACCCTCGACCCTAGACCCTAGACCCTAAACCCTAAGCTTAAGTCTAGGAGCTTTCAGGCGCATCCCGGACGACAACGGGAGGCTCATTTCAGTGTCACGATTTGAAAGTGTGTAGGGTTTAGACACCCGAAGACCCATAAGAATGCAGCCGAAGCGCAACAGGCGCCAAGAGCAGTTGGCCTCATGTATGTACAATGAGTGGGGTTATAAGTTAGAGGAACCCTAAATAAGGTAATACCCAGAGTACCCTACTAACAACCCTGCTTACAATAAGTACCCTAACAAAGCTCCAAGCACCCCCCCACCCGACCCTAAAGCAGCAAGATGGGCCTTAGGGCATACAGCTTCGGGCAAACTAGTTGGAGGGGGGAACCCTTTTTGCAGTTTGTAGCGGCTACATCCGCCCCCCCCCCCCCCCCGCCCCCGAGCTCCGACCTCTCCACTGGAACCATGGTCTTTGCTGGTGCTATGGTTCGTAAAAGACTCTTAAAGAGTAGGCAAAGCAGTCATCCTAAACCCTTAACCCACCACATCCCCCAACCACCCCCGCTCCTTCCCCCTCCTCTCATTCGTCCTGCAAAAAAAAGGCAAAACCCCAAAAGCCTAAACCCGAATCCCTCAAAGCCCACAAACCCCACCTTACGAGGTTCTGAAGGGGGTTTGGGTCAAGAACAAGGGCCTCCCTTGGGGTTTAGTTGCTTTGCGGATTGGGGTTGACAGGGCTTGGAGGTTTCGGTACAGGATTTGGAGGTTTTGGCAAGGGGTTGAGATACGCTTTGTAGTTCATAGTGTCCATCCTCCCACCCCCTGAACCCTCAAGCAAGAAACTCACAGCCGCCCCTAAAGCCCTCAAACCCCTAAAACCTAAGGTACCAGAAACTCTCAACCCCAAAGCCCTAAAGCCATAAACTGCTACTGTGGCCCCAACCCCTGAACCCTGAAACCTGAACCCTAAACCCTAAACCCCAAACACTGAGCTGTAAATCTTCGAAGCCCCAATGCTCCAGGTACCCGGCGCCCACAGCCCTTCAAGGTACCATTCGTCACCTAAGCTGGCGGTGGGCTTTAGGTTTAAGGTTTAGGGTTTAGGGTTTAGGGTTTTGGGGTTAGTGTTTAGGGTTTAGGGTTTAAGGTTTAGGGTTTAGGCTCGGTTTTTGCTTGAGGGTTTTGGGTTTGGGGGCTTGTAGGTTCTAGGGCTGAGAATTTAGCAGGATCATCCTGAAGCAACGGGTGGTTGAAGAGCATGCTGCAACAGCTTGCCCTTAGAACCCTAAACCCTAAACCTTAAACCCTAAACCCTGCAGCCAAAGAAGCTGTGCACATGCAGTCCAGGGCCACGTAGAGGGGGCAGATGAGGAGAATCTGCTTTGTATGATGCAGGACCTGGTTCGTGGCAGAGTTCTTTGGGTTCGGGGCTTAGGGTTTAGGGCAAGTTTAGGGTTTGGGGTTTAGGGTTTGGGGTTTAGGGTTTAGGGTTTAGGGTTTAGCATCACTTTGGGTATTCCCCAAGATCCGTAGTCCGTAGTCCGCCGAATATATCCCCACAAAATGCCAGGGTCCTTGTTCTAGGACCCCTGACATGTTTCCTCCCACATGCCGAAACCCACATTCAATCTGTTGTTTCGGACACTCTGTCTCGTGGAATTTTCACCCGCCTTGGTGGCGCCGCAAGTGGGCCAAGCTCTTTTGGCGGTGTCTTGTCGTGTCTATTTCTTGTGCACGCCTCTCTTGGAGCTTCTACCAAACTCATCTGCAGTTGTGGTGTGCGCGTGTGCATGTGTATGGACCATGGAAGACTTGTGGCACCTGCGACTCGTTGATGCATCGAACCAGAGGAAACAGGGGGGCCATGACTCCGTTGGCGTGCTTGCCACAAATCGAGGGACTAACGTTCCCACTGAGTAACGATGTGTCTCTCTCTCTCTCTCTCTCTCTCTCTCTGTGGGCGCTCTTCCCCGCCGAAGCACCGCTTTAGGAAGTAAGTCTCCTAAACTTCGCCGGTGCAGTGCCAGCGGCCACCCTTTCAAACTTCGTAGGTCCTGTGCGAAGTTCCAACAAAACAACACATGGAAGCCTTAAGCCCAAAACTGAATCACCCAGCCTCATGATCGCAAGTGATCAGGTGGATCCATATGCACCGGCCCGCCAGCATTGCCGCAGAAAGCACGGAGGCCAAGCATAGTCCCAAACTTTTAGGGCCGGTCCGGGCTTTGAAGGGTCTGGGGTTTAGGGTTTAGGGTTTAGGCTTTGAAGGGTTTGGGGTTTAGGGGCTTAGGGCTTAGGGGTTGAGGGGTTTAGGGTTGAGGGTTGAGGGGTTTTACCCTACTCCCCCATTAAGGCTTTTGGGGTGCTTAGCCCTCGTCTCACAACCTCCCGAAGCGTCGCACCCTGCACCCCTAGAAACCTCCGTGCTCTCGAAGCCTGAATACCTAGACCCGAGAGTAACCGGAGAATACAAAACGGTACCCTTCTTGGTTTAACGGAGCTTATGAGGGAACCTAAACCCTAAAAAAAGAGAGAAGAAGGGGCTTGCTTCTCCCCCTTCGTCCCTACAGGCCCTTCGCGCGAAACTCAAGACAATCGATGCTGGGCCCAAAAACCCTCAACCCCCAAGACCTAAACCTTGATCCCCCTAAACCCTAAACCCTAAACCCCAAACCCTGAACCCTAAACCCTAAACCCTAAACCCTAAACCCTAAACCCTAAACCCTAAACCCTGAACCCTGAACCCTAAACCCTGAACCCCAAGCCCTGTAACCCTAAACCCTGAACTCTGAACCCCAAGCCCTGAACCCTAAACCCCTGAACCCCCCCTAACCCTAAACCCTTAATCTCGCCTGTCACCACGTAGACCTGCCTCTACTATCAACAATATTTAAAGGGTTTCGTGCTTTTTGGGGGGGGTTCTTAAGCAAATACTAGGCCTAAAACCTAAACCCTAAACCCTAAACCCTAAACCCTAAACCCTAACCCTAAACCCTAAACCCCCCCCCCCCCTCACCTGTAGTTCACCTTGGCCGCAAAGTGAGCTGCGCAGGGGGACCCAGCACCGAGCTCGTTGCTGACGCGCGTGTTCCTCTCCAGCAAAAAGGGCTTGTGCATGCTTGTGCCCTATGGTTCTGGGGGTTTAGGGTTTAGGGCTAAGATTTATCCCCTGAAAGAGCTTTGCCCTTAGCCCTTGCGAGTTTGAGGTTGAGGCCACGAGGGACGGACTTCTGTGGGGCATATGGCCGGCAGGGCCTGGCGTTCATGGTGTTTTCAGTAGGGATTGGTAGGCTTGGGCTTTAGGGCTTAGCTTTCTCGCCCGAACCCCGAAACCCCAAAACAACCCTGTACCTCTGAACCCCCAAACCCCCCTAACCCCCTAAACCCTAAACCCTCCCAACCCCTAACCCCCTAAACCCTAAACCCTAAACCCTAAGTCCTAAACCCTAAACCCTAAACCGCTGCAAACCGACTGGGGCACGGTCCCGGCACAGCCCAAGCTCAGGGGCGGCATTGACAGAAGCCTCAGCTGTGAAAATTTAGGGTTAAAGTCAGGGTTTAAGGTTTAGGGTTTAGGGTTTAGGGTTTAGGGTGTAGGGTTAGGGTTTAGGGTTGAGGGTGTAGGGGTTTGGGGTTTAGGGTTTAGGGTTTGAAGTTTGTGGTTTGGTCGGGGTGTGGGGTTTGGGGCTTGAGGTTTGGGGTTGGGCTAAAGATGGGCGAGTCTCTACATCTCGGTCCCTTTGGGCGTTTAGGGCCTTTTTTTGCTTTGCATTCTGGTTGGGTCCCTTGTAGTGTAACATCTTTAGGGACCAAGTGTAAGTGAAGGACCATCATTACGACAACCGGTTCCTAGAGCAAGCTCCCAAAAGACCTGAAACCCTGAAGCCCCTTCATATGAAGATGCATACAAGGCGACGTAAAACTGACATGCCAGCCAACCAACCAACCAGCCAGCCAGCCAACCAACCAACGTGAGCATTTCCCAAAAGAAGGTGTACCCCCCCCCTCCAGCCCCCCAAGAAAATTCGCCATCATTAAAGTTTCACTGCAGGAACCCCGAAAAGACTCCTGGCTTTCGGATTTTTCCCCCACATCCGTAAAAACCCTAAACCCTAAACCCTAAACCCTAAACTTTTAAACCCTAAACCCTAAACCCTAAACCCTAAACCTTAAACCCTAAACCCTAAACCCTAAGCCAAAAACCCTGAACCCTGAACCCTAAACTCTAAGCCCAAGAGGCAAGCAGGTGTTGGCAAAGATGGTCATGGCTGCCAGGTTGGCCTCTGGATCCTTACTTCTCCAATTACCAAGGGGAAACAAACCTTAAACCCTAAACCCTAAACCCTAAACCCTAAACCCAAGAAGTATACAGCTCAACTAAAGGCGAAGAAAGGATCTGGAAGGGTCCCAGCCAGCAAGACGATGATCTCGGAAGCCCAGCGCTTCTGAGCGAGCTTTGGTGAAGAGGCTAGGGTGTAGGGTTTAGGGTTTCGGGTTTAGGGTTTAGGGTTTAGGGTTTAGGGTTTAGGGGTTAGGGGTTAGGGGTTAGGGGTTAGGGGTTTAGGGCTTAGGGTTTGGGCTTACTGCTGCCTGCAGGCCCTACTGTATCGAGAGGTCTGGATATGGCCGCGCGGGCACGGACCCCGAAACCCTAAACCCTGAACCCTAAACCCTAAACCCTAAAATTTCTAAAACCTACCCTAAACCCTAAAACCTAAACCCTAAATCCTGAACCCTTAGGCACAGGCATCAAGTGAACTGCAGGTCAAAGGCGGACCTTCTTTCAACTATGCTTCTCTCTGTCGGTCCCTACATACGGGGGGGGCTTACGATTAAATAGGGGTACCCTTTTGGGGGGTTCCTTTGATAAGGACCATAATACTATTGTGGGGTATATTAATGGTACCTAGAATATGGATAATACTTTTTTTGGGGGGGGGTTGGGTCCAATCATAAGGACCATACTATTTTGGGGCATATTAAGGGTGCCCTTATTGGGGGCGGGAGATGCCCACATCGAAGGCCACATTAGTACTAGGGACCGGGACTTTGATTAAGAAGCGACCATGCCCAAGGATCGGAGATCACGAACAGGCTTGCCACGGCCAAGCGGAGGAAGGGGTACCTGACTAGTAGGGCATCGGTTACCTCATTAGGTCCCTCATACCATCTTATACCCTTAAGACTTCGAACAGGGCACAGGAATTTCACCTAAGCCCTAAAACCTAAACCCTAGACCCTAAACCCTGAACCGGCAAGGTACCAGTCTGCAAAGGCCCGGCGGGAGGGGCCCTGCCACGACATCTTCAGGGAAGAGCGCATGGCGAGGAAGGTCTGAGCTACCATCCAGAGCATCAGGAACAAATGCCCCAAAGAGGTTGCGATGGCGGCGCCATTGATTCCCAAAGAAAGTGGCTGAACCAGGAACCAGCATACAGGAACGAAGCCAGCTAAGAGAATGATCCCGCCAGTCCCTTGTACTTTCGTGACGCGCTGTGCTGCTAGCCAGTTCTCAAGGCATATCCTGAGCTGAGCGCAGCGAAGAGTCATCCCCACCTCCTCCGCCCCCCCATCCCCCCCCCCAAAAAAAAGAAGTAAAAGACGTTCTGAGTGGGCTTCAGTACATAAAGTTAGCAAG
>CAJNDS010000213.1:198211-220711 GCA_905221605.1 Symbiodinium natans
AGCTTGTAGTGGTGCTCTCCAAAACACTGGCTCTTGAGGGTGTAATCGAGAATCAGGTCCCTTATCTTCTCCTAGATATGGGCTGAGACTCTTAAGAACCCTAAACCCCTAAACCGTATAAACCCTGTAAACCTTGCAAACCCTATAACCCCTGTAACCCCTATAAACCCTTCGAACCCTGCAGACCCTATAAATCCTATAAACCCTATAAACCCTATAAACCCTATAAACCCTGTAAACCCTGCAAACCTGAACACTGGCCGTGGGACATGTTCCCATTGTACTAACAGTTAATCGGCATTATAGTATCCCCTAATGAATTCCCCATTAAGGACTGTTGGTATAGGGGGGGGGGGGGGGGAAACACCCCAGCCAGAAACCCTCAACCCTAACCTTAAACCCTAAACCCTAAACCCTAAACCGTGAACCCTAAACCCTAAACCCTAAACCCTAAACCCTAAACCCTAAACCCTAAACCCTAAACCCTAAACCCTAAACCCTAAACCCTAAACCCTAAACCCCAACCTAGAACCCAAGAGATGGGAACAGGTTGAGGGCCGACCGGGCGCCCAGCTCCCACCATGTCCGTCCAGTCGCAGATTGGGTCTGGAGCCCGGGAGTCGAGTCAGGATTTGGGGGTTTGGGGTTTGGGGTTTGGGGTTTGGGGTTTGGGGTTTGGGGTTTGGGGTTTGGGGTTTGGGGTTTGGGGTTTGGGGTTTAGGGTTTAGGGTTTAGGGTTTAGGGTTTAGGGTTTAGGGTTTGGGGTTGTTCAGGATTTCGGGTTTCGGGTGTAGGGTTCAGGATCCAGGGTTCAGGATCTAGGGTTTAGGGTTTCGGGTTTAGGGTAGAATTTAGACCAAATGCTGAACCCTCAACACCAAACCTTAAATTGGAGTTTGCAAGGGTGTGGACTCACAACACACCTCGGGTTCTTGGGCACCTTGGATTCCTGAAGATCTGTGCTGAAAGGAAAGCATAAGGCCCCACACATTCCTCAACAGTAAGGCCTGAATCAACCCCACTATGCCTCCGTAAGTGTCATGCCGGCCCCTTACATCCCTTCTAACCCACGCAATCTATGAGAACAGTCGCCCCCAAGAAGGAACTCGAAGTTAGTGTACCTATCTACAGTGCAATAAGTTGCTTATACAGTTCATGGCTACTATAAAGGATACACAAACAAATAGCAATAAATAAATAAAATTATATGCTTATACAGATAATGGCTGCTTATATAAAAGTTATATATATATATACATATACATATATATATGTGTGTGTGATCTCCTCCAAATCCGAGGCAAAGGGCTTCGGTGATAAGAAAATCCCCCGCCTCATTTTCGTGGCAGTGCTGAGGATCCCAGCAGCACGCTCGGCAATGAAAACTGTCTACTAGATAGGGGCCTTCAAGAATTAGAATAGGGATTTTGAGGGTGATTCTAGTATATTGCAAAAACAAGGGGACGATACGGGAATACCATTCGTGTCTATTCCGACCCGGGATTAACTCCCTTGCGTTTTATGGCTGGCTGGCTTCAAGGTTCATTCTGGGGTACTTGCAAGGGTTACAAGTGCCCTAACAAGGGTTATAACCCATGGTCGCACTACTGATAAGTAGCCCTAAACCTAAACCCTAAATCCTAAACCCTAAACCCTAAACCCTAAACCCTAAACCCTAAACCCTAAACCCTAAACCCTAAACCCTAAACCCTAAACCCTAAACCCGAATGAACCTCCAAGTAGAGGGTAAAGGGGTTGAACGGCTTCATCAGGCCTCCACTACCGAACTCGAACCCTCGGAGCTCCGGGAGGGAAGCCGTTTCATTATTCATGTGGGTTTAGGGTTTAGGGTTTAGGGTTTAGGGTTTAGGGTTTAGGGTTTAGGGTTTAGGGTTTGGGGATTAGGGTTTAGGGTTTAGGGTTTAGGTTTGGGGTTTGGGGTTTGGGGATTAGGGTTTAGGGTGTGGGCATGCTTCAAGTAAGCAAGCTGCAAAAACGTTCGGTCGACGATGCATGCGACTGCATCAAGGCCGTCTTGCTGGGAATAGATCCTTCATGGTCTTAGAACTACATATATATATATATATATATACTTATATATTTGCATATATAGATGCCACATGAAGAGGGTGTTCGCCTGTCATGCCTTCTTCTTGTTGAGCTACTTAATGGAAATTAGGTTGAACTTGTAGAGCTCCTTCATTTGTTGCAACCATATACTCGCTTAACACGACCTTTGTAACATCGTCAAGCAAGGAGTATAGTCGTCTGGGTATATATGGGGACCCCCGATTTTGGGCAATTGCCAATTGCCATAAATCATGTAGGCAGTCTCCCGATGATCGTGGTATCACTAGTATTACACCTACTTTAGACAAACGAAGGACAAAATTAAATAACAAAAAAACGAAAAAGAGAAGGCTCTGAGCACACGCGGCAGGGGGGGGGGGGGGGCACAGGCCATGAGCCTTGGGATGTTGCCCCTCATACTGACAGGCCTTGAAAAGGGATTCTAGAAACCCCGTAATTTAATCCCTACTAAGGACTGTGAGTTTCAGAGGGTTCATCCCAACAGCTTCAACCCTAAACCCTAAACCCTAAACCCTAAACCCTAAACCCTAAACCCTAAACCCTAAACCCTAAACCCTAAACCCTAAACCCCACCCCCCAACATGAGCCCACCAACGCTCCGAAACATTTTGGCCGCCATCCCGCGGTGCATCTGATCAGCTGCGGCTGCTGCGACCTCCGGTTTAGGGTTTAGGGTTTAGGGTTTGGGGTTTGGGGTTTGGGGTTTGGGGTTTAGGGTTTAGGGTTTGGGGTTTGGGGTTTGGGGTTTAGGGTTTAGGGTTTAGGGTTTATGGTTTGATTGTTCACTAGACCCAGGAGTAACCTAGGAATGAAAAGGGTACCCTTGTTGGCTTTAAGGAACAAAGGGCCTACTCCGGGTCCTCCGTCTTCAAAGGCTGCCGTAGGGGTTCGGGGTTGTAGGATGAGGGTTTTAGGTTTTAGTGTCTAAGGTC
Organism: Symbiodinium natans; assembly: GCA_905221605.1. NCBI lineage: Eukaryota > Dinophyceae > Suessiales > Symbiodiniaceae > Symbiodinium > Symbiodinium natans. Next base: position 201,235 of record CAJNDS010000213.1, read on the forward strand.
TAGGGTATGAGGGTTCAGGGTTGAGGGTTTAGAGCTGGATGACATATGGGTGCTTCAAAGCCTTCAGGGGCATGGGGTATGGCTGAATGAAATGGGTACAGACTTGTGTTGATGAGGTATGCGTCTACAAAAAAAGGCCATAAAGGTTTACATGAGATCCTGGTAGATGACAGCAAACTTGCACATCCACCCTTGTCTAATGCGGCGAATTCTACCGAAACACCGGCTGTGGTGAGCGAGCAAGTCAGCCCTGAACGCGAAGCCCGACAATATAGCGGTCGGAAGAACTGCTAATCGTATTCCCTTATGGTCCCTTTGTAGTTCTACCACAATAACCCCCCAAAAAACCCCATTCTTTTTAGTCAGGCCCCTATAGTAAACGCTTGCAAAACGACCCGGGGGTGGCCCAATATAGGGGCCTGGTTTAGGGTTTAGGATTTAGGGTTTAAGTTTAGGGTTTAGGGCTACCATAGGGGCCTGAATAATCAGAATAGGGGGGTCATTAATATAGTATCAGCATAAAGGGACCCTGAGGGAATACTACTCGTAATTATTCCGACTTGAGGGGTGATTATAGTGTATTCATAAAGGGAGCATAAGGGAAAACGATTAGTTCCGACTTCCCTTTCTGGGAGTTTACGAAAATACGGGACCCCTAAATTAGCCCCCCCTAAACCCTAAACCCTAAACCCGGCCCTAAACCCTAAAACCCAAAAACCCTAAAACCCTAAAGTCTTTGCTGAGGGCTCACTACCAACACTTGAGAGCCCGAAGCCGTCCGAGCTTCGCGAGCGACCTGAGAGCACTGAACGTGCAGCCCAGGTAAAGCTGTGGCTGCTGGACGCTCCAAGGCAAGGTAAGGCCCACACTGGCCGTCAAGGCGGTCGAGCCTTTGAGTGTCAAAGGTAAAGACCCTAAACCCAAGACCTTTTGCTGGTGCAACCTGGCCCCCCCCCAAGGACCGTTGCTGGTGCAACCTGGCCCCCCCCCCAAGGACCGTTGCTCGTGCAACCCGGCCCCCCCACCAGATTTGCTGGTGCAACCTTGGGGCCCCCCCCTCAAGACCATTGCCAGGCTCAGACCGCCCCGGAACCTTTGCGGGGCTTGCTTTTCCCGGACCATTTCCGACCGTTTTTCCCTTTTCCGGACCAAAACTGAGCAATTTGGGCTTCCCAGACCATTTCTTGGGCTTCTCCCAGCTTTTCTCCCAGACCAGTTCGGAGCTTTGATTTTTGAGCCTCTTTGGCCTTCTGCCAGCTTTTTTGGGCTTGGCTCAGACCCTTTCTGAGCATTTCTGAGCTCCAGACCATTCCTCAGCCTTTTGGGCTTCTCCCAGACCATTTCTGAGCTTTTTTTCTGCTCTTCCCGACCATTTCTGAGCTTTCTTGGGCTTCGTGCAACCCGGGCCCCCACCAAAAAATTGCTGGTGCAACCCGGGCCCCCCTCAAGGACCGTTGCCGGGCTCAGACCGCCCCCTGAGCCTTTTTCAAGCCATTTCTTAGCTTGCTTCTCCCCGACCGTTTCGAGCCTTTTTGGGCTCCCCAGACCATTTTTGAGCCTTGGGCTCTTTCTGGGCCTTCTCCCAGACCATTCCTGAGCCTTTTCTGGGCTCCTCCCGAACCATTTCTGGGCTTTTTGGGCTCCTCCATCTTAGGTTTTTGGGCTTCCCCCTGACCATTTCTCCGCGTTTTTGGGCTCCCCCCAGACCATTCCTGAGCCTCCTCACCCATTTCTGAGCCTTTTTGGTGCTTCTTTGGCAGAAGCTCCCAGGCCATTGAGGAACCTTTTGGGCTCTCCCAAAGGGAAAACTTGCAAACATTTCTTTTGTGTTCACAACAAAGCTTCTCCAAGCCCCCCTCACAAAGGCTTTCGGTAACCTCCAGAAGCATGGGAGGCTCTGGACGCTTCCAGGAGCTTTGAAAGCTTTGGCAGCCTCCAAAAGCTTCGAAAGCCCAAATTCTGACGAGGGAGAGTCGTATCGGGACGCTGGCCCGGTCGAGGGGCATCGCTACCCCTTGGGTAACCCAAACCAATCAGCCACCCCACGACATTTTCACAGCCTTGTCTTGGTCAAGGGAGATCGTATCGGGACGCTGGCCCGGTCGAGGGGCAGCGCTACCCCTTCGGTAACCCAAACCAATCAGCCACCCCACGACATTTTCACAGCCTTGTCTTGGTCAAGGGAGATCGTATCGGGACGCTGGCCCGGTCGAGGGGCAGCGCTACCCCTTCGGTAACCCAAACCAATCAGCCACCCCACGACATTTTCACAGCCTTGTCTTGGTCAAGGGAGATCGTATCGGGACGCTGGCCCGGTCGAGGGGCAGCGCTACCCCTTCGGTAACCCAAACCAATCAGCCACCCCACGACATTTTCACAGCCTTGTCTTGGTCAAGGGAGATCGTATCGGGACGCTGGCCCGGTCGAGGGGCAGCGCTACCCCTTCGGTCACAGCCTTGTCTTGGTCAAGGGAGATCGTATCGGGACGCTGGCCCGGTCGAGGGGCATCTACCCCTTCGGTAACCCAAACCAATCAGCCCCACGACATTTTCACAGCCTTGTCTTGGTCAAGGGAGATCGTATCGGGACGCTGGCCCGGTCGAGGGGCAGCGCTACCCCTTCGGTAACCCAAACCAATCATCCACCCCCACGACCTTTTCACAGCCTTGTCTTGGTCAAGGGAGAGTCGTATCGGATGCTGGCCCGGTCGAGGGGCAGCGCTCTTCGGTAACCCAAACCAATCAGCCACCCCCACGACCTTTTCTTGGTCATCGGAGAGTCGTATCGGGACGCTGGCCCGGTCGAGGGGCAGCGCTAACCCCAACTGCTTTGTGTCGATGGTTTCCGCGCTGGCAAACGAGGATCGCAGACAAGGGATGCCAAACGCCCGCAAAGAAGCACGTCGGGACGCTGGCCAGGTCGAGGGGCAACGGTACCCCTACGGTAACCCAAACCAATCTGTGAGACCTTTGATGATGAAGGGCTATCCCCCCGACCTTTCACAGCCTAGGGGCAGCGTTTTCCACAACTTCACATCTTTGCAGCCCTGCCTCAGCGAGGCTGAGATCGGGACGGTGCAGAAACAGCGCGCGCAGGGGCACAGCATGCCCTCGCTGGAAAAAGCAAAACAAGACTTTAGGAACTAAACCCTAAAATAGATATGCCGGGTGGCTTGGGGTGGGCTTACCGCCACGCGATGTTGCGAGCGACCCGGGCAGAGGGGCCGGTTATAAAAAATAAGGTGAGGCCCCGGAGCCTGGCGAGCAACCCAGAACGTAACACACCCTAAAACCCTAAACCCTAAACCCTACAGAGGAATACTATTCTGAGCCCCGAAATCCGCGCATCCTTTGAAGAGCACGGCCGAGGCTCCCACTGCAGTCTCGTGATGTTCTCCTGGCGGAAGGAACGCCAGGAGTAGGGTTTAGGGTTTAGGGTTTAGGGTTTAGGGTTTAGGGTTTAGGGTTTACCGTATCATGGGCTTCACAGGCCGCCCTTAAGGTCTGTTGTAGGCCTGCCTTCTGCTACCCACAAGGCAGGGCTACAGGCTTCTGACACAGGCCTAGGGTTTAGGGTTTAGGGTTTAGGGTTTAGGGTTTAGGGAAGCTTTAGGGTCTAGGTTTTAGGGTTTAGGGTTTAGGGAGATTAGGGGGTTTCGGGGACCTTCTTGGGGTCCTTGTTATAAGGGAATCATACTTGGGGACTACATTAGTGTTCCTTTATCTTCGTAAATCCCGATAAACATAGGTTAGGCGTAAGCTATAGGTGGGCTTCTATATGTTATGAACAGAGAAAAAGAACCTAAGCTCAAAACCCTAAACCACCAAGTCTGAGACAGAAAGCTCCGAAAGTGTTTCAGGGCTGCGTACCATTTCTGCCCCGTAGTAAGATCAGGACGACTCCTTAGCGGACAAATTCAAAATTAGGGTCCCTTTGTGGATCCCTATTATAATACGGCACCTAATATTTAGGGTACCCAAAAAGTTTTGGCAGCCACCCAATATGACTGCGGTTTGGGGTTGAAGCTCCCTTGAGGTTCTTGAGGGGGTGAAAGGAGCTGGGCTTCTCCTGCTTCCAGGCCCGGTTTAGGGTTTAGGGTTTAGGGTTTAGGGTTTAGGGTTTAGGGTTTAGGGTTTAGGGTTTAGGGTTTAGGGTTTAGGGTTTAGGGTTTAGGGTTTAGGGTTTAGGAGCCACCGCTAGGCCTGAAACCTTTCACCATGGCTGGACGGCCTGAATCAGCACACCGCATTAACCGCAAACACCTAGACCACAGCAAAAAAACTGCAAAACCCCACATCTCAAGCGCCCTAAACCTTCAACCCGCGAACACTTTAAACCCTTAAGCCCTAAAGCTGGAAACCCGCAGAAGTAAAACTTTGACGCCCCAGTGCCTGGCTTTGCGGCTGTCACTGCGACTCCTGGCCAGTTCTGGGAATCGTCGCAATCTTTCGGGCATAGGGTTCGGGGTTCGGGGTTAGGCGTTGAGGGTTTACCCCAAACCCAAAACCCTCAACCCTAAACCCTAAGGTTGAGGGCTACTTGCAGGTTCATGGGCACTTATATGTAGGGTTAAACAAACTAGGGTGACGATGGTTATAGCGTTATTTAGGGGTACTTCCAAACCCTACTTATACAAGTACCCCTGAACCTCCAAGCACAGTCTAACTCTGCTCTACCACGAAAGCTGCAACATCCTACCGCAACATCCTACTTGGAGGTTCATGGTGCTTATTAACCAATTATGACTGTACTTATAACCCACTTCTGAGCCCCTTAAGTGCCCTAATATGGTTATAAGTACAGATATAAGTAGAGTCATATTCTTGGTCAATAACTGACAACATCCTACCTCCCTTCCCTGGCCACATCGAGCCGCGCAGGTTTTTTTAGACCAATGCATCGGCTGAGGGCCAGCGGGTTTAGGAACCCGGTTGCCCCCTACGCCTCCTTCCCGAACTCCTGCACCTCCCATGCTAAACCCTAAACCCTACACCCTAAACCCTAAACCCTAAACCCTAAATGAGGGTATAAACATAGGTGCCCTGTTTAGAATCCTGCATATATAAGTACCCATGAAGCATGTAAGCCACGCGCTTGGCGATTGGCATCGCCGAGCCAATCATACCCCTCTAACTTGAACAGATGCCTAGGACCCAGGATGGCTCATCACTTAGGAAACCCTAAACCCTAAACCCTAAACCCTAAACCCTAAACCCTAAACCCGAAACCCTAAACCCTAAACCCTAAACCCAACCCCCTAGCCGCGAGAATGGACATGGTCTACTCTCATCGTAATTTTACTTACCAATCTTACAACGATAAGAAAAGGGTTTCGGGTTGAGGTGACAACCCGTGGCAACTCCCTCCGCCATCAAACACACCTCAAACCCTAAGCCCTAAACCCTAAAGCTTAAACCCTAAACCCTAAACCCTAAACCCCAAACCCCAAACCCTAAACCCTAAACCCTAAGGCAGGCTCCTGTTCCGGCTCGCACTTCGACTGGAGCTCCTCCGCCTCTCTTGATCAACCAGAGGGGCTTCGGAGTTATGGTGAGTTTAGGGTTTAGGGTTTGGGGTTTAGGGTTTGGGGTTTAGGGTTTAGGGTTTGGGGTTGGGGGTTTCGGGTTTCGGGTTTCGGGTTTCGGGTTTACACGGTTGAGGATATAGTGTTTGTGGCTTAGGATTCGCCGCACCATTGAGAGGACGGGGACAATGCGTATAGGCCTTCATGAGCCGAGCCGCCAAAAAAATCACCCACTTCCGCTGTTCAACCGCTCAAAACAGTAGACTCTCAAAGCCTCAAGACCTCAAACCCTAAACCCCCAACCCTCAACCCCCAACCCTAAACCCGAAACCTCCCCCCGGCAAAAATAGCCACAAACCCACTACGCCACGAATCCGCCACAAAGAGCCGAGCAAATTCAGAGTCCGGGCCTTGAAAGGGTTTAGGGCTTGGTAAGGTTTAGGCTTACTCCCCAAACCCTAACCTACCCCCCAAACCCTTTAGGCTGGGTTAAGGGTCATAGGAGCGATGGATCTCTCGTAAAGGCATTTGGGCCCTACAACCTCAACCCTTGTGAGCCTTGACTAGGGTTTAGGGCTCAGGGTTCAGGGTCAAGCCTAACCCTTGTGATCTTGTGATTAGGGTTGGGAGGGGGGGTCCTGCGCTTCGCTCGAGCGACTCCCCAGGCTCCATATGGTGCTCTCCTACCCCTCCCGAGACACCGACATCGGGAAGTTATTCCCCTCCCGCGAAGATTAACCCCCCCACCCCCCCCCCCCCCCCCCCCCCCCCCAATATTAAATACCCCCCCCCCCCCCATATACCATACTATAACTAACTATAATTGGGGGTTATTTAATGTTAGGGGGTAAGGGGGGAGGGGGGGTTAATATTAGGGGGAGGGGATTGCCGAGTTGTTTGTTTAAAGCCCTTTGGAGAGTATTCATGAATAGATTCCCTTGTAGGGAATGTGGGGACATTAAAATTATCCTCTAAAGCACCACAGAGTTTTGCTTTTTTTCGACTAGATGGTGCGATGAGTACCTTAATTACGCTATTGTCCTGCTTAAACAGTATGTTATCTTATGCCATTTTCCTGCTACAATGCTTTATGCTAGCTTATGCTAATGTGATATGACACTCGGCTATATTGCAGTTCCATTTTGGTTGGGACCCGTGCTTGCCTATTCCGTATGGGAGTCGGCGAGCGGCGCCTCGGATGCTTCACACAAATGGGCTCCCGTTTTGCCACGGGTTTAGGTTTCAGGTTTCAGGTTTCAGGTTTCAGGTTTAGGGTTTACAGAAACCGAAAGCCGAAACTTTATGGACATCGAAGCTCAAACCCCTCACTCGCCGCGGATGCCGCGATCCATCTCCAAGCTCAAGCCCAACAAGCCCACTCTACCAACACAAACTCTACCTAGTTGTCCAGTAACCTGGGGGAATTAAAGGTTAACCTTTGGGATTATAAGGGGATTATACGACTCCAAAAAGGTTAAAGGTTACCTACTCTACTCCTAATTGCTTCAGAACCCCCCCAAAAAAAACACAAAACATATCCTTCCTCATTAAGGGTAATATAGGGATTATTTTGTTTTATGGGGTTCTTAAGCAAGTAGAAGTCTACCATCGAAAGCCCTAAATCCTGAATTCCACCGTAGCGTTGAGGTCAGGGTTTAGGTTGTATTGAGGGCACTATAACAAAGACTTGGGGTTTAAACTTTAAACTCTCTCAGACATATGCCCCGAAGCCCCTAACCCTAAACCCGCAACTCCTGAGCGGCAGTCGGCCTCGCACCTCCCAAAACCCTCAACACTGCAGATTTGTCTTTAGGGTTTAGGGTTTAGGGTGTCCATAAACTCGGGTCGTTACTGGGGGTTCCCGTGAGAACCATATGTTAGGTTGAACTGCGCCTCAACCCCAAACGCCACGAACGCGAAAAAACTCTCCAAGCCCCCCTGAGCCCTTTAGGTCTTAAGGCTTCGGATATGTAAACATCCCAAACCCTAAACCCTAAACCCCATAATTACCCTAAACCCTAAACCCCAAACCCTAAACCCCAAACCCTAAAAACCCGCGACCTTGGCCTGGAGCTTCGGCTCCTACCTCGGAAGAAGCAGTGGGAGGAAATCCGGCTTCAGGGCTTTAGGATTTAGGGCATTGCTGCTTTTAAGAACTCCCAGTTCAGGGTTTAGGGTTTAGGGTTTAGGGTTTAGGGTTTAGGGTTTAGGGTTTAGGGTTTAGGGTTTAGGGTTTAGGGTTTAGGGTTTAGGGTTTAGGGTTTAGGGTTTAGGGTTTAGGGTAATAATCCTATATTGCCCTTGTGAGGAAGATTTGTTTATTCCGCTTTTCTTTTTCCTTTTTTTTGAGGAAGGGGGGGGTAGGGCTTGTTCTTAAGCAAGTACTAGATTTGGGGCTTACGCATTTTCAGGGTTTCGGGCAGGGGCTTGGCATTCTGTCAGGGTAGTTTCATGGTCCCTTCATAATTATGGGCCCTTCAAAGGGAACCCCATATATATACACCTTATTTACCCTATACAAATCAAGGGCCACACGAGGCCTCGGGCCGAAGGTGTATAGGTTGTGAGAACAGGCACCCCCCTCCAAATCCTCCCCCCACATTCAGAAATCCTGCCTAAACCCTGAACCCCCTCCCCCTCCCCCTCCCCCCCATCCCCCCCCCCCCCCACCGCCCCCCTCGCCCCCCGTACCCCCCCTATCCCTGTCTGTGCGGAAGGGAGGCCGGGGCTGAACTGGTGCGAGCACCGCCGGGGATGCATTAATGAGGCCTTGAATCTTGAACCTTGAATTCGAAGCCCCCAAACCCCTAAACCCTAAACCTTTTGCCCAAGCTCTCAACCCTCAACCCTCAACCTTAAACCCTAATCCCTAGACCCTGAACCCTAAACCCAGCCCTGCATAAGCCCGGAACCCAAAACCCAAAACCCAACCTTATTGCTTGGGGTCCAGCGACTTGGGCACTGCGGAATCACCATGCTCACGCGGATGCGCTGGGCCGGGCCGAGGCGGGTCGCGTAGCGTCAAAATTACCCCAGGTGGACTTCTGTAGCAGGCTCTGACAAACTGAGGCTCTGAACTCTACACCCTGAACCCCCACACCCTGAACCCTACACCCTAAACCCTACAAACCCTGAACCCCAACCCCCTCTATCAACTGCGGGCTTCTCTTTCGGGGAGCCACCCATCTGACGCCTTTCCCTTAAAACCCTGCACCTCCAAACGAAGATCCCTAAACCCTAAACCCAAGGCGAAGGTCTGGACCCCCACACCTAAACCCCCCTAAACGCTGCTGTTTGGGTTCGAGCTTGGGGTTACCTGAGGCATCCATGGGCCACTGGAGTGAGTGGTCAAAACCATGGTTGCCGACGGGCCCTGAGTGAATGCTGATGTTGAATGTGATGTGGTGATGGTGATGCTGTTGTTTGGGTTCGAGCTTGGGGTTACCTGAGGCATCTATGGGCCACTGGAGTGAGTGGTCAAAACCATGGTTGCCGACGGGCCCTGAGTGAATGCTGATGTTGAATGTGATGTGGTGATGGTGATGCTGCTGTTTGGGTTCGAGCTTGGGGTTACCAGAGGCGTCCGTGGGCCACTGGAGTGAGTGGTGAAAACCATGGCTGTCGATGGGCCCTGAGTGGATGCTAATGATGTTTTTTTTTGTTAGGACATGAGGCTCTGATTTGTTGTGTTTTGCAGAGATTGCGGGCGCTATAGTGTGCCTGCTGGAAGAGCAAAGTTGGAAATCATGAGACCTTATGTTATTTTTATTTTTGAAGAGAGGGTTTCGAAACCCTGGTCGTCAACTTGACCTGCAGGTCGAGAAGAAATACATATCGGCTGTTAGTTGGTGGGCCGTGTGCTGAAAGCTGACATTCTGATGCTCAGAATGACGTGGCTGCAGTGCAGTGCCTGCGCATGCTATCAGAATATGCCTGTGTGCAAGTGTGTCGGGCTCAGGATTTGCAGGCCCGTGTTGTAGGAGTACCTTTCCGCAGCTATGAAAAAAGTGCCTGGGCTCAGACTGCCAAGCGCACCGGTACGTGAGCAGCTGTCCAAAGATTTGAAGGCTTGGTGCAAAAGCACAGGCCACGTGTTGCCGGACACACAAGCCTCCAGTTCAACCGTGCCTGGCACAGAGTCACAAATCTTGAATCTGCATAGTGCGGATGTAGACGACGGAGAAGACCGGCAGCCTGACTTCCTACAGTCACCTGAGCCGACCGCTAGACGTTCCCTCAAGCTTTTATCGCCTGAGGCTGCCGTTGATGTGCCTGATTGGGCTCTTGACTGGGCCGAGGAAATCGAGCTAGCTCATCAACATCAAGCCTTCGTCAAGAACCATGAACATGACGCAAAGTCTGTGGAGTCATTCGGTGTGCCTTCAAGGTTCGTTGAGCGAACCAAGGGCGGCCAGCTCCTACACAATCGCTCCTTGACTAAGGCCAGGCCAGAGGGTTGTCAGAACCAGCCATCTGCAATGCCTGCATGGGCCTCTCAATGGGCATCTGAGCTGACGGCTCAGTTCGAGTCCCAAGCTCTATCAACAGTGACGTTGTCTGCGCATCATCACCTTGGCTCATTTGGGCCAAATGACAGCAAAGTGGACTGGGCAGGTGATCTTCCTTCAGCTCAAGATCTCTTATCGCAAGGTCGGAAGGCCGTCTACCTGGAACGCTTACGCAAAGCTGAGGACATGCAATGTCAACGTGTTGTCAAGGCAGGTTTGCCTGTCAAAGACATCACAGACATTGCGACCATTTTGTACGAAGCAGGGCTTTATGGGCCTCCTCACTTCACTAAGGCTCACAAAAGCCGCGGCACTCTCACTGGCATCTTGGTCAAGCCCCAGTTTGGTGGATGTGTTAGCATTTATGCTAAGACTGGCAAAATCATTGTGGATGGTAGTGCAAATGCCAAGCGACGCATTATAGGGATGCTTTCAACCGTGTCTTGTCCGGCTCAGAGTGCAACATGCATTGATGATGAGCTCCCCACAGTTCACGCCGTCAAAGCGCGACTTGCTAAGCAGTAGTCGGCTGCAGGGCTCCTCGGCCTACCAATCTCTAATTCAGGTGCTGCTGCTATGAGCCAGTGCCATGACAGAACTCAACGCGAGAGGATACAGGAATGATCATTTCTGCTAGCTTTGGCATGTGTGTGTGTGTGTTGTGTGGGTGTGTGTGTGTGGGTGTGTGTGTGTGTGGCTGTGCGGGTGTGTGTGTGTGTGGGCGTGCGGGTGTGCGGGTGTGCGGGTGTGCGGGTGTGCGTGTGCGTGTGCGGTGGCGTGCGGGTGCGTGCGTGTGCTCGTGCGCGTGCTCGTGCGCTTGTGCGTGTGCGCGTGCGTGCGTGCGTGCGTGTGCCTGTGGGTGTGCCTGTGCCTGTGGGTGTGTGTGTGTGTGTGTGTGTGTCTCTGTGTGTGTGTGTGTGTGTGTGTGTGTGTGTGTGTGTGTGTGTGTGTGTGTGTGTGTGTGTGGTGTGTGTGTGTGTGTGTGTGGTGTGTGTGTGTGTGTGTGTGTGTGTGTGTGTGTGTGTGTGGTGTGTGTGGTGTGTGTGGTGTGTGTGGTGTGTGTGGTGTGTGGTGTGTGTGGTGTGTGTGGTGTGTGTGGTGTGTGTGGTGTGTGTGGTGAGTGTGGTGTGTGTGGTGGTGTGTGGTGTGTGTGGTGTGTGGTGTGTGTGTGTGTGTGTGGGCGTGTGTGTGTGTGTGTGTGTGTGTGTGTGTGTGTGTGTGTGTGTGTGTGTGTGTGTGTGTGTGTGTGTGTGTGTGTTTGTGTGTGTGTGTGTGCGCCTGTCTGTTGCTTGCCTGTCTGTTTGTTTGCGTGTGTGTGTGTGTGTGTGTGTGCTGCGAGTTTTGCTCTGCGGTTCTCTCCAGTGTTTTCGGAGGCCCTCTGACTCGACCTGGACTGCTTGTGTGGTGCTGACGGAACAGGGCTCATGTGACACTGCCTGTCTGAAGCTCATTGACTTGTTTGCTAGGTGTCTTTTTCGAGGGCTGAGCGCCGAGGTTTCTGCCCTTTGCAGCTTTCCTCCTTTTTCTCTTGTCACCACCTCATCATGGCTGACCTCGAGAGTGAGCTTGTGGCATTCTTCACCAAGGCAGCAGCAGCTAGGAAACTGCTGTGCTTGAGGACACCTTATACGCAGCTTGTGCTCTCGACGTGGGAGATTATTCAAAGGAACTGCTGGGAACTACGAGACAGTGTTCCTTCAAGGTCTGGCCGGTGGCCGCTTCCCTGCTGCTGTTGATGGAGTTATAGAAACATGTCGGTCTTGCTTGAAACAAAGCCTCAGATTCGTGGCTGATTGCACTTCTGCTCTGATGGGAAATGTTCCCACACCAGATGACAGTCCGGAACCTTTGAGGATTGGCTTAGGCTCGCCTTCAACTACGGGGTGTTTGGACGCCAGTGGCTCCTCTGTCAAGATGAATGTACTGTGCGGCAGCCCAACCTCCATTCAGGCAGCTTTTGCAGCAACTGGCCTGCATGCTATTGGCCTGCCAGGCTCGCGGCTCCCATTGAGCCTGAAGCTCCCCAAAGATGCAGGATTCACTTTGTGCTCAGCAGGGCAGCCAAACTACAACAGTGTTGCTGCTGCTGTGCGTAACGAGTTTTTGTCCTCTTTCAAAAGAGTTGCAGACGTCGGTGGTGACAGGCGCTTATGGCTGTCCGTGGCTCCCCATGAAGGTGACAGTTTTCTGTGGCTCATCTTTTACCTACCTCCGAGCAATGAAAGTTTATGGTATGAAGAACTTGCTGGCATTGATGCCGACCTGCTACATCTTCAACAGCAGTCCGCCCTTCCGTTTGTGATCCTGACAGGTGATGCCAACATGCAACCCTCATCGCTTGGCAAAGGGCCTGACCCCAAACCTGCCCGTGATAAAGCTTTGTCGGCTTTCATGCACAAGTGGTCATTTGACTTGTGCAACACGGGGCAATCTGATGACCCACCTGTGCCTGTTGCTCTGCCTCGTCGTAAAAAGACCATTTGGGCAGCTTCTAGTGACACTCATCACTGCAACGGTGGGCCTGGAACAAGTCGCACCTTGGACCTGGTCATGGCGTCCAGTGAGTGCCCCGTCATAGTAACGGTTCACAATGGGGTGCATTGCAAAAACAACTGCACGTGGGATGACTGTTGTGAATTTACAGGCAGTGACCATTTCCTGGTTGAGGCTCTTATTGACGGCCCGTGTATGCGAGCAGCTGTGCCTGCCCAAATAGCTCTTCCTTCCCACTGGCATGAACCTGCCCTCTGGGAACATGGTCTCGGCTGCGCAAAGGGTGCCTTGGCTTCTCTATCTGAAACTGTTCATCTTTTGGTTCTTGCAGACCTTTCGCAGCTTGCCAAGAAGGCTACGCTCCCTGCATGGTTAACATGGTGCATTGATGTACTGGTGCTCCTGCTGAGCATCATTGAGTCTAGTGTCAGGGATGTCTGGGTCGTCTTTGCAAGGGTAGACAAGCGTAAAAGGCCTCGCGCTGCTGCCTTGCCTGCAGCTCAGCAGGAATCTTTCTCTGAAGACGAACTTGAACGACTGCTTCGTCTAGGACAACAAAATGGGATTTGGCCACAGTCGGCCATCTCTACTTGTCTGAGATGGCTCAGGCCTGCGCGTCCTCAACCGCCAGAACGCCTAAACCACGATGGACGCCTGCTGACAAGGGCAGCAAGCCATGAGGCATGGATCTCCCAGCTATTTACGCAGGGAAAGTGGCCGACTAGCTACAATGCTGAGTTCCATTCTGAGGTTTGCCGCCGCGCGCAGGAGTATAGTCGTCAAGCTCGTGCACACATTGGTGAGGGACCCTGGGATGCTGAGATTGACTTCTCTGAGTGGTACAGGGCTGCTGCAAACATCCAGTCATCGCGCGCTGTCACGCCTTTTCTTTCACATCGAGTTTTGCTAGCTTGTGGCACTAATGAGTGGTGTCATGCCGCTTGGAAACTGCAACAAGTATGCGGGCCATCATGCCTTGCCTGGCGGCCAGCCTTGTGGAGGCATCGTTTTCTTATTGTCAAGCATAAGAAGGGGCCTGTCTGTCACGAATCGTCTTTCCGCTTTCTAGGAGTGGCTGAGCTGCATGGTCTTCTTCAAGAAGAAATCCTCATGTCAAGGATCAGCCCTGTCATTCACTCATCTTTTGATTTCGTTCAAACTGGCTATCGGTTTGATGTTTTGCATCATCATCTCACTCTCTCTGTCCTTCAAGATGACTACAAGTGCTGGCGTCGCGCTTTCTTTGTCATTTTTGCTGACTTCGTTCACGCGTTTCCGAGGGCATGGCGGGACTTGCTTTTGGTTGAGGCTCGGCACACTGCAGGTATTCGAGATGGGGCCTTCGCTTTACTAGCTTCGGTCATGAAGTGCGACTTCTGGCGAATTGCGCTAAGTGGCGAGTCTGTTGCCACAGTAGCTGATGGTGTTCCGGAAGGGAGCAAGTACGGACCGCCCTGCTTCAACTTCTTGCCAAACACGCTTGTTCGCAGAATGCGTGAAGCTCGTTGTGGTCTTGCGACAAGCGCTTGGGTTCCTAAGGCCTGGGCCTCTCACACCTGGTCAGGCTTCGGGAGTCCTGACTTGCGCAAGGCACAAAGCATTGCAGACGATATTGCCTCTGGCCGACAGCTGCCCCGTGTAGCTGAGCTGGCTCGCAATTCTGATCTTGAAGCAACTTGTGCACGTGCTTTAGACTTGCTTGACAATGACAGGATACCCGTTTTGCTGCATGCCGATGATCCCCTCATTTTGGCGTCCAGCCGAGGAGAAGCGCTTAGGACCCTTGGAGTCATTGCTGCTTGGGCTTGGGACGTCAAGGTTTCTCTCCATTTGGGGCCATCCAAGACTGTAGTGCAGCAGTGGAGACCAGGCCTGCAGCAATCTGAGACAGTAATTCATCCTTTGCTTTTTCCTCAGCATGCCCCTCTGCTTCCTGCCCCGCTTGAGGGCGTGCAGGTTCACAAATGGCTCGGACTTAAATGGGCAGTGTGTGGTGAGTGGATGTCTCATGTCACTCCACTTCTAGCACAGTGCTCTGCCACAGTGGACATGTTGTGTACGTTGTTGACTTCGCAGCGGATCCCACTAGCCTTTGCCGTGCTCATCTGTGACCAGAAGGTTGAGTCGGTCCTTAGGTTTGGTAGGTGGTTGTGGGGTTTAGATGAAGCAGCACAGAGCGCGCTCAGACTCGCCTACGAGCGCTGGTCTCGGAAACTTACAGGAGCAAGCAAGTGGCGCAATGCTGCTGTGTGCTTCAGCGAGCTTGGGTGGACTTTTGGTACTCAAGCTCGTGTAGTTTTAGAAGTCGCTCTGGTGAGGGCCACGCTGTGGCAACAGGGTGACGAAACACTTGCCGGCCTGACTTTCACCCGCGGACTCACGTCAAAGGCAGCAAACTGGCCTGTCAGATCCTTGGCGCTGCTTCGTGAGCATCACATCTTGGACTGGCCTGAGTGGGTATTGTCAGGTAAGGCTGGTGGATCCTACAAAAGTTTCGTTAAAGGTGAGCTCAGAGGTCCATGTAGCCATCTGCAGGAAGCACTGTCCAATTATGCTCCCTGGGAGACATTGCTGGGGCAGCGTGCCTTGATTATGATTAGGTGTGGCTACGTGGCACTTGGGCATGTGAGCCAGAGGCAAACCGCTGCTCGCATTCAGGCGTGCGTTCTTTGCGGCAGGCGCTACTCGAACGTCACCGCTCATGTCGTATGCTCTTGCGAACGCTTGGCAGAATTGAGGGAGGTCTGTCTACGCATTGGCGCTGACTTTTCCTCTCTGGAAATTCTGGCCATTCCCCCATCTCATCCGGCATACTCGGAAGTAGTGAGGCTTGCCATTGAGATTCTGCGAAGTGCGCAGAACTTCTGGAAGACAGTTTCGTGAGAAGCGCGCGCAGGTAGTGTTGGGGGGTGCTACGTCCAGACACTGCGGTGCTGGCATGCTGGCCTCACACTTTGGGCTCCTGCAAGCTTACGCATCTGGCTTGAGCCCACAAGCCTGTCCTACCGGGACTTCGAACCAACCAACCTAAACCCTAAACCCTAAACCCTAAACCCTAAACCCTAAACCCTAAACCCTAAACCCTAAGCCCTCTGCGAAGCTTCAGCCAGTGACTGGACAAATGCCGAGCTCCCTGCTTCGTTCCCGTCGGCGCCTCTCCTGAAAAGAAGCTGACTTGGTGAGGTTTTATGCCAGGGTGGTAGGGTTTGGGGTTTGGGGTTTGGGGTTTGGGGTTTGGGGTTTGGGGTTTGGGGTTTGGGGTTTGGGGTTTGGGGTTTGGGGTTTGGGGTTTGGGGTTTGGGGTTTGGGGTTTAGGGTTTAGGGTTTAGGGTTTAGGGTTAGGGGTGTGCGGGAAGTATGGCTAAGAGGGCTTGCAAGGCCCTTTGGACTGCATAGCCGCACAGAAGCAACGAGGGAACGAGCTTCAAATGGGCAGCAAAACTCCAGCCCCCAGATAAACCCTAAACCCCAAACCCCAAACCCTAAACCCTAACCCCTAAACCCCCAAACCCTCAACCCTCAACCCTAGAACATACATACCGAGAAGAACCCCGAATCCCATCAGAACCTGTGCGAAACTCTTACGAAGCCCCTAGACCCCCCAACCCGAAAGCTTGCTCGGAGATTCTTGGGTAATTAAAAGAGGGTCAGAAGTAGCCTCAAGGCTACTGTGCCTTAAACCCTAAACCCGAAGCCCTAAACCCTAAACCCCAGTTCTCCCTATTGACAAGAGTAGGGGCCTAGAGCTCTAAACCCAGAAGCAGACAACAGCCAAGCCTTTTCGGACCTGTCGCACACAATAGGATTTAGGGTTTATAGAGTTTAGGGTTTAGGGTTGAAGGTTTAGGTTTTGGGTAGCCATAACTGTTCAGTTGTCGTTTTCAGCGTTCGTCTTGTATGAGACGGAGATATGCACACCCCATGCCGGAAGCGTGCATGTTCAAGCAAACTTCCCAAGTTCTGAAAGGGTCGGGTAGCCGGAGCCATGTCCGTCTGGAGTCACCTTCTGCTTAGTGCTGCGGCCATCGGGGCACCAGTCGAGCATGCTCTTGTGGCCCAGACATCCCAGCACATGGGGCCTTCTCATCTCCAGTGGCAATTTTTTCCGGCAGCCCTTCGTCTTCACAGGGAAGGTCTTCTCCGTCCGGCCAGCCGACAGCGTTCCAGGTGAGCAATCTGCATATTGCGGTGCTGAGGGGGGAAATCCATGCACTGGTGACTGTGAGGGCCATTTCGGCAGATGGAACAGGTGTGGCCGGAAACATATTGCCGAGGTGCAGGTCACTCATGGACTTCAGGGGATGTCATGATACTGGGGTGACGACGGATAGAAACCTTTTTTGGGGGGATCTAACTTATGACCTTCTTTCTACTACCCATGAACTCCCTCAAATATACTTTAAGCCCTAAACCCCTGAACCACGAAACCCCTAAACCAAGAAGCAAGTCCCACTGTACCTTAAACCCTAACCCTAAACCCTAAACCCAAAACCCAAGACCCTAAACCTCAGTTCTCCCGACTTGCAACCGCAGAGGCCTAGAGCTCCACACCCAGAATCCGGCGAAAACAGTTCGTGGGCCTTAAACCATGGCCGCAATAGGGTTTAGGGTTTAGGGTTTAGGGTTTAGGATTTAGGGTTTAGGGTTTAGGGTTTAAGGTTTAGGGTTTAGGGTTTAGGGTTTAGGGTATCGGGCTTCACCATGATTCTACACCCACCTAGGGATTTCGTGTGCAGCCATAGCGGGATCAGAGTACTGGTGGTGACGAATAAAACCCTGGCCATCCAACTTCGGACCCTCTTATAGCTACGCATGAACTCCCTCAAATCTACAAAACCCCCTAAAATCTCTAAACTACCCCTAAGCGCCTAAACCACCTAAACCACCTAAACCACCTAAACCACCTAAACCACCTAAACCACCTAAACCACCTAAACCACCTAGACCACCTAAACCACCTAAACCCTTAAACCCCTAAACCCCTAAAACCCCTAAAACCCCTAAAACCCCGAAAGCCCCCAACCCCTAAAACCCCTCAAACCCCGAACACCCCTGAAAACCCTAAAACCACCTCAACCCCTGAGGGTAACCCCTAAACCACTAATCCCCTGGAGCCTAAACCCTAAACCCTAAGCCCCTAAACCCTCAACCCTAAGCCCCCAAACCCCTAAACCCTAAACCCTAAACCCTAAACCCTGAACCCTGAACCCTGAACCCTAAACCCTAGGCATGCACCCTAAGATGCACAGCCCGCTCCCGGGATCGGTCGCGGGAGCGTCGCCGCGGTGGGCTCCTGGAGGCTCAGGGTTTAGGGTTTAGGGTTTAGGGTTTAGGGTTTAGGGTTTAGGGTTTACGATGTAGGGTTTAGGGTTTAGGGTTTTGGGTTTTGGGTTTTGGGTTTAGGGGTTAGGGGTTTAGGGCTTAGGGTTTAGGGATGCTTAGCTCCCCTGTCAAGAATCCCCAAAAGCATGAATCAAGCAGGGTTCCATATCTAGCTCATATCTCAATGACTCGAGGGCCCTTACGCCCAAGAGACACAACCCACCAGCGTGGCTTCAACTTTTTTGTGGGTTGAAGGTCACGTCTTGGGTCCCGTGCATGCAAAGAGTGCAAGCACCCTTAAACCACTGGTTGGCCACGCGGCGATTTGAACAGGATTCATAGAGACTCTGCTTGAGTAATTAGCTGGCAAAATAGGCAAAGACCCGGAGATGCAAGGGTTGAGGGTTTAGGGTTTAGGGTTTAGAGTAACATTCTGGGCGAAGCAAGGCGATCGTAGCCAGAAATGTGTGAAGCCTAAGAAGAGCTTTCAATGTCTCTCACGAATTACAAAGCCCTTAAGTACTTTGAGTAGCTCAACCCTAAACCGGCCTAAACCCTAAACCCTAAACCTGAAACACTTAAACCCTAAATGCCGACAGTCCTGCCACCGCCGCCTCCCCCAGGCTTCTGTTCGCCACGGGCTGGCGAGAGGCTTCGGGGCAGTTGTGTTAGGCTTTTGGGGGGCCATGGCTTGGGATGTACCCCCCTCTTCTAACGCAGTTTAGGGTCGGGTTTAGGGTTTAGGTTTAGGGTAACAGTCCTTAATAGGGATTCTAGTACCCCCAACTAGAGTCCCTACTAGGGACTGTTGGTATAAGCGGGAACGTCCCGAGCCATGGGATATTTGGGGTTGATCTAAACATATGATGGGCCTTTGCTCCTATGTGGTAACCTTTCAACTACGCAAGGTGCCTGGTTGTTTCAAGGCCATTGAATGTGCTAAATTCCTCGGCTTCCTAAGCTAAAGCCCAAGTGGCTGTGGCAAACCCCTCAAACTATTACTTTTCAAGAGAAGTTGACTTGTGTTTACAGTTGATGAGTGGTCTTAGTGCCTCTTCGCAAAATACCTGAACGCTTCTGACAGAACAACGAATCCAGTGTAGCATGTTGTGGGAAGAAGCAAAATGCCGTAAATACCAGCGCTTGCTCTCAGCACCCCAAGCCTACTTGCGCTTTGGCCACGGTAATCACGCAGCCATCATAGGTGGAGCGGTTCATCTTCTTCACTGCCTGCAGGGTCGGAGCTACCCTAAACCCTCAACCCTAACTCCCTATTCCCTAAACCCTAACTCCCTATTCCCTAAACCCTAAACCCTAAACCCTGGACCCTAAACCCTAAACCCTAAACTGCGGGTCTGAGCCTCGCTGAGGGTCACTTCTTCGGGCGCGAGCAGGGGGGGTCAGGGGGGGGGGGGGGGGGATTGATTTTTTTGGGTGCTTCGAACCATCAAATACTACAGGCGAATAATTCCAGAAGCCGCAGGAAAGACTACTCAAACCAACCGAGCCCTTTCATGCACTGGGGCACTCCAGTTTTCCGGGCCTAATATGTTAATGTTGAGACTGGCGCGCACACACACACACACACCCACACATGGACAGTTTCCCTAAGTTAGGGTCCCATTTTGGG